>OY728119.1:1179189237-1179814237 GCA_963277665.1 Viscum album | reverse complement strand
GGTGTTAATGCCACCTATTTAAGGAAGACCACTTATCCTCTATATGAAAGCTTTTGAGCGATCATTGGGTGCCTTTCTTGCTCAGAAGAAGGATGCTGGGATTGAAAAATAACCTCTAATATCTCAGTTGGACTATGATTGAAGCAGAAACCTGATATTCAAGTATTGAGAAGTGTTGCCTTGCATTAAATTTTTCAGTTCAGAAGTTGAGACACTACCTACAACATCACGAGGTCCAATTAGTACCTCGTAATAACTAGCTCAAATTCATCCTTAGTCATCCAATGCTTACAGGACATCTGGCAAGGTGGGCAGTTATTTTGCAACAATTTGACATTCAATATGTGTCTCAATAGGCAATAAAGGGGCAAGCATTGGCTGATTTCCTTTCTGAACACCCTTTAGTGGAAGATACATCTTTGGATATTGAACTTCCTGATGAAGAAGTCTTATCTATTCAAGAAAGTCTTCAAACATGGGAAATGTACTTAGATGGTGCTTCCATAAGTCCAACAAGGAGGAAAATGGAAAATCCTAAATTCAACAATGTTGGGTTAGGAGTTACGCTCATTTATCCAGAATATACAGTGTTATGCTATTCCTTTTCATTGTTGGGAGGTGGTACAAATAATGAAGCTGAATAACAAGCTCTCATCACAGGCCTGGAGTTGGAACTTCAAGAACAAGTGAATCACTTAAAGGTTAAAGGTGATTCAGACCTGGTAATCAAACACGTCAATGGGGATTACGCAATCAGAAAAGAAGAATTAATACCTTTGTGTGATTATGTCAGAGAGTTAATGGAGGAATTTCCTTCAGAACTGACATTTTCTTGTGTCCCAAAATCAAAAAATTCCAAATCTGATGAACTAGCTAATATAGCCACAGTTCTGGCAGATCCATATCAGGATGAGACAACCATCTGTATTGCCCACCGTCGTACAATTTCACATTATGTTCAAGCCAGAATAGATGAAATCAATGAAATTAGTCCCATATATGAACCATATGGTCATAATACATGATAGATGGCACCTATCAGGGAATACCTTCAAAATGGAAAACTTCCACCTGATAGAGCCGGGAATGAACATGTCTGGAGATGTGTGGTCAATTTCATTCTTTATTATATCTCACATCACCCTAATAAAATTCTCTACAAATGTGGTTTTGATGGAGTTCTCTTCAGAATAATTGATGGTGAAGAGACAATGGCTTTCATGAATGAAGTGCATGCAGGAGTTTGTGGTAAACACAAGTCTGGACACAGACTATCTGATCAAATTTGAATGCCTGGATACTTTTTGGATTCAATGATACAAGATTGTGTTGATTTCAAAAAGAAGAGTCATTCATGACAAGTACATTCCAACTTCATTCATCAACCCCCAGAGTTGCTTCATACAGCTAAATACTCATGGCCATTTTCCTCACAGGGAATGGATGTAGTGGGACCTTATCCTTCAGCTACATCCATGTAGATGAAGTATAATCTTACTACTACTGACTTCTTTTCCAAATGGTCAGAGGCAATACCCCTCAACGAAGTTAGTCCTGAATGCATAGTTAAATTCATCAAGTCTAACATCATTACCAGATTTGGTGTCCCTCATAACATATTGACAGACAATGGTACCAGCTTCTGTTCATCCGAAGTGAGGAAGTTATATAAAGAATACAACATTAAATCCAATCATTCCTCTCAGTATCATGCAGCAGCCAATGGCCAGATAGAAGATTTCAATAAGACTATGTCAAATATACTACAAAAGATGGTGGATGAAGATAAGAAATCATGGACGGATAAAAACTTTCATGCTTTATGGGCTTATCGAACCACCACCCGCACTACAAAGCGGTCAACTCCATATTCATTGGTATATAGAACAGAAGTAGTCTTTAAAATTGAGGCTCAACTACCCTCGCTCAGAGTAGCCATTTGTGATCAGTCATCTATAGATGAACAATCTCAAAATCGATTGGATGAATTGGAACAGTTAGATGAGAAAAGATTCTGCACCCTGCACCACTTGGATGTCTATCAGAATCGAATAGAACAACATTTCAACAAAAAATTTTGTCTTCCTTCATTCGTTTAGGGAGAATTTGTATTAGTTGTTAGAACTCCAATGATACCAGGAAAGAAACCTCCCAAGCATGAGCCAAATTAGTAAGGACCTTATTCAATTCATAAGGTCTACTCCAATGGAGCTTATTCCTTAATCTCAATGAATGGAGAACTCATCACTACTCTAACCAATGCCAGATTTCTGAAGAAATATTTTGTATAAACACAAAATACATCTACGATCCCTGTATATGACCTTAAACTATCTGCATTTCTATCATCTAGAATGATGTTAAACTGCATCATAACCAAGGGTCCATGCATATGACTTTAATCTATTGGCACGTACATCCAACATGACTTTAAACTAGGACGTCCTAACTACAAGATGCTAAACTGTACAGAAGTCCCTTACATCCAGTAAGACGTTAAACTACATAACCAAGGGTCCATGCATACGACATTAAACTATTTTCACTTTCTTCCAACATGCCGTTAAACTGTGTCCCTGTCATCGTCCTTTATGAAATTAAACTATACAGTTATAGTCCATGCATATGACCTTAAACTTTTCACACCATTGTCCAACATGACGCTATACTGTATCGTCCTTTTTTCTTCCAACATGATGTTAAACTGTGAAAAAGTCCCTAATACATCCAACATGACGTTAAACTATGTCCACTTTTGTCCTTAATGCATGATAGTAAACTGCACAGTCCCCTTTTTGTCTAATATAACATTAAACTATATTGTCCCCATTGTTCTAACTACATGACGCTAAACTGTACATAAATCCCTTAATACGTCCTAAATGACGTTAAACTGTATTTTGTCCCTTCTGTATGACACTAAACAGAGCAGCATCAATATTCCTAACTGTAAGACTTTAAACTGCATAGTTCCTTCATATGTCCTACATGACATTAAACTGTTCATCGTTAGGGTTGTTGCTACCTCTTGTTTCTCACACCAAGTATGACTCACGCGAGCTTATGGAAACCATCAACCATAACACCCTCTCTGGGATGCTAACCATGTGTAGGTCCCAACACCATTTGTTAGGTCATTGTCCCCAAGAACAACTTGATCACTAATTAATTATTTAATTGAACTACGCAGTCTTTGATCCTTGCCTGCAAGGCTGGGTACGTAGGCAACCTCCCAAGGTTCAAGACCAAAACCAATCTCTTTACATTGGTTCCCCTTTTCCCTTGCTCCATGACATTAAAATATACAACACCTTTTGTCCCATATGATAGTAAACTACAACATTCTTTGATTTCCTCACCTGAGAGGAAATCATTATTTACATTGATATTCAATCATGTTATATTTCAAAGACTATGTGCATACAAGGTAATTCCTGAACCTTTTATCTTGGGTCAAACCATCATTACACTAATGTCCCATTTCTCACCCTTCACATTTATGAACCAAATCAGTATAGAGGGTATCTCAAGAACTACATGCGGCTTGATTCCCATCCTTATGGGATATGTAGGAATGTTCGAGTGTCCCTTGAATCCATCCCCAAGTACAGGGGCCTAACCCCAAATTCCACTTTCATCCCCTTGGCTGATAACTCCCTTTGAAAATACCCAATGTGTATTCATTAGAACGGTCTGAGTTCTATGACCCTAAACTAAGATCTCTTACACTTTAATCCCACACGACATTAAACTATATTTCAAGAACTACGTGCGACTTGATTACTATTCTTATGGGATACATAGTGAAGTCCAAAATTTTAATTCAGGACCTAGCCACTACATGATTATGGTTAGTATTGATTTATGAATCTCTACATATATTGGATAATACCCATTTTTATGTGTCATAATACTAACCTTAAATACTTACAGATCTTCATAACCCTTTTTTTGACATCTTGTCAAAAAATGTCCAATTTTTAGTGTTCTTTTTCCTGACTATGCAGCACATGACCTTAGGCAGCCTTGCATAAATAGTCCACATAATAGACTTGTCAGCCAAAAGATACTATTATTTGACTATGCAGCCAATTCACTTAGGAGTCCCTACATAATTCAACCCCTAATAGGTTTTTCAAATAGTGGTATCCTCATTCTTGGGATGAAAAAACACTTTTTTCCTTTGTTTTTTTAATGAAAATATGTAGGGATACGAAAAAATTTCCATCCATAACATATCTATCTCATACTCTTTTTCATGATCTGAAAGTATTCAAGTCTATGGTTCATATTTCCCTTCCCTACGTTTGGGTCAGACCATCGTAGGAGTGACATTCATCCAATTCATAGACAATTTTGTGTGGAAATATCTTCTTCATATTCAAGTACCTCTCTCCATTCAGCAAACCATATGCTTTGGAAAATTTGAGTCCCCATAAACTTCCACTGGCTTTTTAGCAGTAGAAAATTAAATATCTGAGAGTTCTTTTGCTTGACTATGCAGCATGTGCCCTTAGGAGGCCTTGCATAAATATTATACATAACAGTCTTGTCAGCCACAAGAAACCATTATTTTACTATGCAACCAATTCCCTTAGGTGTCCCTACATAATTGAACCCCCTAATGGGTTTGTTGAATAATGGTAACTTCATTTTTGGGAACTACTTGTTCTAATTCCTTTTATCACTTTTTCATATCATTCCTCAAATTAAAAATTTATTAAGTCATAATTTACATATTTTCCTTCATACATGAACATGGTAATATGTTTTCAAATAAACTATCAGTGAATTGAGTCAATTCATTCGGTCAAAGCTATTTTATCCTTAATCATTTCACTTTTTATGTCCAACGTTCATGACATTAAACTGCTCACAAAAGGCAAAGGAACTGTGAAAAAAAGTCAAGTTCCAGCTCACTAAATATACATCTTGTATGATTTTAGGTAATATTGATAGATAAAAAGATTCACAGTATGTAGGGTTGTTTATAATAATCCTAAAAAAATAAAACTATACTTACTAGGCCCATTGGCTTAGGTAAAAATCTAAAACAGGTAGCAAAGGAAAATATGTGCATAAATGATTTCGGATGAAAGCATTTTTTCATTTGATGCACAAGAATTAGAAGGACATCCACCGAATGGATTCTCTTCACTTTTCCAGGAGTTACAAAAGGTTGTCAACATAACTCTTCGCTTGATGTACAACATCCCGAGCTTCATCAGTGGCCACTTGAATCTCATGCACTCGAACAACTTCACTCTTTTCAGCCTGATGGAGTTCTTTCTTGGAATCCGCGATGGATTTCATTCCATTTTCTTGAGATTCCTCATGTGAATTGTGGATTTGGTGAAGTTACCCAGTAAAAACATCTAACCGTTGCTGAAGATGCATCTGCTAGACGACTTTATCTTTGATCTTATTCTTCAGATACTTCATCTTGGTAGCATAGTCAGACTCATCTCCGAATACCGAAGCCTCAAATTCACTAATATTGGCTGACAGCTTTACCCTAGTCAAATCTTCACGGCACTTTTTCTCCTGATCCCTTCTTAAGATGACTTGTTTCAATGTGGCATGGATCATTTGATATCCAAAACCGCCAAGTCCCAGCTTTACAAACAGGGATGACAGTCATGGGATCATTGATGAAAGATCTTCAAGAAGCACTTCAGATATGATTTTCCATATATTTTTCCATGCCTTGCATTATAAAAATTGGAGAACCTTTTGTACTTTTGGATCCAACTCAGTGTCACTGTCATAGGGGGAATGTAATTTGGGATGAATGCAGATAGAGAAGTTCCATATTCTGCTCTGTTGGCACCAAAAATAGGGCCCGAAAGGAAGGAACGAAACAGACAGCCGGCGTGCTGCATCGCGAAGCACCGCCGCGAAGCCCCTCCGCGAAGCGCCCCAGCCCTGGCGGCGCCGCGAAGCACCAGAGGCGGTGATCCTCCGCGAGCGCGTTTGACGTTCGCGAGCCGCCGCGAAGCACCAGAGGCGGTGATCCTCCGCGAGCGCGTTTGACGTTCGCGAGCCGCCGCGAAGCACCAGAGGCGGTGATCCTCCGCGGGCGCGTTTGACGTTCGCGAGCGCGCCGCGAAGCTCAAGAGGCGGCGCGCGAGCCCTGCTTCGCGGCGCCCCTTCCCTATAAATCCTCGACTCCCCCTGAGTCCACGAGACGGACAATCCGACCTTTCGGCTTCTCCTCTCCCGAATCGCGAAGCAAGCTTTGCCCCGGGAATCATGAGCTCCGCGAGGTATTTCTACTTCGCGAGACGACTCTGATTTGTTTCGTTCTGAGCCCCTCTTCCGAGAGGGATGCCCTTCGCGAAGCCCAAGGGCGTTCGCAAAGGAAGGGGATTCCCAAGGGAACCCGGGCAGCCGCGGAGCACTCGTGCTTCGCGAAACACCCAACCCATGCTAGTAATCCCTATGCCAAGGCAGGATAACTATGCATCGCGAAGCACTTTGCTTGGCAGGACCCTGCTTCACGAACCACTCCTTCGCGAGGCAGTGCTCCGCGAACACTGTTCCACTTCGCGAAGCACCTCCCACTTCCACCTATGCCCCATGCTAAGGCCAAGGCACCCCACTTCGCAAAGCACACTCCTCTGCTTAGCGATTCCTCCTTCCGTGCGACCCTCCAGGTTTGCACGATGTGATTTCAAAGTCCCATGGACAACACCTCCCGTAGCGTTGCTTCGCCCAATGCTCCTTCGCATAGGCACGCTAACGGCTATTGCTTCTTCGCATAGCCACGCTAACGTGGACCCCTCGATGATTCCTCCCGCGACCCCCTTTTACCATGGCCTTACCGACACCTTCCCTTCCCCAAGGACCAGAGGGTACCGGTTATGTAAGCCCTAGGGGTGTGGAGTGAACCCACCTCGTCCGAGCTGCAGGACGTTAAACTGCCAAGCACCACGTCCTCAACACATGACGTTAAACTGTGACCCAACCTCGTCTCCCTCACGAAGGGTTTCCCCACGTCGAACATTTTTTACACCACTCATCTCCACGGGAATGGAACTCTTCCGCACATGGAATGAGATCCTCCTTGTCGGAGTGGTGTATGTTCGCAGGGGAAGGGTCGCCTCAGAGCGTAAATCCTTAACCTTTGGTACGGATGATTGCACCCGTGCATCTCGGTACTTCCCCACTACCAAGGTCAGTGGAGGACGTGATAGGGAACGAGGCACCTCCCATTGTCGGACCAAGGTCCATCTTCCCCGCGCTTTGTCGCGCCATGGGCCTCCATCCTGGAGTAAGTCCCAACACCATGGGCCGCTCAACGCGTAAGCCCCATTTCGCTTCTCACGGACGCACCCTTCGCGACGTGATCGTCGGGTCCCTGCGACCTCTTGTTTCTCACACCGAGCATGACTCACGTGGGCTTAGAGTGAGCACCGACCCTGACAAACCCCATTTGAACTACGAGGTCTTTGATCCGTGTCAAGGCATGGTACGTAGGAAACCTCCATGAGGTTCAAGCCATATTGCTCGGTCGTTCATTCACGTCGAGTTTCGCCCACGTCCAGCACGACGTTAAACTGTATGCCCCGTCCAGCAAAGACGTTAAACTGCACAACCTGAACTACGAGGTCTTTGATCCATGTCAAGACATGGTACGTAGGAAGCCTCTACGAGGTTCAAGCCCACCCGTCGCTCTTTCACGTCGGGTCTCACCCCGGTCCAGCGGTAAGCCGTTGTGACCAATCTGAACTACGAGGACTTTGATCCATGTCAAGGCATGGTACGTAGGAAGCCTCCACGAGGTTCAAGCCCACCATCAGTGGACCAAGGTCTGCTTTCACGTCGGTTTACCGACGAACCCCCCATTTGAACTACGAGGTCTTTGATCCATGTCAAGGCATGGTACGTAGGAAGCCTCCACGAGGTTCAAGCCCACCCGTCTTTCACGTCGGGTTTCACCCCCGTCCAGCACGACGTTAAACTGCACCCCGGTCTGGTGGTAAGCCATTGCGACCCCCCATTTGAACTACGAGGTCTTTGATCCATGTCAAGGCATGGTACGTAGGAAGCCTCCACGAGGTTCAAGCCCAACAATAGTGGATCAAGGTCCCTCACTTATGTCGGCTCACCGACACCCACCACCCGTCGTTTATTCACGTCAGGGTTCATTACCGTCCCGCATGACGTTAAACTGTATCATTTGAACTGCGAGGACTTTGATCCATGTCAAGGCATGGTACGCAGGAATCCTCCCAGAGGTTCAAGCCCAACCCCCACCGGACCAAGGTCCACCCTCATGTAGGTACACTGACGATGCCCATCGGACCAAGGTCCACCATCACGTCGGTTTACCGGCACCATCCCGAACTACGCGGACTTTGATTCCCTGCCACGGGGATACGTAGGAAGCCCCTTTAAGGCCCAAGCCCAACTTCGTCGTCACCACCCCTGCGATGGTCCCATTCCATTCTCAACCGTCTCCGCGAGACGTTAAATTCGCGACCTACCTCGTGGTAAACACGAGATGCCTGAGGAAAACCTCGGATGGAACGCCTTTGGCGTAACCGTCTTTGCTAGACGTTAATCTTGCAAACATACCCTGTGTTGAACACGGGAAGCTGAGGAAAACCTCAGGTACGTGTCTATGACATGTAACCCCCCGCGCTCGATGTGGGATGCCTCGGGTTTCCACGCCCTTGAGAAGCCTCGTGATCGAGGATAACAGACAGACATGCCAGGTACCCCAGCATCCAGACACGCTACCGATGCCTCGAACGTGATTACTCCCCTGACCGAAGGTAGCTGCCTTGACTGGACCCTTTGGAATGTCCCGACAGAAGCAGCGTAATTAACCGGCGTCCATGGAAACATGGCACTGGGAAGAGTTTCACGAACTACGTATTAAATCTATAAGGGAGACCCGGACTAGGTGACGAGTTCTGAGGAGGAATCCACAGGAGGAAGAACCGACATCCCATCATCCCGTTTCGATCAAGGAGCAGACGTACCTGAACAAGGAACGAATGCCGCCCGCCTTTGGAAAGCGGGAATGCGGGGCAACGAAGCCGCGCGTCCCCCTCCTCCGCGGACGGATGCGCGCGCGCCCCGGCGAAAGCGTCGGAAACAGAAATGGTGAACCTGACGTGAAACTCTTCTCCTCAGCATGGAGATTAGTAGCGTTCGAGACACCGGTAGATTGACGTGTCACCGGATCCAGGTATCCGGTGCCTGGCCCCGCCAAGCAAATGGCGGGCCTATCGTGGAACTCACCAGAAGTCGGGGTAGTAGAACGTGGGGCGCTCCGCTCTGCAGCGTGTTGGCGTGGATCCTTCTCACAGACATGGGGATGGAAGAATGCTGGGGCACTGGCTGTCAATCACTTTCCTCTCAGTACTGATGAGTTGATCCCTTCGTTTGTCAGGAATCAGGTTGCTATGCGGTCACCATCCGCTCCTCGCCCGCGCAGGGGCAGGGGCGACACCACTACGACCACCCCACATGGCGCCACTACCGCCACGATGGCTGGCACGTCGCGGGAGGCGGGACGTCCACGTCCCCTTTCCCCATCAGAGGTCATCCAACGAAGGGTGATCAACAGCCTCGTGCGCAGGTATGAGGAACAAGGGGTCATCCCGACCAGGGATATGGCCCGTTTGGACCTGGAGGCTTCCAGGCCCCGCCGTCAACGCCGCCCTAACAGGCCGCGCAGGGAGCCCCCGCTCCCCACCCAGACATTCAATCGTTTCGGGAGCCTATCCCCGGAACGCCTTGACGACTCTTCGCCTTATGCTGAAGAGGCAGGTGCGGTCCGGCTCAGCCCGCTCAGGGCCCCGACCCAGGAATCCCAGGCGAGAGCTCCCGTCCGGCCACGTCAGCGCCGCCGTCCGGCCCCGCAGGAAGAACAGGTAGACTACGTCCCTGCACCACCTGCACCGGCCCGCCTGACCCGACGTCAGCGCCGGGCCCGGGCTGAGGACGCTCACCTAGCCGCGTCCACGTCGACAGCTACAGTGGCCCGAGCCACCGCCGACGTACATTATGAAGCCCCCGCCTACATTGAGCAGGGGCACCCCTTCGCCCAACCAGGATCGAGACCCCAACCGCCCTGCGGGCAGGTCGGGTTGACTCTTCGGGTTGCAGGCCCAAGTAGTGATCGCCGCGAGTTAACCCGCGGTGATGCCACCCCGTACGGAGGTCCTCCCCGTACCACCACTCCACAGAGCGTGGGCCTTCCCCGCTCCGAGGTTCGTCGTGGAGGCATGCTTCATGCCGCCCCCATCCTACAGGAAGACCTGCCCTGGGGCAGTGATGCTCAGCGCGGAAACACTTCCCGCGCCCGCGGTACAGGGTATGAAGTCCGTCCTTCTGAAGGCATCATCCATCCGGTCCTTCGACGTGGGGGTCCCCCCTACGTCCTCTCTGCGACTGACGAAGGTCCTCCTCGCCCCAGCAATTCGAGGAGTGAAGGTCAGCCTCGCTCCACTCGCATCGACCGTGGAGGCCTTCCCCATGCTCCTGCCGGTTCCAACAGAGGCCCTGCCCACGTGGGTACTGTTCATGGAGGTCCTCCCCATGTACCCTTTGATATTTGCCTTGGTGCCCCTCGCACCCCGGCTGTCTCAAGTGGGGGCCCTCTCCGCCACGTCGCTAGCGCCGCCCCAGGGCTGCCTGATAGGGGTCAACCCTGTCCCGAAGAGCCACCCAGGGGCAGAAGAGCGGGTCGTCGCCGCCACGGGAAGAATCTTGGGAAGGCCCAGGGGGGGATCAAACCTGCCCGCTTCTCCGATTCGGAAGCGGAATGCGATTCAGCGATGGAACCTTCTCCCAGCTCCTCCGTATCAAGGACTGGGGCAGGAACCAGACGCGTCAGCCTCGTTCTCCCCGAATTTGAGGTCCATCGGATTCCCGTCTCTCTCCGCAGGTACATCCAGGAGGAAGAAATCCTGGGAATTCCGCAGGTTTCGACCGCGCAGTCACCGCCACCGTCGCCCGAAGCGCCCTCTTCCTCTACCCGGGATCCCAAGGAGCTGTTTTGGGGGTCAACGGTGGTAGAGCCACGACATGACCGGACACCGGTAACGGCGATTCCCGTACCCGAAGTAGCGGCTATTAGCCCGTCCTATCGTGACGTTGTGGTCAGGTCACCTTGCTCTTCAGAGGAAGGCCCAGAGTACGGTGGCCAGTCTGCTCGCTTGCCGTATTCTCCGCCGCCGAGTTTGCTATCCCAGAGGTCCGCCTCGGTGCCGCTACCGGTCCCTCAGCCACCCCCGGTTGATGAGTGGGGAAATGTAGGGCCGAGCTCTGAGGATGAACCCAGGAGCTTCTGGAGTATTCTTGCAGCGGACTATTTCCCAGAGAAGTTCTGGCCCGCGGCAGCGTTGAATTTCCGCATACCCGAGTCGCTTACCCCTGAAGAAGTAGGATGCCTTTGTCGGACCCTGTGGGCGACGCACTTCCGCCTCCGTTGGGAACGGGTAGTGTACCCCAGGAGTCGGGAGCACTTCGAGGAGATTGGCAAACAGTGCCGCCTGATTGATGCAGCGGTGCTCCTTGTGGCCCAGCACCCCGAGTCGCCCGGTCATCAGGGTGCCCTCCAACGAAGATGCGTTCAGAGTTTCAAGGCACTCCGCAAGATTGTCAGGGAAGCTACCCCCCATGTGCAAGTCCGTGGTTGGGGACGCTATGCCGCCCACCTCTTCAACCCTATTCTACGACAGCCTGATTCGCTATGCGACATTGAGGATATGCCCTCAAGAGGGGTCACAGTCCACATGGCCGACGTTGTGGATAAGGAAGATGAGCTTGAGTTCCTTGACGGGGACTTACCACCCGAGTGCGTACCGCCACTACTCGACCCATCAGGGAGAGTCACCCGTCATCAAAGGAACCTGCTAGGCCTCCCTGTACCCACCGAGTCACTGGCGCTCGGTCGAAGCACTGTCAAGGGTAAGGAGCACGTCGGAATAGCCAAGCACTCCGACCCGTCCGCCTCCGTGCAGAAAACGGACGAAGATCCTGAGAAAGCCACGTTGCGCCAGCAGCTTGCTGAACAGAAGAGGTTGGTCGACGAACTCTTGGCTGAGCGCGCTGCAGAGCGACGACCCGACTACGGTAATCCCAGGCCGGGACAGCAGGGGCAGGAACAATTTCCCCCTGGTGAGATGCCTCCGGGCAACCCTGATCATGCTACTGCCGCGGACAGGGTGGAAGCCGGAACGTACGGCAAGAGGGCGCGATACGTCTCGCCAAACCCCCCTGAGCGACGGGGCAATCTGAAGAATCCAATCCGGGTTCCCCCAGTCGCCCAACAGGTCATTCAGCCAGTTGACCCGCGGGCAGCGGAAGCCGTCTACCGCGTTGAAGAACCTGGCAATGCGCTTGTGGTTAGGGATCCCCGTCAAGACAGGGACCCCCACCCGGAGGACCTTATTGCGGCACTCACAGCCCGCCTCGAGGCGTTGGAGACACGGCAGGTGGCGGTCCCACCCGATGTCAAGCCTTATCCCGCGTGGGTGGATGATATGCCCGCGCCTCCGGGTTTTGGGAACCCCACTTTCTCGCCTTTTAACGGGACAGGGGACCCACCCCAGCACTTGGCTCATTTCTCTTCCAGGTGCGGCCCCATGTTGGGGACCCCGGCTCAGCAAGAAGCCGCTAAGCTCCGATGTTTTGTACAGACGTTGGAAGGTCCGGCATTCGTCTGGTACAGCCAGCTCCCCATCGGATCAGTGACCGGCTGGGAAGACCTTCGCCGGCAGTTCTTGTACCAGTTCAGCTCCACCACGCGGAAGACCAGCATCGCGGACCTCTTTAAGTGCAAACAGAGGCCTGATGAGCGGGTTGCGGACTTCATCGCCCGGTGGAAAGGACTTACGTATTCTCTCGATATGCCACTGACTCAGGAGCAATTACTGACGATGTGTGTGGGGAACGTAAAGACAGAGCTGGTACCCTCCCTGATTACCCAGAATTACCCTGGGGGGTTCAGAGATTTCTCGGATAAGGCCCAGCGCCTCGAAGAGGCCCTGCAACAGGCTAGTCAGGCACGTTTGCTGCCCCCAATGATCCCAGCCAGGAGGGCCGCCAGGGCTGAACCCGCCGCAGTGGCTCAAATAGAAACCCCGAGGCAGCTGGAATTGCTACCGGCGGTACCACCCCCGCAACCCCGCAGAGGTCCTCCACCTCAAGCACAGGCTCCTGCTCAGCAGCGACCGCCTCAGAACCGACAGGTTCCCCCGCGCAACGCGCCACCGCCACCTAGGCGAGACAACCAGGCGCCGCCCCCTCGGCAGGCCCCTCCGGTCCCTCGACAGGATCAGGCCCCCAGGGCTCCTTACCCGGAAAGAAAATACCATACCTATTCGTTCAACGAAAATCAGGTCCCTGGTTACTTCCGAAGTGCTCTGGAGCAAGGGATTGTGCGTCTGCCTGAGTGCAGGAGACCGGCAGAGGCGCATCTCACTGATCACCCCAACTACTGCCCTTATCATCGGATCCTGGGGCACACCCTCAAGCGATGCTATGTGTTTAAAGACTGGCTTCAGGACCAGGTCAACAACAACATAGTCAAGCTGGGCCCAGCGCCAGCTCAGGTGGCAGACGTCTTTGCAGGATCAGAAATCGGCAGTGACAGCGAGGGTGAGTGGCAGCAGGTCCCTAGCCGCGGGTCCCAGAAATACGACAACTGGATGGCTCGAAAAACTGTCATCCGTGCCCAGGGTATCATCCGGGCACGCCTGAAGCAGCCGGAACCTTCAGAAGAAACAGCCGGTGCCTCAGCATCGTCCTCGCAATCGACCTCTACCCAAAAGGGCAAGCAGCGACGACGTAAGAAGAAGCAACGTGCACCGCCAGTGCCGTCGTCATCCCGCACTCTTGGCGACTTTATGCCTCCTGAAATGGGCATTCCCCCCAGAATCCGCCCAGCGGTGGATGACTCTTCGAGTGATAGTCCATGGTACGCTTCGGTTAACACCGTGGAGCTGGTAAAGCCCTATATGACCCCCGATGAGGGGGAACCCCAGGCAGACCGCCCCAATGTTTCCAGCCGACGTCAACGTCGGCGGAATCGCAATTGCGCCGGTCACCGAGGTGTGTCAGCAGGCACTTGTGACCAAGCCGTGCACGCTACCGAGACGAGGCAGCAGGCTCAGCGCAGATCTCAGCACGCGCAGACCCATTCAGCACCCTCGGCTCTACCTCCACCGCCATTCGTGTTGCTGGATCAGGGAGAGCCGCCTCGTTCGTATCACAGCCAGTCTCGCCCGGCGACGGGCCAGCTCCCGCTGTTCAACCTTAGCCCGGCGACTACTCCCCAGGCTTCTACTAGCAGGCAGCAGGATGTACCCAGTGCTAGCCGACCGCCAGTTCAGCCAGCAGGACCCGCTATGCCTCCAAATGCCGAAAAACCCCCTGTAAGCAGAGGTGCGCGTTTGGCACGCAAGTATGATGTCCTAAAGCACTTAGCCGGCATTCCGGCGAGGCTTTCCATCCTTGAGGCCCTGCGCTTGTCATCCGAGATGCGCGAGGCACTTGCCGAGGCCCTAAGGAGCCCCCTCCAGTTCGAGACGGAAGTGGCAGCCGCGGAGGCCTTCCATACCGAGACGATTGAAAACGCCGAATGTCAGGCGGTTATCTCGTTCTCTGGTGAAGACGAAGACCCTCCTATACAGGGGCACATTCGCCCACTGTATGTCACTGGCCACTTTAACGGTGTGGAAGTCCGTCGCTGCCTCGTTGACACGGGTTCTGGAATCAATCTAATTCCGACCCGGACGTTGCGAAAACTGGGTTTGTCTGAAGGTGATTTGACTCCCTCTGACCTCAGGATTCAGGGGTACGACAGGACAGAGCAAACCCCGGTCGGCAAGATCCGCCTGAAGACCCAGTTCGGTGGCTTAATTGCCAGCACCGAGTTCATGGTTGTTTCTCAGGACACCGCCTACAACGCACTGATGGGTAGGCCATGGCTCCATCTGCATGCTGCGGTCCCCTCATCGTATCACCAGTGCCTTAAGTACTCGCTCAACGGTCGAGTAGGCGTGATCCAAGGAGACGCGTCCCCCTTTGCTTCTTGTGAGGCCCGCTATCTGGATGCGGGTTATTACAAAAGCAAAGACAAGCAGATCCTGGTCAGCGAGGATGAGCCCGCTCCAATCACAAGTGATCCCTGGGCAAGCATGGACGACGCCTACATCCTCCCGATCCACCGGTTGGAGGCCACGACCCCCGACATGGGACAATGTTTTGTTGTTTCGGGTACGCAAGGAAGGCATGTTCCCGCGTCCAAGCGACGGCGGAGAATCACCTCGTACTCCTACACCAACCAGGCTCGGGTCATCCCGGAATCTCCTACCCCTGTACGGTACCGGGATGTCAGGCTCATGACAACAGCGGTGCGCCATACGTGTCTATTTCGCCGGGATGGAATCAACCGACTCGGGCCGACACGTCACCACTGCTTTGATATCATCAAGCGTGGCCCCTTAGGCCGAAGGCCGGATGGGATAGGGTCAAATGCATTCATTGCTATGGTCTCCACGACGAGTGACTCTCCTGATGTGATGACTGCTGCTGCCCAAGCCGGCACCAGCTGCCCCTCGGGTTTTGAGAGCCCAGAAGCACCTTCCGTCACGGAAAGTTTCCCCCCGGCTGGGGAGGAAGACTTGGAGGATGCTCCCCCAGCCTTTGAAGAAGGCGTCTCTACCACGGTTGATGAGCTGGTACAGGTGAACCTTGGCAGCAAGGCAGATCCAAGACCCACATTGATCAGTGCGGCCATGTCCCTCGAGGAGCGACAGCAGTATGTAGACTTCCTCAAACAGCACCGCGATGTGTTTGCCTGGAGTTACGATGAGATGCCAGGACTGGATCCCCAAGTGGCCGTCCACCGTCTGGGCCTCCCGGTAAAACATCGTGGGTTTAAGCAGCCTCCCAGGAAAATGCACCCTTCCCATGGTGCTATGGTTGAGGCTGAAGTTGATAAGCTAATCAAGGCCAACTTCGTCAAAGAGGTCCAGTACCCCAAATGGCTCGCCAACATTGTGCCAGTCAGGAAGAAGAATGGGCAGATTAGAGTCTGCATCGACTTCCGCGATCTCAATCGCCACTGCCCAAAGGATGACTTCCCACTTCCAGTGACGGAGCTGTTGATTGACGCCACGGCCGGGTTCCAAGCCCTCTCTTTTATGGACGGATATTCCGGGTATAACCAGATCCGGATGGCCCCCGAAGATGAGGAGTCCACTGCCTTCAGGGCTCCCCAGGGTACCTTTTGCTACCGGGTAATGCCATTCGGTTTGAAAAATGCAGGTGCCACTTATCAGAGGGCTATGCATCGCATATTCAAACCGATCCTCGGGACATTGGTGGAATGCTACGTGGATGACCTTGTAGTCAAATCATATCAGCGCCAGGACCATCTCAAAGACCTTGAGAAAGTGTTCGGTTTCCTCCGTTCCCGTCACCTGAAGATGAACCCGCTGAAGTGTGCCTTCGGGGTCACCTCCGGGAAGTTTCTGGGCTTTGTTGTCAGATACCGAGGTATCGAGATCGACCCGGAGAAGATCAAGGCCATCAGCCAAATGCCTCCCCCGAGCAACATTCGGGAGCTTCGAGGCCTGCAAGGCCACTTAGCCTATATACGCCGATTCATTGCGAATCTGGCCGGCAAGTGTAAGCCCTTTTCTCGGCTCATGAAGAAAGGCGCTGCCTACGAATGGGATGAGGAGTGTCGGATCGCCTTTGAGGAAATCAAGCAGTACCTGCTCCAACCTCCGGTCTTGATGCCACCCGTTTCTGGAAAGCCGCTGGTCCTTTACGTGACCGCCCTGGAAAGATCCCTCGGCGCGCTGCTCGCCCAGAAGAATAACGAGGGCACTGAGAACAGTCTCTACTATCTCAGTCGCATGCTTCTCGATACGGAGGTCAGATATTCCCTTATCGAAAAGAGCTGCCTTGCGCTCGTCTTCGCCGTGCAGAAGTTGCGACACTACCTGCAACACCACGAGGTGCAATTGATCTCTCGGGTGGATCCGCTGAAGTACATCCTGAACCGCCCCATGCTGACTGGCCGACTAGCGCGGTGGGCAGTAATTCTCCAGCAGTTTGACATCAGGTTTGTGCCTCAGAAGGCCGTCAAGGGACAGGCATTGGCAGACTTTTTAGCTGCCCATCCAACCTCCGCAGATCAATCCCTGGACCTGGATTTCCCCGATGAGACGATTCTCTCGGTCGATCACGCTGTCCCGTGTTGGCAAATGCATTTCGACGGCGCCTCCCGGAGCCCCACCGGTAGAAGGCTCAACGACCCCAAGCTCAACAGAGTGGGTCTGGGTATTGTTTTCATTACCCCGACGCAAGCCGTCCTGCCGTACTCCTTCCTGCTGTCAGAAGGTTGTACGAACAACGAGGCAGAGTACCAAGCTCTCATCACCGGCCTCGAGTTGGCCCTCGAGATCCATGTACCCCATCTACATGTGAAAGGAGATTCTGAGCTGGTAATCAAACAGGTTAATGGCGACTACGTCGTCAGGAAGCCAGAGCTTGCACCGTTGCTGGAGTACACCCTCCTCCTGATGGCCCAGTTCTCTTCTCGGCCAGAGGTTACCCATGTCCCGCGGTCGCAGAACGGCCAAGCGGACGCCCTAGCTGGCTTAGCCGCATCGCTCGCAGAACCCGAGCAAGATGATTTGGTCATACACGTGGCCCACCGGAGAGTCATTGCTCCCGTCACCCAAGAGGACCGTGATAGCCTGCGGGTAAGTCATCTCACCGCCGGACCCTCCGTATCGGAAGTCCCGGGTTCGTCGGATGCAGTGGTTGAAACGACCCCCGATTGGAGAGCACCTTTTGTCGAGTATCTCCAAAATGGTCAGCTCTCGGACAACCGGGCCGAGCGCGAGCGAATTCGACGCCGCGCGCTTCAATTTACCCTCCAGAGTGGCCCCAGTCTTGAGCAGACCCTCTATAAACGGAGTTTTGATGGTGTCCTCCTCCGTTGCATCCAAGGAGTAGAGATACCTCAAGTTATGCAAGAGGTTCACGCCGGTTCCTGTGGCGCCCATCAAGATGGGCCAAAGCTGTCCCATCAAATCCGGAGGCTAGGGTACTTCTGGCCCTCCATGATCCACGATTGTATTGGATACGATAAGAGATGCCACGCGTGCCAAGTGCACGCCAACTTCTTGCATCGGCCGCCAGAACCCCTCCACCCCACCAAGTACTCTTGGCCATTTGCGGTATGGGGACTCGATGTAGTGGGACCGTACCCGCCGGCAACAGCCCGCCAGTGTAGGTTCATCCTGACTGCTACAGATTTCTTCTCCAAGTGGGCAGAAGCAGTTCCGCTCAAAGAGGTCAAGGCCCGTTCCGTCGTTAACTTTGTGAGCTCCAACATCATCCACCGGTTTGGGGTCCCTCACGCCGTCCTCACTGACAACGGCACCAACTTCCGAGCAGCTGAATTGAAGAAATTGTACGCTAAGTACGACATCCGGTCAAACCATACCTCCCGCTACCACGCACAGGCAAATGGACAGATCGAGGCGTTCAACAAGACCCTCTCTAACATTCTGCAGAAGATGGTTGGTCAGAACAAGAAAAGTTGGCCGGACAAGCTCCCCAACGCCCTCTGGGCTTACCGGACGACGACTCGCAACTCTACCCAGGTGACCCCATATTCCCTGGTGTATGGAGCTGAGGCCGTCCTACCCATCGAGATCCAGCTGCCGTCGCTACGCACGGCCGTTTATGATTGCCAGACATCAGATGAGGTAGCCGAGATCCGTCTAGCTGAGCTAGAAGCACTGGACGAGAACCGGCTTCGTGCCCTGCACAATCTGGAAAGGCATCAGGACAAGATGACAAGAGCTTTTGACAAGAAGGTTCGTCTCCGCTCTTTTCTACAGGGTGACCTGGTGCTGGCCCTGCGAGCGCCAATGATTCCCGGAAGGAAGCCGCCCAAGTTAGAACCCAAATGGGAAGGGCCCTATATCATCCATAAGGTTTACCCCAATGGAGATTACTCCTTGGTGACCACAGATGGAGAGCGTGTAACCCCTCCCACCAATGCCAGATTCCTCAAGCGATACTTCGCCTAGGGCACAAGATGGTCCCGCATGACCCTAAACTGCGAGACGGTCCCGCATGACCCTAAACTGCGACTTGGTCCCGCATGACCTTAAACTGTATCTCCGTCCTCACTGCAAGACGTTAAACTGCAAGTCGGTCAGTTCTTCCTGACCGAGGCTCCGCCTCAGGCCCCTCGGCCTCTTTGGGCCCCTGGCCCCGTCTCCACCGAGGTCTGGCCCCAGGCCCCCCTCGTTTCTCTCCGACTTACCCTCTTACGGGATTGTACGGTACAGTGCAGGACTACGTTCTCACGTTGAGATCATGACCATGCCGCACACGTCCCCGAACGAGATACCCCTCGTCCCACATGACGTTAAACTGCATGTCAAGAACTACGTACGGCTTGATTCTCATCTTTATGGGATACGTAGGAACGCTCGGACGCCTCGTCTTGAGCCCAGCCCCAAGCTTCTCTCTTCCACTATTCCCCCTGGGAATGGTCTCCTTGGAGGATCTTTGTGTAGCAGGGCGTCGGCCTTCTTGGCCCCGCTCATGCAACCCCACTCACGCAAAGATTGTAAAGGTCGCACCATGCGCCCGCTCCGTTCTTCTACCCTCCCACGTCCTTACCGCATGACGCTAAACTGCATGGCCTTCAAGAACTACGTATGGCTTGATTCTCATCCTTATGAGATACGTAGGAACGCCCAGACATTTCGTCTGTTGGCCCAGCCCAAAAGCCGAAATCTTCCCCTCGGGTTAAGACACGGCAGGGCGCACATTTTTTGCCCCGGCCCATGTCGAGCAAGCCTCGACCCGGCTGCACATCCCCCCCTGGAGGTGTTTGCCCCTTTAATGGATGGATTCACACCCGGAGGGACCCCCCAAGAACGGCCTGGATACAAAGCCCAAGGGCTCTCCTACCGATACGGGCCAACGCCCCCGAGGGTTTCTCAAGCAACAAATTGAAACAAGTCCCGCGTCGCCAATTTAGTCAGCGGTCGACCCTCAATTGTTGCCCCCATGCGGGTCACCATAGGAACGCTGTGTTTCGACTGTGGTCAACAGTGATTCATTCTGCCCCATCCTGAGGTGATAAACTTCCCCCAGGTGGTGCTAGTGATCGGGACCACAGCCCACAATTCCTCACCCGGAGCGTACGGTGTGGTGTGGGACTACGTCCTCATTTACGTCGGGATCATGTACCATGCCGTACAACTCCCCTTACGAGGCTCAGCCTCAGGCCCCTTGGCCTCCTTGGGCCCCTGGCCCCCCGTCCTCATGTAAGACGTTAAACTACAAACCGGTCAGGCCCTCCTGACCGAGGCTCAGCCTCAGGGCCCCTCGGCCTTTCTAGGCCGCGGCCCAGGACCTATCTTATAGGATTGTACGGTATGGTGTAGGACTACGTCCTCATTCACGTCGGTTTTTCGCCATACTATACACCTTGCTCAGGAGTATATTACTCCCCACCCAAGTCCCGCATGACGTTAAACTGCACTTCAAGAACTACGTGTGGCTTGATTCCCATCATAATGGGATACGTAGGACCACCTGGATGTCCAAAATCCGGGTCCAGCCCCATCTCTCGGGAATCCTCATCCCATCTTGGCCCCTTGGCCCATCCTTCCTCCATGAAGAGATCATATGGTGCGGTGTGGGATTATGTCCTCATCTACGAGGATCTTGTAGTGACCACGCCATGTTTCCCGCACCACCGAGCTGTTTCGTCGATCCCTCTTTCGGCTGTTCACCAATGTGCTTAAGAGTACTCTGGTTCATTACCTGGAATGCCAAGCTTTACTCGGACACGTCCGCACCCGCTTTCCAGGCTTTGCGTATCCCCGCATCAGGGCTTTCACCATTTTCCACACCCGGAGGGACCCCCAAGTACGGCCTGGATACAAAAGCCCAAGGGCTCTCCTACCGATACGGGCCAACGCCCCCCGGGGTTTCGGACGACAAATCGATAAAATCCCGCGTTGCGAATATGGTCAGCGGTCGATGCTCGTTTGCTGCTCCCACCTCAGGCTAACGCGATACAGACGCTGTGTTTCCTTCAAGGATAACAGTTTTCCTCTGTCGTCACGCCAACCCATTAAGCCGAAATGCCGGGTACACAATTCACACCCTTCATCACTTCATCGTGTCCAAGTAGAATTTCGGGACTCTTGGTACTTTTTTCCCCCGTGCACGTCTGCACGTTTGAGGAACAAGCTACATCAAAGGTGTCCTTCGGAACTCTCTGCTGACTCCCCTTTAATGGATGCCCCAAGTGTTGCAATGAGGGTCCCCCCCTTGTTTCCCACACCGAGTTTATCTCACGTGGGCTTAGGGATTGGGTTGACCTCTGTGCTTACTTGGGAGTTGTCACCATCCACGGTCCGAGCTCTAAGACCATAAACTAAGACTCTCATATGGAACTACGTTCGAGGCCCCTTGCCCCCGAGTCCAGCTTGAGTTCAGCGAATTTATCTCTCTAATCCTGCCTTCAGGACCCTGATCACGGGACTGCGTGGCGCAGTGTGGGACTACGTCCTCATTCACGTCAGGTACGCAATAGCTGCACTACGCACGCCCCATTCTGAGGTTCAGTCCTCCTGTCCCCTGTCCTGCATGACATTAAAAGGCACCCTTCAGAACTACGTGTGGCTTGATTCCCATCCTAATGGGATACGTAGGACCACCTGGATGTTCAAGATTCGGGTCCAGCCCCACCTCTGGGAGATATCCTGATTTCCCGGTCACCTAGACCACTTGGTCCATCCCTCTCCAGCGGGGGGTGCGTAGGTATGATACGAGGTTTTGGGCATCATGCCCCCCCTTCCCCTGGGAATCTTCCATCTCTCGATCACCCTCAAGGTTGAGTCCCTTGGCTCCCCGCAGTGGTTCACCATGTATTAAGAGTACTCTGGTCTAGGACCAAGAGTGTCAGATTCAACTTGGTCAAGTTCCTTCCACTTGCCAAGCTTCGTGTTCCCATCTATTCGGACTTTCATCATCTTTCACACCCGGAGGGACCCCCAAGTACGGCCTGGATACTACGCCCAAGGGCTCTCCTACCGATACGGGCCAACGCCCTCCAGGGTTTCGGACAACAAATCGATAAAATCCCGCGTTGCGAATATGGTCAGCGGTCGATGCTCGTTTTGTTAGTCCTCATTTCAGGCTAACGCGACAGGATGCTGTGTTGCGAACATGGTCAGCAGTAATCCTCTGTCGTCACGCCAGCCCCTTCAGTCCTTGAATGTTGGTTGCATGATTCACATCATTTTCCACCCCATCATGCCCAGGTGGAATCTCGACACTTTTGGCGCTATCCCTCAGTGCACCTTTGCATGTTAGGGGGAAAAAGCTGCAATCTGGCGTCCTTCGGGACTCCCTGGTCCGAGCTCTAAGACCATAAACTAAGACCCATTCGGGACTACGTTCAAATTCCCATCCTCATGGGACACGTAGGACCGCCCAGACGCCCTGTCTCTGGGTACAACCCATTCAGGAAGCCAGTCTCTCTCCCTGTTTCACCTCCGGATGGCGTACGATTTGATGTGGGATCATGTCTCTGTCAAATGTGTTTTATAAACACTGCGCACATTTCCCGCCTAGCATCGTCTCTGCTACGTCTGCGCTGCATGACGATAAAATGCATGCTTGGTCCTATCATACGACCCTAAACTGTGACATTATCGTCCTGGCCGCACGACGAAAAACGGCACCGCATTATGGTGACCTCGCTGTAGAGGACATCACGTTGGATACTGGCCACGCGCCATGCCATTTGTCAACGCCCATCACGGCTTGATTCTTGTGGCGACATCACGACCTACAGTTCTAGGCCTGTCGCTTCACAAAAAAAAAACCATTCACCTCGAAGAACAAACAAGATACATCAAATTCCGCTTCTTTTAGTGCAAGGGCCACGTCCGCACTTCCCCTTTCCCCTGGCACTGGTACCTTACCCTGCCACCTTCCAGAACTACGTACGGCTTGATTCTCATCCTTATGAGATACGTAGGAGCGCCCGGGTACTTCCCCGCGGGTCCAGCCTAACCCTTGAGTTCGGTCCCTCGACTCGAGCTCATTCACGTCAGGTTGTGATGTCATGCGTCCCCTGATCCCCTTTTTCCAATCCATGGTCCGAAGTCTATGACCATAAACTAAGATCTCCCCAAGGGAAAGGAATCTGCTCCCTCTCTCTAATACGTTTCGTTGACGTATTCAGATGTGTTTTGACAAAAAGCCCGAAGCATGGGATTTTCACAGGGACATTCCCCTCATCCCATGACCAAGCTTCGTGAGCTCACTATTTGGATCCTCATCCTCTTCCACATCCAAAAGGACCCTCGGACGACGTGGATACTAAGCTTAAGGGCTCTCCATGAATGCTGGACCTAAGGGCCCTACAATCGTTTCGGGCCAACGTCCCTGCGGATAATCGACAACATTTGTGACACGGTCCCGTGTTTCGAATACGGTCAACGGTCGACCCTCATTTGTTTGTCCCCATTTCAGGCTAACGCGATAGGATGCTGTGTTGCGAATATGGCCAGCAGTAGTCCTCCATCGCCACGCCGTCACCATCGTGATCCGAATCTCGAGCGTCATGATTCACACATTTCTACTCCCTCATGTTCAAGTGGAACTCCACCATACTCGGCTCTTTCTCTTCGCGCATCTAGATGCGCTGAATGATCATGTTAGTGTCATTGGGCCGGTAGTCACCGAGCATCCCTTTACCCTCACCTGCCCCTCTCTGCATCGGGAAATTCCCACCACTACTGCTTGTTTCCCACACCGAGCACGACTCACGTGGGCTTAGTAGTTTTGGCTGGATGTGTACCAACACAGTCAGGCTGCTCCTCGTCCTGCATGACGTTAAACTGCACCTTCAGAACTACGTATGGCTTGATTCCCATCGTCATGGGATACGTAGATACACCCAGGCATTTCACCTAGGGTCCAGCCCCAGGAATCGCAAAATCCTATTCCTCCTCATTTCCAGCCCTCGCCAGAGAGGCCCTATCTGGAAGAAAGAATGATCTGTGATCAGGCCGATGCGCCCATCTGGCGTACACCCACCATGGTGGTGTAACTACTGAAGTGTTGGATTCTGTTTGAACAAACCATCACTCCATATTCCACGCTTTGCGTGCCCCTTATTCGGACCCTCGTCTTCTTTCATGTCTGGAAGGACCCCCTAACAGTAAGGATGTCTGACCTATGGTCCACCAACTGTCCTGGGCCAACGTCCCGAAAGATTAATCGACAACAAATTGATAAAATCCCGCGTTGCGAATATGGTCAGCGGTCGATGCTCACTTGTTGTCCCTGTTTCAGGCTAACGCAGTAAGGATACCGTTTCTCCGCCACGGCTAACGGTTGTCCTTTATTGTCACGCCGCCTCCATAGCGTTCCGAATTTGGGCATCGTGATTCACACTCCCCATTTTCATCTGTTTGAACTGATTTCAGCGCCCCTGGCGTTGCCCTGTCCGTGCATAAGAGCACGTCGAAGAGACAGTGGTTCGGCTATCCTGGAAATTCCTCCTCCGATCAAGCCTTCCCCATCTTTCGGGAATCTGGACTGGTTTGAGAGAATTGTCGTCAAACGTCCCGCAAACATTGCAGGGATGTAACAAGGCAATTCAACAGTGGATATTGTGCGTACTACGGAACTCAAAACAAAGGAGAAAGAAAGAGTTGAAGCACAAAAGTGTTAATAAAAGCTTCTTCGGGTTCGCTACAATACTCGGGGGTTGACTTCCCCCATGGACGGGTTGACTCCGTCAAAAGAGCGTTGCAGCTCCGCCACCCGTTGACTTGCGGCGTCTAAAGCCTGTTGCCGCTGATTCAACTCCCGCTCCTCTTCAGCAGCGGCAGGGCGTAATCCGTCAACCCTGGCCCGGGCCCTTTCCACCTCGGCCTGGACGACAGCCATCCTTCCAGAGGTCTGCTCCATATGCTCCTCAGCCTTTGCCAGCTGAGCCTTCAATTGTGAGACCAGCTCAGACTGCGCATTGAGAGTGGCTGAAAGCTCGTTGGCCCGGATCTGCATCTGATGGGCCTCGCCCTCAGCCTCCTGGAGCTTCCTAATGTTGGTCGCCTTCCTCCGCTGCCATCCCACGCTCAGCCCACGATCATGCTCCCGGATCTTCTCAGCCATGAGGTCTCGGAAGAGCGCGTGAGGGCGTTGGGCATCCACTCCCCCGGCACATAGCTCGCGCAACCGCGAACGGAGTCTACCCATTTCGGCCAGCCATTGCGCTTGGGGAGTGTCCCTGATGAAGTGCGTGATCAGCTTCCACGACCGGCGACGGACTATGCTGCTGTCTTCCTCGTCAGAGGCCGTTTCGTCCCAATCCGCGTGGTCGGCAGGCTCGTACGCAGGATATGCCTGCAGAAATTCCTCAGCGGGATCCGCATCTGGTGTTGAGTCTGGTACGACGCCTGACGCCGGCGCAGGCACGGCGGGACTGGGACTGACCGGTTGATCCTCTTCCTCAGAGTCCACCTCGATGACTTCAGGTATGGCCCTACTGGTGGTCCCACCAGTGATGGTGTGCGCCGCAGCTTGAGGAGGTGAAGGGACTATCGACACCATCACCGGCATGCCCCTGGGAGGAACGCCGCCAGACATCCCAACCAGCCTCGCCGCAGCAGCCCACGCCAGTCGGAGAACTGTATGACAGAAAGAGACATAAAAGTTAGTCGACATGGCCCACGTGTGGCAACGAAGAGACCGGTGGAGGAGACTTACGAAGATTGACCTCCGAGCGCTGCTCCCGGACCGGTACCGATGGGACTCCAAGACGAGGCCCCCAGTATACTGTTGGAAGGCCCGGAGAGTCCGGAGGAGCCACCTCAAACCCCCCGGTTCCACCAGGTGCAGAACTGGACGCAGCCATAGGCGCGGGTTCTGAAGGCCCCGCATCGTCACCCGCCGAGGAGCGAGAATGAGGCCTACGAACAAGTTCCTCCTGCACGACCCAAACATTGGTGAGAAGTCCGTATGGATTCAACAACAGATCGTAAGAAGAGAGGTTCGGAATGCTACCTCGAGAGCCTCCGCGGAGTCATCGGATTCTGAGCTTCGGTCTCCGACCTCGCCCTCCTCCAACGGGCTCCCTCCTCCCGCCTCATCCTCCCGAGAAGAGCCCCCTGATTCCTCCGCCAAGGGGAAGCGCTCCCTCAGGTCGGCAGCCGATAGCTGTGGAGGGACCGTCTGATTCAACAGTACCCTCACCCGGTCTGTCATCGGGCGAGGAACACCGCTGGAGTGGACGTAATCCTCCAGCTCGTTCAAGTATTGCTCCGCCTCCGCCGGAGACGCCATGAATCCAGCCCGAACTGGGCCTATGCCCGGCAGTCTCATCCCGAGGCGATTCAGGTGATCCCACATCTCGGTTGGGCTGAGAAATTGCCGGTTGACATCCCAAATGTCCCAAGCTTCCGGAAAGATGGCATTTTCTGCCATGTCGACGTGACGCAGCCGCTTCCCCGGAGCCTGAGCGGATACCCGACGGAATCCCCTCGGTGGCCGCCCCTCCGGATGACCCTGCTCTTCCGGAACCACCGGATCCGCCGCTGCTGCCCTACCTTCAGCCGGTGCGGGTCTCTCTGCCACGGCAGCCCCGCTGCCGCGGGCGGCCCTAGCTGCCCTCCGACCCCGGCCTCGAGATAAAGGAGGCCCACCGTCACCAACCCGGATCGTTGGCTGCTTCAGCATCTCCCCGGGATAAGCAGCCTCCCAGCTGATGGCGTACTCTTTCACCAAGCCGAAGGCGGCGGTGGATGGAGGCAGTGTGATCTGCATCTTCCCATCCTCACGCGTGAACATGAGCCACAACTGCCTCATCACGCACGGGTGCTCCTCGTGACGCACCTCCCAGTATACCTGCGGGGTCAGCCGCTGGAGGCACCGGAACTGCCTCGCGAAACGATGCGGGGTGTACGGTTCACAGATTGGCTCACGATCTATCCGAGCCACCAAAACGCCACCTCGGAAGGCCAGGAGGTAAGCCCGATGCTCTTCCGTTCCCCGTCCATCATTGGCAAGCCTTCCCGTCGGCAGTGGAAAGGGATGAAAGTTGAACTCGTCCGCCCTCCACACCCTATTCAGCACCATCGGAACGGCCAGTTTAAATGGGAAGCTCCCAGCTGCGTTCAGGATGGAAGGGCGAAAGTTTGATCCTGGCGGCGAAATGGGGTTTGGATACTCGTAAATCCCCCTGATGTGCGCCGCGATCCACCCATACAGGAGGTGGAAGGGCCCGCATATTCTTAGCGGCTTCTTGCTCTCGCTGATACGTCGCAGCAATCTGTATAGCTTGGCGAGCATCGAGATCCCCAGGTTGATCCGCTGCCCCATGGCCAGCATCGACGCCATGATGAACGAGCTGGGCCGTACCCCCATGCTTGTATCTCTCACTGGTAGGATCCACCCACATATGAGGGCCGCGATGAACGCCGCCAGCCTAACTATTGGCTGTTGTTCGGTGCTGACGCTGAAGCCCCAAGTCTTCCATTGGCTGTCCTCCAAAACCCGACAATACGAGTGCCCCTTACCCCGCTGGGCTGCCCTCGGACAAGTCCGAGGCCTTGGAGGGAACTCTCGATTCTCTGGAAAGTTCAGGAAGCATTTGAACCATCTTCTGAAGTGGACGTCCCTCACTGCTTCCTTGTCATCCGCGGGGACAAACGCCATCAGCGCTGACGCCAGTCGCGGCATTTGCTCCGCATCTTCCCACACACTGATGACGGGGAGGAACTCGTCGTACATGGCCCCCAAGACCGGGACCCCAGAAACCTGATGGACATCCCACAGGCTGATGCCCACCTCCCCGTGATGCAGATGAAAAGTGTTGGTCCTGGACGACCATCTACTCAGCAGTTCCGGCATCAGCTGCTTTGGCTGGTAAATGTGGAATTGGGAGGCCCATGCCGCCTCGTACAATCCCACTCTCCTCAGCTCAGCCTCGAACTCCTCGCATGAGGCGCCTACCCAGTAGGCCCAGGCCCAGTCGTCGGTAAAATTGCCGCCCTGGCGCAGGTCCCACTCATCAGACCATCCCTTCGTCGGATCCTGCAGAGCCGCCTTCAGCATGGTGCGGTAGAGAGGAGGGGACGTCTCCGGTTGCAGTGGCCTCCCGTCAATGTCGTTCACATGATTGTAGAGACAATCGGCGGTGACGGGTGTGAAATCCTCCTGTGCATGGCCATCGGCCGCCCTGAACCATTGGCGCTGGCATGGTGTGCTCCTGAACCAGCAAGCTGGTTCATCCCTTCCCGCCTCAGGGATGAAGACGTCATCCCTCAGCCCAAAGCCGTACAACGGCAGTTTTTTGCACTGTGGATAATCCCTCTAGCCTTCCGACAGCAGATCTGTCAAGGAAGTGTGGTCCGAGTGGTTCCGGACCATTTCCCCCAAGCCCGGGCGGTTGGCCATCTCATCCCGGCGAGCAGCATCTGCAAGCACTTCCCGCACAGCTTCTTGATGAGCCATGTTAACTCTGGCCCTCGGAAAAGGATTCTTCCGGATGAATCGCGAAGCTCGGTCGTGAAGCTCGGTCGCGAAGATGGATTGCGAAGATCGGTCGCGAGATCAAACCGCGAAGTCCGGCCAAGGCAGGCACGCAAAGATTCGCTTGGCGCGGACGCAGAGTCAGAGACTCGCGGTTCGCCGCGAAGCTCGATTCGCGGAGAGCTGTCGCGGAGTACGCGGAGCTTCGCGAAACCGAGAGTGCAAGAAGACAAGGAAGGCGCGTAAAGACAAAAGAGGGCGGACCCCCTATTTATAGACGCCGACCCCGGAGCAACGCGGCACGCCTCGCCCGCGCGGAGCATCGCGGCGCGTCCGGATCTGCGGCCCCGACGAGCATCGCGGGCCTCCTTCGCGATGCCGCATCGCGAACCACCGACAGTTTTGGCGATCTTCCCTCAGACTTCAACCCTTCACCCTCCGCGGCTCCAAGTCTGAGGGGGGGCATTTGTTGGCGCCAAAAATAGGGCCCGAAAGGAAGGAACGAAACAGACAGCCGGCGTGCTGCATCGCGAAGCACCGCCGCGAAGCCCCTCCGCGAAGCGCCCCAGCCCTGGCGGCGCCGCGAAGCACCAGAGGCGGTGATCCTCCGCGAGCGCGTTTGACGTTCGCGAGCCGCCGCGAAGCACCAGAGGCGGTGATCCTCCGCGAGCGCGTTTGACGTTCGCGAGCCGCCGCGAAGCACCAGAGGCGGTGATCCTCCGCGGGCGCGTTTGACGTTCGCGAGCGCGCCGCGAAGCTCAAGAGGCGGCGCGCGAGCCCTGCTTCGCGGCGCCCCTTCCCTATAAATCCTCGACTCCCCCTGAGTCCACGAGACGGACAATCCGACCTTTCGGCTTCTCCTCTCCCGAATCGCGAAGCAAGCTTTGCCCCGTGAATCATGAGCTCCGCGAGGTATTTCTACTTCGCGAGACGACTCTGATTTGTTTCGTTCTGAGCCCCTCTTCCGAGAGGGATGCCCTTCGCGAAGCCCAAGGGCGTTCGCAAAGGAAGGGGATTCCCAAGGGAACCCGGGCAGCCGCGGAGCACTCGTGCTTCGCGAAACACCCAACCCATGCTAGTAATCCCTATGCCAAGGCAGGATAACTATGCATCGCGAAGCACTTTGCTTGGCAGGACCCTGCTTCGCGAACCACTCCTTCGCGAGGCAGTGCTCCGCGAACACTGTTCCACTTCGCGAAGCACCTCCCACTTCCACCTATGCCCCATGCTAAGGCCAAGGCACCCCACTTCGCAAAGCACACTCCTCTGCTTAGCGATTCCTCCTTCCGTGCGACCCTCCAGGTTTGCACGATGTGATTTCAAAGTCCCATGGACAACACCTCCCGTAGCGTTGCTTCGCCCAATGCTCCTTCGCATAGGCACGCTAACGGCTATTGCTTCTTCGCATAGCCACGCTAACGTGGACCCCTCGATGATTCCTCCCGCGACCCCCTTTTACCATGGCCTTACCGACACCTTCCCTTCCCCAAGGACCAGAGGGTACCGGTTATGTAAGCCCTAGGGGTGTGGAGTGAACCCACCTCGTCCGAGCTGCAGGACGTTAAACTGCCAAGCACCACGTCCTCAACACATGACGTTAAACTGTGACCCAACCTCGTCTCCCTCACGAAGGGTTTCCCCACGTCGAACATTTTTTACACCACTCATCTCCACGGGAATGGAACTCTTCCGCACATGGAATGAGATCCTCCTTGTCGGAGTGGTGTATGTTCGCAGGGGAAGGGTCGCCTCAGAGCGTAAATCCCTAACCTTTGGTACGGATGATTGCACCCGTGCATCTCGGTACTTCCCCACTACCAAGGTCAGTGGAGGACGTGATAGGGAACGAGGCACCTCCCATTGTCGGACCAAGGTCCATCTTCCCCGCGCTTTGTCGCGCCATGGGCCTCCATCCTGGAGTAAGTCCCAACACCATGGGCCGCTCAACGCGTAAGCCCCATTTCGCTTCTCACGGACGCACCCTTCGCGACGTGATCGTCGGGTCCCTGCGACCTCTTGTTTCTCACACCGAGCATGACTCACGTGGGCTTAGAGTGAGCACCGACCCTGACAAACCCCATTTGAACTACGAGGTCTTTGATCCGTGTCAAGGCATGGTACGTAGGAAACCTCCATGAGGTTCAAGCCATATTGCTCGGTCGTTCATTCACGTCGAGTTTCGCCCACGTCCAGCACGACGTTAAACTGTATGCCCCGTCCAGCAAAGACGTTAAACTGCACAACCTGAACTACGAGGTCTTTGATCCATGTCAAGACATGGTACGTAGGAAGCCTCTACGAGGTTCAAGCCCACCCGTCGCTCTTTCACGTCGGGTCTCACCCCGGTCCAGCGGTAAGCCGTTGTGACCAATCTGAACTACGAGGACTTTGATCCATGTCAAGGCATGGTACGTAGGAAGCCTCCACGAGGTTCAAGCCCACCATCAGTGGACCAAGGTCTGCTTTCACGTCGGTTTACCGACGAACCCCCCATTTGAACTACGAGGTCTTTGATCCATGTCAAGGCATGGTACGTAGGAAGCCTCCACGAGGTTCAAGCCCACCCGTCTTTCACGTCGGGTTTCACCCCCGTCCAGCACGACGTTAAACTGCACCCCGGTCTGGTGGTAAGCCATTGCGACCCCCCATTTGAACTACGAGGTCTTTGATCCATGTCAAGGCATGGTACGTAGGAAGCCTCCACGAGGTTCAAGCCCAACAATAGTGGATCAAGGTCCCTCACTTATGTCGGCTCACCGACACCCACCACCCGTCGTTTATTCACGTCAGGGTTCATTACCGTCCCGCATGACGTTAAACTGTATCATTTGAACTGCGAGGACTTTGATCCATGTCAAGGCATGGTACGCAGGAATCGTCCCAGAGGTTCAAGCCCAACCCCCACCGGACCAAGGTCCACCCTCATGTAGGTACGCTGACGATGCCCATCGGACCAAGGTCCACCATCACGTCGGTTTACCGGCACCATCCCGAACTACGCGGACTTTGATTCCCTGCCACGGGGATACGTAGGAAGCCCCTTTAAGGCTCAAGCCCAACTTCGTCGTCACCACCCCTGCGATGGTCCCATTCCATTCTCAACCGTCTCCGCGAGACGTTAAATTCGCGACCTACCTCGTGGTAAACACGAGATGCCTGAGGAAAACCTCGGATGGAACGCCTTTGGCGTAACCGTCTTTGCTAGACGTTAATCTTGCAAACATACCCTGTGTTGAACACGGGAAGCTGAGGAAAACCTCAGGTACGTGTCTATGACATGTAACCCCCCGCGCTCGATGTGGGATGCCTCGGGTTTCCACGCCCTTGAGAAGCCTCATGATCGAGGATAACAGACAGACATGCCAGGTACCCCAGCATCCAGACACGCTACCGATGCCTCGAACGTGATTACTCCCCTGACCGAAGGTAGCTGCCCTGACTGGACCCTTTGGAATGTCCCGACAGAAGCAGCGTAATTAACCGGCGTCCATGGAAACATGGCACTGGGAAGAGTTTCACGAACTACGTATTAAATCTATAAGGGAGACCCGGACTAGGTGACGAGTTCTGAGGAGGAATCCACAGGAGGAAGAACCGACATCCCATCATCCCGTTTCGATCAAGGAGCAGACGTACCTGAACAAGGAACGAATGCCGCCCGCCTTTGGAAAGCGGGAATGCGGGGCAACGAAGCCGCGCGTCCCCCTCCTCCGCGGACGGATGCGCGCGCGCCCCGGCGAAAGCGTCGGAAACATGCTCCTTCCCCCTTAACATGTGCTTCTTTGCTTTCAATTCCTGTTGGGGCGGAGGCTGAGGCTTCACCTCCAGATCTAGCCACTGAAATTGAGGACCCTGCATAATCAATTGAATGATTTGGTTAGTTTCAAAGGATAAAAAAAGTTAATTGGATATCTTTCAAATTAAGTACAGTCGAAAATATTGTTATCCCTTACCCAACGGTAGATTAGTAACTTGAGAAGGCTCATACCCGTCTTTCCTAACGTCAACAGAATTTTCAGGGTGAGTTTGAAGAAGATCTACGGGGTTTATATCCACTTGTGCTAATGTCTCTATAATAGTAGGGTTTTCTATACCCCCTTCAGGCATTGGTTGTTCAACATCTTGCTCATATATAGTTTCATATTTGAACCAATCATAATTAAACATGTAATATGAAGTTATTTTTAATAGGTTGAAGGAAAAACTCACATCCATAATCATCAAAATTACATGGTAATTTAACATGATTTATAAAATATTCGAAAGATGCACCAAGTTCCATCATTTCATCTAACGTCATCTCAGAATCTTGGTTAGTCTCACCCGTGAGAGCATTTGATGTGTCAACGTGGTGACCTTTATCTTGTGGTCCCTGACCCTAGACAACATCGTCCGATAAAATTGCGGCATCAGTTGCAATAGCTGCCAAAAGCTCTACTGCAGGGGTTGAACCTGCTGTATCACAGAATGGAAGTCAGTCTATGTTTCATTCAACATTTCAAGAAGCATTGTTAACATACCAGAAACAGGTTCTTCTCTTCTTGCAACATCAATTGGAGGGATACTCGGAACAGATGTTGGCTCTTCTCTAGGAGCAGCCAAGTCAGCCTGAATTTTCGATTATTCAACAGCACCCTTCGTGGTCCTCAAAGGAGGATCAGTCCTTTCCCTCATAGGGGAAATTGAATAATCCCCTGCAATCACAAGGAAAATGAGCAATCATTTTTCATGGGTATAGAATCAGGATTATCCGAAGGACTTACCACTACAAATTAAGCACTTAGCTGTGGACTTCCCTCTTCGTTGACTTTGCTTCATTGGTTTTTTGGGAGTATCTATAGTCTCCCATACAGGCACCTGAATTGGAGAATGGAAGGCTATATCCAACTCCTCATTCATGGCCTGATGACCTGGAGATATCTTGCCCGATTCGCAAGGAGATTTATCAGAATCCCCGATGGCAGTACCACCAGGGCTCTATTGTGGAGAAGGTACCACAGTAGTTCCGTTCTTTGTAAGCTGCAGGATGAGCAAAACAATTTCCTTGAGTAACAAAGAATTTACTCAAATCAAGTTGTAAGGAAAATAAGGAAATAAGACATTCATCTTCAGGGACTATGTAATCTTGCCACTCCTCGTTAGTCCCCTCGGCGGCGCAATGATCTATCATTTCCTACACCTGCTTGGTGACTGGAATAGAATCATCAGTGGAATATATGTGCATTTCCAACTCTCTAATATAAGCTCGCACTTCATTTGGGTTATCCTTGTAATGGATATCTATAGAATCCATAAGTCTCCCTATTCCAGGGAGGTGTAACCCCTCACACAAATCAATCCAGGCAGTTTCAGTATCGTAGTATAAACTCTGCCATTTCTAGATGGAATTTAGTCATAGATATTCAGTATGTGTACCAAAAGGTTGTGAGGAAGGTCCTACAATCTTGGAATTCAACTTCTTCCCAGCTCTTGCAACTACTGACAGAGAATAAGAAAATAAGACTTATTTCTCTATAATGTAATGGTGATTAAATTCCCACAATGATGTAACTCACCAGGAGTTGATGGAGTGGGTCTTCTGTTTCTGACCAAAGGATTATATCGGGCATAAGGCCGCTATGCCATTTTTTGTGCCTCATCATCCCCATCTTGGGAATCCGGTAAATCAATCATAGATGATGAATCTGTCAAATCAGCTTAAGGTTGGGAAGCATCACCTTCATGAGGAAGGGTTTCTTTCTCTACAGTCCTCTTACTTTTCCCAAAAGATAAACCAGATGATTTAGCACCCCTCTAGGATATGCTGATATCCAGTGCTCGGCATACCATGCAGTCAAGTTATATGCCACATTTTCAACTGGAAGAACAAACACTGCCCCGATTTTCATCCTAGATGTCAGCAACCATAGTTTCCATTTAAAGCCAGATGTTTCTCTAACTTTAAATGCATGGGGGGAGATATAGAGGTTTGCGGTAAACACTTGAATAGACGTGGAAATCTATATGGAGCATAGGCCTCTCATATAATCTCTTCGTCAATTATGGCGACCAACACACCATCTCTGCAAGTCCCCATGTATTCCCTCAAATCCAAGATGGATGTTCCATCATCAACAAAACACCCAGTTGGTGGATTTCAATAAGGAAAGAAATTAAATTCCTTATACATGCTCAGACTCACCTTCTTGTCATATGAATTGAGAGCTAGTGGAATAGTTCCAGAGAATGCCCGCAGTGATGGCCTAAAAGAACTTCTGGGGATTTGTACTCCATTCTGTACATTATACGTCCTGAAGTGAGTGGCGATCTATCCCCATAAAACTTGGAATGATCCCACTATTATTAAAGAGACTTACCCATGAATACATGGATAAATCTCCTTTAAATCTTTGCTAAAATGAGAGTATACAAACCAACCATTTTACCCTCAGCCAACTTGGCTACAAAAACGAAGGTCCCTAGCCTAACACCTCCCTTCGAGTCCCTGAATGGAAGAAGATAAATGCCGAACCACAAGGACAAGAAGTCCACTAGATGAGCCTTCTTTTGGGATCCTCTAATTCACCTCATATCCCCACATCTAAAATCCCCCTGCCTCTAGGGTTATCCAGAATGTGCCAGGAGCACCCATTTTCTCTGTTTTTGGGCAAGTGGTATGATGAGTGAGAATCTTATCCTTGGGCCTCGTCTTTATGGATCCATTCTCCTTCAATCCCTTTTCCTTCATCTCCTTCTCCTTCTTATTGACAAGAAATATATTCATCCATTCCTTTGGATGAATATCCTTTCTAGAATGTGTCGAGGAGGTCTCTGAACTATTGAGCTTGTAGAAGATTTTCAATAATTCCCATGCCAACGTCGGGGCCACCTCCAAGTCATTCCATGTCACCATGGGAGGGATTAATTAATCATACATATCAACCAAAATTGGAGCCCCTGATATCTTGTGGACATCCCACAGACTGATTCCTACTTCTCCATGATTTAGATGGAAAGAATTGGTTTTTGGGCTCCAACGACTGACTATCTCCGGCACGAAGTTATCATGCCGGTATACATATGTTTTCCTAGCCCAGACGGCATTATATATCGCAACCCCTTTCAAATCCCCGACAAAATCAGCACAAGTTTTTCGCACCTAGTATGCCCATATCCAGGTTTGCTTCCCACCCCCTCCAGGACGGAAGTACCAACTTTTCTTTTATCCTTTGGATTGATCCATCTGAGAATTTCAAGAAGATTGAAGCATAACAATGTGGGTGAAGCTCAGGCTTATGTAGTTTCAGATCTGGAATACAAGGTCTATGATGCATCATATGGGCCTTCTCCACTACTCCAACACTTATAAAGGCTCCTCCACATGAAAGATTTGCTGAAGCAATGGTTGTATAATTATGAAACCAAGAAATTGGAAGATAGTTCTTTGCCTTTGGAGTGGTAAATTCTCACAAATAACCATTTCCATTCAAAGGCAGATAAATGCTCTGGGGGAAGTCACCATGATACTTCTTCAAATAATTATCCAAACCTGGGAGAGTTCTGTCATAGATGGTATAGTAATCATGGCTAATGATTCTTATCATATCATCAAGTCACTTGTTTTCCAGTTAATCAGTCATTCCAATTCTCTTGGGAGCCATTGAATCTGCACAAAATTTGAATGAATAAACTCATAAATGGGTTTATTTTTCATAAAAATTGTGAAGGACTTAAAAAAAATGGTAAAGGCTTTAAGGCTCGTAAGTCTCATTCTGTGGTGCAAGTATGATGTGCCGCGCAAGTATTTGATGCAAAAGTATCACCGCGCTAGTCCTATTACCTCTAAAGCAGCGAGACAGTAGTGAAACAATGGAAAAAACAAGTAACTTTCATAGAGTAGGTAACTTGGAAGGCGATAGCTCAAAAATTCAAAATCCGGGTGCTTTGCGCGAGAATGGCCACCTATATATAGGCCAAGTCGCACCCCTGCTGTAACACCCAGAGATTTTATGAAAAATATTCTTTTTAATTTCATTAATGTCTTGTGTTGTACGCTACACCAAAAGGAGTTTGCACAACATGCATCCTTGACTTTCCTTTCATTACACGCAATCGCGACCTTCCTCGATAGTGTGTGTAGTACGTAATACCGAGTTTCACTAAACAACGATATGCTATTAAAATATTATTAAAACTAGACGTTATGAATAGTAATAACAACTTTTTGAAATTTTGTAAATTTTATTTTTCAAAATGGACTTCATTTTTGGATTCGGAATATCGAAATTAGCTTAGGGTGAAATTTTGGTAATTTTTAGATAAATTTCATATTTTGATGAATAGTGAAAATTACTAAATTTTAATTAAAAACAACTTTTTTAATCGAAATAATTAATAGTGATAAACTATTAATTTGAGTGGTTTTAAAGTATATTTAGAATATATTTTTACAATTTAATACAATGTGGGTCATTGGATGTAATTTCACAATTAAACCATACATAAACAAGTGTCAATCTTTTGATAGTTATTATCTCTTAAGAACACGCTATTTGTTTTGACGACGGGAATTAATTTTTAAATTAATTAATGCAACTGATATGTTTTGAATTTGGTAAAATAGACATCATTTTTTAGTTCATAATATCAAATATATATTAGGACTATTTTTTGGTATTTTTCTGGAAACTTTCATTTTTTGATGAATAGTGAAACCACTAAGTGGTAGTTAAAAAACTGAATTTTTTCATAAAACATAATTTTACAGCTTCTGTGAGTGGAATTTCAAAAATTCCAGACACACGGTTGATGTCAGTAAGTAAAATTTGGTTCAATGAGATGAAAATAATTTTTGGTGAATAATAACTTTTTTACTTTTATTTACCACGGTTAAAAGTAAATAGGGTAATTAAGGGTACAAATGATATTATTATTACCCTAACAAATTTTCTAATTCTATTGAATAAGTGTAATTAGACCAAAAACAACCTTAGGAATAAAATATGGCCATTTAGGCCCACTTGGATTAGGTTAGGACATTTATTATTAATTTATTTAAAGAATGGTTAAAATAGTTAAAATCAATGTTTAATAAGTATATCATTTTTAATTTAGGGTTATACATAAGATTAATTAGACTATAAATATTAATTATAAATCTAAAACGATTTCCTACATAATGGTATTTTATTTGTAATTTTTAGACATTAAATAGTTTAATTTATTTATGACACAAAGATGATGCAGTAATTATCTTATTAATGAAATATTGACATAATTGATGTTATAAATATCAAAATAAATGTAATTTGAGACTTTTTATGAATTAAAATAATTTTCTAGGTTAATATGACATGTTAGTATTGATTTAATTAACTTATTTAAAAATAATAATTCTGTTATGATTTTTACAAAAATCAATTACTAAGTGGTGTCAAAATTGACATAAAATAGTTTTTAAAACAAATATTATATTATTAATTGTTATTTTATTTCTAAAAATCTATGGATCAAAAAAATGACTTAGATAAGGTTATATATATAATAATAAACTACATCGTGTTCGTTTGGATTCTTATAGTACGTTTATTAACCTTATAGTGTAAGAACACAAAAAGACACGGTAAAAGTAAAATTATCTAACTTAAAGTTAAATATAAATGATAAGGTTAAAATAGGAACCTAAACTTTTCTAAATTCTATTGGATGAGAGGGTTTAGACCCATACCCACCTTATCTTCTAAATAACTCAATTTGTAGCTTTTTAATACCGAATTTGGATTTATAATAAAATAATATTTTTATTTTTTCCAAAGGAGCCCCTCTCCTCCCTTATAAACGGGCACCTCCTCCCTCTCTTACTCACACCACTTTGAGCCTTCATGCTCAGTAAACCCCTACCAAATTCCCTTCTCCACTTCCATAGAAACATCCTAGAGGTCCTGGTCTTCTTCATAGACCAATTTTAGTTCCCTATGGGGAGGACTCAGAGAGGCGCTTCAAAGAAGAGGTAGTGTCAGTTACCGATTCTTTCAACTTTATTTCTTCTTCCACTTATTCTTCTTAGTCTGTTTCATTATGAAGTAATAACATCAGTATCACTCATATACTTATATGTTATTATAAGTATGAAAGAACCCAATTTCACCTGTTGTCCATCCTACAAAAACGAAATCACCGCGCGTGCTTACGTACGGAATACTGTCTCCACTCCGTGGTGTAATCTATTTTCCACCACCACCGTACTTGGAAGGGTATAATGGTATACATAATAACTATATATGATTATTTTAAAGTTATATTGATTCTGAAATAGTATACATACACTCCAATACAATTCCATGATCATGAGATCGATATCACAGCTCGTGCGTACATACGGACTACCCTCTCAATGACGCGATGAGATTCATTCTCCACATTAACCATTCATGAATGATTATAAAGTATATATAATAAGTAATCATGAAATATATGACATTATAATGATACTGGATTTATGTGTCTATATATTTATGTTGTCTACTTAATTCCATTCAACTCAATAAGGAAACGAAAACAACGTTCATGCGTACGTACGACCTACCGTCTCCATGAATGGTGTATTTCGTTCCATTTACTGATCTATTATATATATATATATGTATATTCTGAATATATATTATATATAAATCATGTTTTATATTTTGGAATTAAGTAATCATTATCTAAGTAATCATATGAATAATTACAAGTCAAAACACGGACGACAAATGAAACGATTTTACCCAAAACGCTCTTCAACATGGAATTTACAAAAGAACAGGTAATATAAAGTCATAAGTGAACCATATATGATATCATAAAAATGCGTATGATTCTAGAATAAGTCAATTACATTATTTAAATCAATATACAGGAGGTTCAGACACTTACGAAGCAAATCGGACCTAAGGTAAGGGAAAATATCACAATCTCATTTTTATCCGAGATTGTTTATTCTTTGAAATTTATTGGGGTGTATTTTATCATCCACACCCATGTTTCCTCAATATCTAATATTATTTCCATCCACATACAATTTTACAAATCCAATTTTAACCTTTGGTGATTTTTTAGTAAAATATATGAAAGGAATCTTTTGTCGTTTTTTTATGAGGTACTTTTTGACTTTTCCGACAAAAGTACAAGAAGAATGTTTTTTTAACTTATACGGAATGAATGGATTTTTAAAACAAAATTTCCAAGAATCATCCTTTATAAGTTTTCATGTTTATTTTTAATCAACTTCTTTTAGTTTGAAATTGTATGACATGTTAAGAAATGAAAATGTTTTTGAAGTAGAAAGGATATTTTCCTCAAGAATGGAGTTCAAGTGTTTTATCAAAATTATTTTCCATATAAGATAATAAAGGGTTATGTTTTCATCCCTATTATTACATTTAATTGATCATGTTGTGATGGAATTATTTTTATGAATTCCTTTAACTTACATGAATTGTTTTATGATGTCATGATTTTTAAGATTACCATTTTTATTACATGGGTTATGCTATGATGTTTTGTTTATGATTTTGTGGCACACATAAGAATGGTATCATTATGAGATGGGTGGGACCTATATCTCCCTCCAATGCATTGGGTAAAGATTTTATATCTCATGAGATAGACATGGCTGGAACGGTAGGTTAAACCAGTTCAGTGAAACAGGACTAAAACGAGGAATGAACTCGGTTCAGAAATGGACTTTGTCCACTATGATAGTCTTGGAAATGAGTCTTGACTAAAATGAAACGATTCTGTATGATTATGTGTGTATGCCACAAAGCTTCATGTTTTAAGTTGTTATTATTGGGATTACATTTCACTGCTATGATTTATCCAATGTTATGATATTATGATCTCTTTTGTAGGTTAAGATATCAAAAATGTTATGTTCTTATAAATATGATGTGATTTATTTTTCTTTTGTTTACCCTTACTGAGAATTTGAGATCAGCCTTTTATGTTTTCTTTTTCCTAGGATATAAAGAAAGGTTTTAGGTAGAAAAAAAGGAAGATCATTATGGGGGATGTTGAAGATCTTTCACCACGATTATAAGATTATATTCCGAGTTTCCAAAGACACTAATCTATTACGGTCCTTGTGTGTGTGTTTTTTATATGCACTATGTATTCCGCAAAAGTAATGTAATGTCCATGTATGTCAAGCTTCAGGTCTCTACAATTGGTATCAAAGGAAAATTATAGTCAACCTTTGGAAACTAGGATGCAAAAATGTTAGTAAGATCCCTAGAGATATTTCTAATGTATGTCTAGGGATGTACCTAAGGATAAGTATATGTATAGGATATGTCCTAAAACTATGGTAAAAATATTAGATTAAACCAAAGATGTTAGATATTGATGTTACCCCCCCTTTATTATGATTTTTACCTCTCACACTATTCTATTTGGGTATTAGAAAATGGCTGGAAACAAGATGATTCACGATAATGGAGAATTTGATGGCCAATGGAATGATATTCTTCATGAGAAACCAAATGAACTGGGATTTGGAAGTCCAAACATCATTATTATGTCGAATCAGCAATCTCATAATATGATCAATAAATTAAAATTCGTTATGTTTCCTGACTCGACTTATAAGAGAAAGATGGAGTTTCATGATGATCATAGAGGAAAGAAAGTTCAATTTCCCCTATGTAAATCATGTGGGAAGAAGAATCAAGGAGAATGTTTCAAAGGAACTGGACGATGCTTTGTGTGTGGAAAAAAAGGACACAAAGGCAGTAAGTGCAAAGGAAAAGCTTCAATTAACACCAGGGATGACGATAATGGTATTGCTATGACATCAACAATGCTTAAATGTTTTAAATGTGGAATGTGCAGGCATTATGCAAACCAATTCCCTAAGGGAAAGTCTCATGAAATGAATCAGTATGGTCATATGGCTAGTATTTATGTAGATGATGATGAAGAGACAACAAATGATATGTGAGATGAAAGTATTATTGAAGCTCGGTCAATGGTTTAAGAATGTATAGGAATGATTACATGTTTATCATGTGTATTGTTGTATACGTAATCTCATGGTACTATGGAATAGAGAGACATCTAAGGATTGTTACAATGTTGTCTTTCCTTGAGTTTTGAAAGTGTATGATTAATGGTACCGATATCCATGAAAGGTTATTCATATATTTTTGGAATGTAGATGATATGCGCATAATGAGGGGATAAGGAGACAATTAAATGTTATATAGTATTCATGGGCTCGTGACTAATATAAGGAGAAGGTTATATCATGGTTTGAGTATATAGAATTTTTGGATTTTGGTATGTGGAAAGATTTAACTTTTTACCGCATTCATGTTTTCACTATGGTTCAATGGGTATTCATTTTTCAAAATAATACATTATTAAGGTATTAACATGTTTGTAATTTGACCAACAAGATATATCTTATGATATATGGGGGATAAATGATGACATTCACGTGATTGTTATGTGACATTTCAAGTAATCATTTTCTTTATACTATGAGCTTGGACGGAGGTATTTTAGAGAAGCCTAAATATTGGAATGGATTATGTTGGACATAAGTTAGGATAGAACTTTTTTTTGATATTATTGATGGGATTTTAGAGTAATATAGATTTAGAAAAAGGACAACCTGCAGGACGGGAGACAACCCATCGCGTCGGACAAGGCTGTGGGAATCGAACCCACAACCGAAGTGCGACTGACCTTTATCACCTACCACTGGCCTATAAAATGTCCCTGTTTAGTAGAAACTAGTTTCATTATATTAAGAAGTATAATATAAGAAGTATAAGTCCATTTTAGGAACCATATATGATTAATCATACCATTGATGGACTTATGTATATTTGATAATTTTTGCTGACCTTATATTTGAAATGGATGGAATAACCCATCATTCTATCACATGATCTGCTAACACATCATGAATGACAAATTCAACTTCATTTATTTAAGAGATGAAGTGGAAATTTTCCAAGGAACAACCAATGGTGAGACTATACCAAAATCACGAAAGTATTTCATCTAATTCCAATTTCATCAACTTTAGGGAAATGATCTTAAATACCAAAAATGTTGTCTTAGTGCTCTTATATCTGATGAATCAGATGGTACCTTAGATCATCACAAATTTATGGAATTGTGATTGCTGGATTTTCAAAAGCCATGTTCTCTACCACTATCCATCAGAACATGATGGTTAGATTTCTCTTCCATATCCATATTTTCACCTATGTGGAAACCCAGTGATTAGTTTATTTGGGTAACCGTTACATTTCATGCATTTTATTTAAATATTTTTTTGGTATTCCATTTTATGATGTTGGTTTCTATTTAAGAAACTTTCTAGTAGTAAACCATTTATAACCCCGATGAATTTTGAGGGCGAATTTCATTTTAAGGGGGGTAGAATGTAACACCCCAATATTTTATGAAAAATATTATTCTTAATTTAATTAATGTCTTGTGTTGTACGCTACACCAAAATGAGCTTGCACAACACGCATCCTTGACTTTCCTTTCATTACACGCAATCGCGACCTTCCTCGATAGCATGTGTAGTACGCAATACCGAGTTTCACTAAACAACGATATGCTATTAAAATATTATTAAAACTAGTCGTTATGGATAGTAATAACCACTTTTTGAAAGTATGTAAATTTTATTTATCAAAATGGACTTCATTTTTGGAATCAGAATATCGAAATTAGCTTAGGGTGAAATTTTGGTAACTTTCGGACAACTTTCATATTTTGATGAATAGTGAAAATTACTAAATTTTAATTAAAAACAACTTTTTCAATCGAAATAATTAATAGTGATAAATTATTAATTTGAGTGGTTTCAAAGTATATTTAGAATATATTTTTACAATTTAATACAATTTTGGTCATTGGATGTAATTTCACATTTAAACCAGACATAAACAAGTGTCAATCTTTTGATAGTTATTATCTCTTAAGAACACGCAATTTGTTTTGACGACGGGAATTAATTTTTAAATTAATTAATTCAACTGATATGTTTTGAATTTGGTAAAATAGACATCATTTTTTGAGTTCATAATATCAAATACATCTTAGGCCTAATTTTTGGTATTTTTCTGGAAACTTTCATTTTTTGATGAATAGTGAAACCACTAAGTGGTAGTTAAAAAAATGAATTTTTTCATAAAACATAATTTTACCGCTTCTGTGAGTAGAATTTCAAAAATTCCAGAGACACGATTGATTTCAGTAAGTAAAATGTGGTTCAATGAGATGAAAATAATTTTTGGTGAATAGTAACTTCTTACTTTTATTTACCACGGTTAAAAGTAAATAGGGTAATTAAGGGTAAAAATGATTTTATTATTACCCTAACACATGTGCTAAATCTATTGGATAAGTGTAATTATAACAAAAACAAAATTAGAAATAAAATATGACCATTTAGTCTCACTTGGATTAGATTAGGACATTTATTATTAATTTAATAATAGAAGGGTTAAAATAGTTAAAATCCACGTTTAATAAGTATATCATTTTTAATATAGGGTTATACATAAGATAAATTCGACTATAAATATTAATTAAAAATATAATGATATTTCCTACATAATGGTATTTTATTTCTAATTTTTAGACATTAAATAATTTAATTTATTTATGACACAAAGATGATGCAGTAATTATCTTATTAATGAAATATTGACATAATTGATGTTATAAATACCAAAATAAATTTAATTTGAGGCTTTTGATGAATTAAACTAATTTTCTAGGTTAATATGACATGTTAGTATTTATGTAATTAGATTTTTTAGAAATAATAATTCTGTTATGATTTTTACAAAAATCAATTACTAAATAGCGTCATAATTGACATAAAATAGTTTTTAAAACAAATATTATATTATTAATTGTTATTTTATTTCTAAAAATCTAAGATTCATAAAAATGACTTAGATAAGGTTATATATATAATACTAAACAACTTGGGGTTCTTTTGGCTTCTTATAATATGTTTATTAACCTTATAGTGTAAGAAAACAAAAAGACATGGTAAAAGTAAAATTATATAACTTAAAGTTAAATATAAATTATAATGTTAAAAAAGGAACCTAAACTTATCTAAATTCTATTGGATGAGAGTATTGAGACCCATACCCACCATATCTTCGAAATAACTCAATTTGGAGCTATTTAAAAACGAATGTGTCTTTATAATAAAATAATAGTTTTAGTTTTTTCAAAGGAGCCCCTCTCCTCCCTTTTAAAAGGGCACCTCCTCCCTCTCTTCCTCACACTACTTTGAGCCTTCATTCTCAGAAAAAACCTGAAAAATTATCTTCTAAACATCCCTAGAAACATCTTAGAGGTCTTGGTCTTCTTCATAGACCAATTTTAGTGCCGTAAGAGGAGGACTCAAAGAGGCGCTTCAAAGAAGTGGTAATGTCCGTTGCCGATTTTTTCATCATTATTTCTTCTTCCACTTCTTCTTATTAGGTTGTTTAATTATGAAGTAATAACATAAATATCACTCATATACTGCTATGTTATTATAAGTATGAAACAACCCTATTTCACCATATATCCATCCTATGGAAAATGAAATCACCGCGCGTGCGTACGTACAGAATACCGTCTCCACACCGTGGTGTAATCTATTTTCCACCACCACCTTACTTGGATGGGTATAATGGTGTACATAATAACTATATATGATTATTGTAAGGTGATATTGATTCTGAAATAGTATATATACACTCCAATACAATTCCATGATCATGAGAACGATATCACCGCTCGTGCGTACGTACGGACTACCGTCTCCACGACGCGATGAGATTCATTCTCCACATTAAACATTCATGAATGATTATAAAGTATATATAATAAGTAATAATGAAATATATGACATAATAATGATACTAGATTTATGTGTATATATATTTATGTCGTCTACTTAATTCCATTCAACTCAATAAGGAAACGAAAACAGCGTTCAGGCGTACGTACGGCCTAACGTCTCCATGAATGGTGTATTTCTTTCCATTTAATTATCTGTTATATATATGTAAATTCTGAATATATATTATATATAAATCATGTTTTATATTCTGTAATTATGTAATCATGATCTAAGTAATCATATGAATAATTACAAGTCAAAACACGGACGACAAATGAAACGATTTTACCCAAAACGCTCTTTAACATGGAATTTACAAAAGAACTAGTAATATAAAGTCATAAGTGAACCATATATGATAACATAACAATGAGTATGATTCTGGAATAAGTCAATGACATTATTTAAATCATTATATAGGAAGTTCAGACACTTATGAAGCAAATCGGACCTAAGGTAAGGGAAAATATCACAATCTCATTTTTATCCAAGATTGTTTATTCTTTGAAATCTACTGGGGTGTATTTTATCATCCACATCCATGTTTCCTCAATATGTAATATTATTTCCATCCATGTAAAATTTTCCAAATTCAATTTTACCATTTTGTGATTTTTTAGTAAAATATATGAAAGGAATCTTTTGTCGTTTTTTGTACGAGGTACTTTTTGACTTTTCCGACAAAAGTACGAGAAGAATGTTTTTTTAACTTATAAGGAATGAATGGATTTTTTAAAAATAAATCCTAGAATCTTCTTTTACAAGTTTTCAAGATTATTTTTAATCAACATCTTTTAGTTTAAAATTGTATGACATGTTAAGAATGGAAAATGTTTTTGAAGTAGAAAGGATATTTTCCCCAAGAATGGAGTTCAAGTGTTTTATCAAAATTATTTTCCATCTAAGATAATAAAGGGTTCTGTTTTCATCCCTATTATTACATTTAATTGATTATGTTGTGATGAAAATATTTTTATGAATTCCATTATCTTATATGAATTGTTTTATGATGTCACGATGTTTAAGATTTCCATTTTTATTACATGGGTTATGCTATGATGTATGGTTTATGATTTTGTGGCACACATAATAATGGTATTGTTTTGAGATGGGTGGGACCTTTATCTCCCTCCAATGCATTGGGTAAAGATTTTATATCTCATGAGATAGACATGGCTGGAACGGCAGGTTAAACTAGTTCAGTGAAACAGGACTGAAACGAGGAATGAACTCAGTTCAGAAAAAGACTTTGTCCACTAAGATAGTCTTGGAAAGGAGTCTTGACTAACAAGAAATGATTCTCTATGATTATGTTTGTACGCCACAAAGTTTCATGTTTTATGTTGTGATTATTGGGATTACATTTCACAACTATGATTTATCCAATGTTATAATATTATGATCTCTTTTGTAGGTTAAGATTTCAAAAATGTTATGTTCTTATGAATATTATGTGATTTATATTTCTTTTGTTTACCCTTACTGAGAATTTGAGCTCACCATTTTATGTTTTCTTTTCCCTATGATATAATGAAAGGTTATAGATAGAAAAAAAGGAAGATCTTTATGAGAGATGTTGAAGATCATTCACCACGATTAGAAGATTATATTCCGAGTTTCCAAAGACACTAATCTATTATGGTCCTTGTGTGTGTGTTTCTGTTATGTACTATGTATTCTGCAAAAGTAATGTAATGCCCATGTACGTCAAGCTTCGGTTCTCTACACCTGCTCACCAAAAGCATGCGCGCCTAAAGCCAGCGCGCTAAACACCAGCACACCGACCTCTGTGCACTCGACGCTTGTGCGCCGCATGTCCCTTTGTTATCTTATTTTCCTCAGAGTCACATCCTCATTTCATTCAGATCCAATTCTGAGGGGGGGATTTTTTTGACGCTCCCTTCTGTCACAGAGTCTAAAAAAATGAAAAGGGAAATGCTTTAGCATAAAGTGATTCATCCTTTGAAGAAAATAGAAAAAAATCAACAAAGGAATGAACAAGGATTCATTTACACAGGGTTCTTGCAAGTTCCATCAAGGTCATGAAAGTATACTTGCATGACACCCAGTGGTCACGTAGGTGACTTGGGCACCCTATTTGAAATTTCTCCCATGGTCTCCCTAGCCTATAAATACCCCCTGTGGGCCCCCCATTTGATGGACGGAAAAATTCTAGAACATCAGATTTGATCTCCCGGTGCGCTAGTCTCTTCCCAAAGCTTCTGAACACTTATAAGTTAATTTCTAACCTAGAACAGAAGATCTAATGCAGGGGGGGAGGAGGCCTAAGTGTTGATACTCATCAAGACTTGTGCGCCTGGGTTTCCAGTCCTTAAGGAAAATGGCAAAAATTGCGCGCCGCCTCACCCCTTCCACATAACGTGCGCACCTATCTTCTAGAAATCTCTAGGGGTAGTATTAAGGGATTGAGACAAGCATTGCCCATGTTTTACCCTAATGATTGGATGTCGCGCAAGTACCCATGTGTCATGTAGGTACACCTGTGTGACCAGGACTTGCACGCCAACGCAGTACTTGCGGGCCCGTGCAGTACTTGCGCACCCCTCTAATTTTGGGGGCCCTTCCTGCCCATTTTACCCCTCTTACACCTATCCACCTCTCCTCTTCAGGATTAATCCTTCATAAATCTCTCCAAAGCCATTCATGGCATTATTTCTTTGTTGGCGTCCTTATATGAAAGGAATTCTGTGGAAAATCTCTTAAAAACTAGTGATTTACGTATCCTCATGTCACTATGGTCGGAGATTTCATTCATTCAAACCTCATCCATTAAGATTAGAGAATCCTGGACTTGGGCATCCTTTTCAGGAGTATTCCCCAGTCTAAATTCTCATTAATTTGTGCATACTACTTAGGAGTAAGTCCCATATCCCCATTAATCTGGGCATCCTCCTTATGAGTAAGCCCCAGTCATAATTTCCTTATCCCGGGCTTCCTTTTCAAGAGTAATCCCCAGTCTCCAATTTCCCTAATATGGGCATCCTCCTAGAGAGTAATCCCCAACCATGGTTCTCTTAACATGGGCTTCCTCATCATCAATATACCCCAGTCCCAAAGTCTACAAATCTAGGCATCCTCTTTAGGAGTATGCCCCAAGTCCCTTTCACCTGGGCCTCCTTCTCAGGGGTAAGCCCCAGTTTTAATTTCTCTTAACCAGTCTTAATTTACTTTTGATCCGGGATTCCTTCTCAAGAGTAAAACTCAATCATAAAGTCCCATCCTAATTTGGGAATCTTCCTCAGGAGTAGGCCCCAAGTTAATGTATCCAAATATCCATGAAGTACATATACCTTTATAGACCCTGTTCCTGGATTTCTTCATTGAATTAAATCCTAATCTACATCTATTTGGGAATTCATACATATATAAGCCCCAAATCATTGCATTTTGTGTGGCACAATTGATTTGATTCTCCAATACCTCTTGTTTCTCACACTGATCATGACTCACGTGAGCTTAGAGTGTAAAACTAATCATGAAATATTTCTTTGAGCCATCAATCATGCATAAATATCATATTCCCTCACTCGAACAATGTGGCTTCTTAATACTTTTCTCAATAAAGGATATGTAGGTAGCCCATCTACGAGTACGACCCCAACTCTGAAATAATCCATGTCCTTCTGAATGACAATAAAATTCATGTGCCCCACTGAGTGGCTTTAAAACCAGCATGGTCATCATAATGACAATGGGACTATTATGTATTGAAGGATACTATTGACTAAGAACCTCTAACCAATATAGATGATTCTCTATCGATGATGAACCTCGAATACATATAAATTATTCTATAAGTTTCCTACATATGAATAATTGATTGTCATATCTAAAATAAATCTCATTTTATACTTGGAAATGAAATACAGATTTCTGAACAAAACATAAATCTATAAACAGAGTCCCGGAGTAGACAATAATTCCCCTAAAAAGGTGTGATGATTCCGACCTCCCATCCTCTCGACCGATGCAAATTCCTAAGCCTCATCAGTCCCTAACTAATGAGCGCATACATTTGGAGATTAGGTCCAAATGGATATGGAATCATTTGATGTTTCCGGTTCTACGAACAAACCCGTTAGAATCATATTGGAATGTTTGAACCTCCAATCAATGAGGTCATCCCCAATTCCATAGGAAACAATGTTTTAGGTGGTCTAGTGACAAAGTCCATATTGATGTTTTCCAATTTACAATATGGTATGGGTAATGGTTATAACATCCCCTTAGACTTCTGTCTCTCATCTTTATCATGCGGACAATCCAAGCATCGAGAGACATATTCACCCAAATCCCTTTTCTTGTAATCCCACTAGAAGTACTACTTTAGGTCCCCATACATCTTCGTACTTCCAGGGTGAATAGAGAATGAAGAACTTTGAGCTATATCCAACAATTCCTTCTTTAATTCTGCGATGGTTGGAACACAGACCTGATTCCTGATCCTTATTATTTCATAACAATCAATATGGAATTTAGGAGTATTTTTAACCTTCTTATGTAACTCTACATGATATTTCTATTCCTCTTTAATCTTCACATGAAAAGATGGATGAACATTAAATTGAGAACGATATGATTTATCCCATTCCATTGTAATTACAAGATCTATCCTTTGTAAATCCATAAATATTGGATCTTTTGTGATCCTCATCATGGATAAGATAACACGGTATTGTCAACTTAATGCGTCTGCCACTTTGTATTCTATCCTAGGGTGGTAAAGAATTGAGAATACATAATCCTTAATCAGCTCCAACCATAATCATGGCACATATTCAGATCCTTTTTTGTGAAAATATACTTTAAACTTTTATGATCAGTATAAATATCACACCTTTCACCATAAAGATAATGCCTCCAAATATTTAATGAAAATATTACAACAGATAATTTGAAATCATGTGTTGGGTAATTTTTCTCATGTATTTTAAACTACCATGAGGCATAATCTATTACCATATTGTTTTTCATGATAACACACCCCAATCCATTCTTGGATTCATCACTGTAGATCACAATCCTTTCTCCACTACAATGTTGTGTGAGAGAAGGTGCATTGGATAAACATCATTTTAACTCCTTGACATTCTCTTTACACTCCTCTGTCCAAACAAACATAACTTATTTTCAAGTTAACCTGGTGAGAGGATTAGATAATCATGAAAAATCATTCATAAAATGTCAATAATATCCACCCAAACCAAGAAAACTTCGAATCTCAGTTACTATTATTTGTCTCGACCATCTTTTGATAACCTCTATTTTTGATGGATCCATAGATATCCCCTCTTTAGAGATTATGTGACCCAATAATTAATCTTTTTGAAACCAAAATTCACACTTGGTAAATTAGGAATAAAGGTTATCCATTCTTAGGATCTTTAATACAATTCTCAAGTGATCTTCATGTTCTTCCTTGCTCTTTGAATAGATAAGAATGTCGTCTATAAAGACTACCACAAAATGATCATGATAGTCTCTAAAGACTCTATTCATTAGATCCATAATGATAATAGGGTAATTAGTAAGACGAAATGGAAACACTATAAACTCATAGTGTCCATACCTTGTATGGAAAGTCTTCATTGAAATTTCCTCCCTTTTGACCCTTAATCGATGATACCCTGAATGAACATCAATCATGGAAAAGTATTGAGCTCCGTGTAGTTGGTCAAATAAGTAATCAATGTGTGAGAGTGGATATTTGTTCCTGATAGTGATCTTGTTAACTTCTCGATAATAAATGTAGATTCTCATTGATCTATCTTTCTTCGTAACAAATAGAACATGTGCTCCCCAAGGAGATGCACTAGGCCATATGAATCCCTTGTCAAGAATCACTTGGAGTTGCTTCTTCAATTCCAGCAACTCAATTGGGGGCATTCTATAAGGTGTCTTTGAAATGGGAATATCACCCAGTATGAGTTATATTGAAAACTCAAATTCACGATTTGGTGGAAGACCTTGAAATTCCTCAGGAATGACATCATCAAACTTCTATACAATGGGAATATTCTTATTCATGAGTTACTATGCAACCATTTGAGATAAATAACCTTCATTTATTGGAATCAAGACACATAAGATTGATGAAATTTCCCATGGAAGGTTATATTCATCCATGCATCGATAGATGATCACATATTGATTAGGAATATGAAATGTGACTTCCCTTCTTTGGAAATAGATATGATATCCATATAAGGAAAGTCAATCAATGCCAAGGATCACATAAAATTATACTATTAGTTGGATCAAAATATTAGCATGAATCACTTTACCAAAAAAGTCAATTGGAGATGAATTATAAACTTTTGATGCAATTGTTGTTCCATTATGAGTTTTCAAAGAAAACTCAACAGCTAATTAATGAGTTAGTACATCGATACCCTTAGAAAATTATTTAGAAATAAAAGAGTTGTTGGATCTAGAATCAAATAAAATTTTTTCTACATTAGAGTGGATGGAAAGTGTAACTTTCACCACTTCATTATCGTAATCCACATCGCCAAAAGAAATTGCATCTAACTTTCCAATATCTTTGGCCTTAAGAGTTTTTTGAGGCCGATCATCATCAACAACCCTTGGATAAGGGCATTGATTAGCATACTTCCCCATTTCCTTACACTTGTAACATTGAAGTGTAGGAGGTGCATTCTATGCAGCCTTTTCTTTGTTCTCATTAATAGACATTTTTCCCATCATTTTGGCATCCAAATTCCTGAAGACCTTCTTCTCCACATTTGAAACATTTACTTGTCCCTTTAAGACAATTCCCTCCATGTTTCTTTACACACATTGAACATAAGGGAAAAATCATCTTTATTTTAGTGTGGTCTATAGATTTCCCTTTGAATTCCATTTTCCTCTTCTTATCAAACCCATATGAATGATGTGTTACTCCAATATCCATCTCATCCTTGAGAGCACATCTATCAATTTCCTCGTATCTATTGAAGAACCTTATGGATAACACCCTTAGATGACATGATTTTGAGCCGCTAAAGAATCCACCGATCTTACTCTCTAGTTGGATAATAATTCTAGAGGCATACCTTGCATGTCTTGTAAAATTTTCTTCGTAGGTACCAACAGATTCATCATCCTTTTACTTTAGTTTAATAAACTCCTTCTCTATCTTTGTTCGAAGAATATGAGGGACGTACTTATTGAAATATATGTTCTTGAACTCATCACATTCTATGGATTCAACTTTGTCTCATTGCCTCATATTCTTGATATGATTCCACCATTGATCAGCTTCACCTTCCAAATGATATACTGCTAAGATGGCATTATCATGATCTGAACATTGAAGAACTGAAAATCTCTATTCAGTGGTACCGATCCATTGTTCATCCACTAATGGATCAGTAGAACCATTGAATGAGGGTAGACGCTACCTCATGAAGGATTTAACAGAATGTTTCTCTTTCCTTTTCTCATTTGGAAGTCCTACATGATTAATTGCTTCAAAATTTTTTGTGAGCATGGCTAAAAAAATTCATTCTAACTCCCATAACATTTGCTTGCTCAGGGGGACAATCAATGCATTGCCTGTCGCATTCACCATTAACACAGTTTTTTTGGGTTCCATCCATTGACTAAAATCAATAATCATAGTGTGAGAAACAATAATCATAATAGTAAAACCACATAATCTTGAATAAAATTTCACATGTTAAGTCTTATCATAGGTTATTCATGGCCATTTCTAAAATACTAATATTATGTTATATGTTTAGATATATCCTTAGGGTTCTTACTAAGGCATTCACATTCTTGTTTCCAAAATTTGACTATACCTTTCCTCTAATACCGACTATAACGACCCATACTTCACATAAATTGTTATTAAATAATAATTGAATCATACTTATTACAACATAGAACAAACCCATGATAGGACCGTATTGGTGTAGTGTCTTTAGAAAGATGGAAACATAAACAACTAGATCATAAAGAGTCTACATTGTATTGTGTTTATTTCATAATATAATGAGTCCCTTTTAGAATATCCTACTAAATACTCTTCATCATGACCTGGGGAAAATAAAACATACAAAATGGTAAGCTCAAATGCTCAGTAAGGGTGAACAAAAGAAATATCAGTCATATCATATTCATAAGAACATAACATTTTGAAAATCTTAACCTGGAAAAGAGATCAAAATATCATAACATGGGATAAATAATAGTAGTGAAATGTAATCCCAATAATCATTACAGAAAAAATGAAACATTGTGGAATAGACACATAATGATAGAAAATCATTTCATATTATTCAAGACTCATTTCCAAGACTATCATAACAGACATAGTCAATTTCTGATATGAGTTCACTCCTCATTCAAGTCCTGTATCACTAAACCGTATTAACATTGCATTCCAGCCACATCTATCTCATGAGATATAAATCGTTACACAATGCATTGGAGGGAGATATAGGTCCCACTCATCTCATAATGAAATCATTTTTATGTTTTCCACATAATTATATATCCTATATCATAGCATAACCTATGTAAAAAAATGTGATTCATAAACATCATTACATCATAACATAATCCATATAAGATAAAAAGGCTTCATAAAAATAAATCCATCATAACATTATCAAATCAATTTAAAAATATGGAGAGAAACAAAACCCTATATTATCATAGATGGAAAATAATTTCGATAAAACACTTGAACTCCATTCTTGAGGAAAATTCCTTTATACTTTAAAAAAATTCCTTTCTTAACATGTCATAAAAATTTAAACTAAAAGTAGTTATTTATAAATAAAAATAAAAACATGTAAAAATTTATTCATGTAAATAATTTTCTTTGAAATCATATAAACCCATTCATGCCGTATAAGTTTTAAAAAACAAACTTTTCATACTTTGGCAGGAAAAGTAAAAAAGCATTTCGTACTGAAAACAACAATGGATTCCTCTCATATCATTTACTGAAAATTCCCCAATAAGTAAAATTGGATTTAAAAAATATTAGGAGGATATAAATAACACATCATATTGAGGAAAAATGGATTTGGATGATAAATATGCCCCCAGAAAATTCTGATGTATAAACAATCTCCGAAAAAAATGAGATTGTAAGATTTTTCCTTACCTTAGGTCAGATATGCTTCGTACATATCCGAACCTCCTGTATAATTATTTAAATAAATTCATTGACATATTAATGAATCATATTCATTATTATGATTTCACATATGGTCATATTATTTTCTTATTATTAGTAATATAACATTGCTACTTGTTATTCAGGTGTTCATTGCTTTATGTTCTTATGCGTGTTTTGTCGAATAAATTCTTATTACTATTTTTAGGTTATAGAAACCTCATTTAAATAATGGTATTAGAGTAATATATATAATATTTATTCATTCAACTAATCTATATAATCATTATTCAATGATGATAATGTAGAATGAGTCACATCACAGCATGGAGATGGTAGGCCGTACGCACGCACGACCGATGATATCATTTTTTTGATATTAAAATCATATATAATGGATGGTATATTATACATACAGAATAATAGTAATGTTATATTTATTATTTATATCATTTATACTCATTATCATACCAATCCGAATGATGGTATTTTTAAATAAAAAACTACACCACGACACGGCGACGGTAAGTCGTACGTACGCACGTGTGGTGAATTTTTCATTCACAGGATGGATAAAATAACTAATATGGTTGTACATTTTTTAAAATAAAATAACAAAATATTTAATATACAAGTGTGATTATTTTATAATGGAAGCAAAAAATTAGGAAGTGGAAGAATAAAGAACTTTAAATAGGTGGTGAGATATTTACCTCTTCCTCAGGTTCTTCTCTATGATTTGATCAAAAGGGCTCCATAGGTTGTCTTTATGACTAAAGGATGGCCTATAGTATAAAGGGCAGATATTTAAGAGGGTATTTGGTCACGGTTTCTAGGAGCCATATGGCTTGGTAGGTGTGAATTAAAAATAAGGGGGAGTGTCCTTTTATAAGAGGGGTGAGGGGCACCTTTGGAAAAACTTAAAATATTAATTTATAATAAAATAATATTATATTTATAATGGCTCCAAAGTGACTTATATAGAGGATATGGTTGGTATGGGTCGAAATACTCCAAACCAATAGGTTTTAGAAAAGTTTAGGATACCATTTTAACCTTATCATTTATCTTTAACTCTAAGTAAAATAATTTAACTTCTAATATGTCTTCTTGTATTCTTACACTATATAGTTTATAAACATACTATAAACTACAAATCGAACCCCATTTGGTTCATTAATGTTATATATATTCATATATTAGCCTTTTGGCCAAACCTTATATTTTTAGGAATAAAATATTTATTAATAATTAAATATTTGTTTTAAAAACTATTTTATGTCAGTTTTGACACTATTTGGTCTTTTGTTTTTTCTAAATTCATAACAGAATTATTACTTTGAAAACAATTCTTCTACCCAACTATAATATGTTATATTAAACTTGAAAATTATTTTAATTCCTAAAAAGTCTCTAATTAGATTTATTTTGGTATTTATAATATCAATTATATTAATATTTCATTAATAATGTAATTAATGAATCATCATTGTGTCACAAATAACATAAATTATATAATGTCTAAAAATTATAAATAAAATAAATTTATGTAGGAATTTATTTTATCTTTCTAATTAATATTTATAGTTGGATTTAGCTTATGTAAAACCTTATATTAATAATGTTTTACTTATTAAACATTGATTTTAACTCTTTTATATATTCTTTGAATTAACTATTAATAAATGTCCTAATCTAATCCAAGTGGACCTAAAGGGTAATATTTTATTCCTAAGGTTTAATTCAGTCTAATTTCACCTATCCAATAGAATTAAGACATGTTTTAGGGAAATAATAAAATTATTTTTACCCTTAATTAGAAACTTTACTATTAACCGTGGTAAATAAATGTATAAATTTTCTATTCAACAAAAATTGTTTTTATCAAATTGAACCAAATTTTACATTCTGATATCAACCATGTCTCTTGATTTTGTAAATTCTACTCACAGAAGTGGTAAAATTATGTTTTATGTGAATTTTCAAATTCTCTAAGGGGGTGGGTAAAAGATGGTGAAAAGTTCAATAAACATTTTATATATCTAAAATTATTATAAAATGACTCCAATGAATTACATTGAACATATATAGGTATTATGTATCTATTTTGACCTATGAAAAATTTAAATAAAATAAATGATTATTTAAATAAAAAATCAGTTTTAACCAATAACTCAATGTTTTTCACTATTCATCAAAAATTAAATGTTTTCAGAAAAATACCAAAAATTCACCCTAGGATAATTTCGATATTCCAAAACAAAAAATGAATTCAATTTTGATAGATAAAATTTATATTATTTCAAAAAGTGGGTATTACTATTCATATCGACTTTTTAATATAATATTTTAATAACATTTCATTGTTTAGTGAAACTCGATATTGCGTACAATGCAAGCTATCGAGGGAGGTTGATCTTACGTGTAACACTAGCCCAACCATTGTTGTGTGTAGTGAAAGATTCATTTGGTGTTGCATATAACATAATACAAAAAAAATATTTCCTATAAAATCTCAAGGTGTTACATTCTACCCCCTTAAAAAGAATTTCTCCCTCGAAATTTTTCATATCGTAACAAACAGATAAAGATACCTCTCCCTCATCATATCCTCAAGTTCCCATGTATCTTCTTCTAATTTGTGGTTCCTCCATAAAACTCTAACCAAGTGAGTGGTCTTGTTTCGTAGAACTTTTTCACTACGATCCATAATCTCTATTGGCTATTCTTCATAAGAAAGGTCATGCTCTAGTGGTACAACATCTGAGCTTAGATCATGTGAAGGATCAAGTTTGTAATTTCTCATGAGAAATACATGAAACACACCATAAAATTCATAATGATTCAGTGGAAGCGCCAATCAGTAATCAACCTCCCCATCACAATCCGATATTTCAAAAGAACCAATATACCTAGGGCTCATCTGGCCCTTCTTTACAAATCTCATTACTCTCTTCCACGGACATATTAGTAAGAACACTTTATCACCCACTTCGAACTATAGGTCATCTCCTTGGTTTTTGGATTATCTTTTTTGTCAACTCTGAGCTGATCTTATGTGTTGTGGAATATATGTTACCTTTTCTACCATCTCATCAGCAAGATCAGGTCCTAATTGCTTTCTTTCCACAAGTTCATCCCACCAAGTTGGAGTTCTAAATTTCATTCCATAGAGAGCTTCAAAAGGATCCATTTGAATAATAAAGTGAAAGTTATTATTATAAGAAATTTCCACCAAATGTAGGAGTTGATCCCAACCACATTTTAAATCCATAGAGCAAGCTCTCAACATGTCTTCTAGAGTTTAAATTGTCGTCTCATACTGACCATCTGTCTGAGGATGATAAGAAGTACTGAAACTCAACTCTGTATATAGAGTATGCTGATTACTTCGCCAAAAATTCAAGGTAAACCTCAGATATCAATAATATGTAATGGATGTAACATCCCCTTATACTTCCTTTTCTCAGCATTAAATTTCTGAAAAACCACGCATCGAGATTCATATTCAGCAACATCTCTTTTCATTCCATCCCACCATAAGTACTCATTCAGGTCCCTATACATCTTCGTGCATCTAGGGTGAATAGAGAATGACGACCTATAAGCTTCATCCAATATTTCCTTCATTAATTATGGGATGGTTGGAACACAAACCCGATTCCGGAAACTTATTATTTCATAAAAATCAATGTGGAATTTAGGAACATTTCTCACATTCTTTTGTAACTCGATATCTTATTTCTATTCCACTTTAATCTCTACATGTATAGATGGTTGAACATTAAATTGAGAAAGATAAGATTTTCCCCTTCAATTATAATTCCATGATCCATCCTTTTCAAATACATAAATATTGGATCTTTTGTTATCCTCATCATGGATAAGATAGCATAGTCTTCTCTACTTAATGCTTCTTCCACCTAGTTAGGTTTCCCAAGGTGGTACTTAATTGAGAAGTCGCAATCCATAATCAGCTTTAACCATATTCATTGGAACCTATTCATCTCCTTTTTTTTTGAAAATATACTTTAAACTTTTATGATCAGTATAAATATCACACCTTTCACCATAAAGATAATGCCTTCAAATATTTTATCAAAATATTACTGCAGCTAAACCAAGAAAACATCGGATCTTAGTAATTGTTGTTGGTATCGACCATCTTTAGATAACCTCTATTTTTTATGTATCCACATATATCCCCTCATTTGAGATTATGTGAACCAAAAATAAAACTTTTTGAAGCCAATATCCACACTTGGTAAATTTGGCATAATGTTTCTACTTTATTAGTGTCATTAATGAAATTCTCAAGTGTTATTTATGTTCTTCCTTGCTCTCTGAATAGCCAAGAATGTCTTCTATAAATAATACCACAAACTAATCAAGATAGTCTCTAAAGAATCTTTTCCTTAGAACCATGAAGATATCAGGGGAATTAGTAAGATTAATGGAATCACTATAAATTCATAGTTTCCATACCTTGTACGGAAAGCCATCATTGGTATATCCTCCATTTTTTCCCTTAATTGATGATACACAGAATGGAGATCAATCATGGAAAAGTATTGAGATCCATGTAGTTGGTCAAATAATTCATCAATGAAAGGGAGAGGATATTTTTTCTTGCGATTGTTCTTGTTATGTTCTCGATAATCAATGTAGAGTCTCATTAATCCATCTTCCTTTTTAACAAACAGAACATTTGATCCCCAAGGTGATGCACTAGGGAGTATGAATCCCTTATAAAGATTCTCTTGGAGTTGCTTCTTCAATTCCTGTAACTTAATTGGGGCCATTCTATACGGTGTATTTGAAATGGGCATAACACCTGGTATGAGTTATATTGAAAACTCAAATTTAATATTTGGTGGAAGACCTTTAAATTCCTCTAGAAATACATCATCAAACTCCTATAAAATGGGCATATTCATAATCGTGAGTTTCATTCCATCCATCTGAGATAAATAAACTTCATTTATTGGAATCAAGACCCATAAGATGGAAGAAATTTCCACTCGATGGTTATATTCATCCTTGCATCGATAGATGATCATAGATTGATTTGGAATATGAAATCTGACTTCCCTTATTTGGAAATCGATATGAGCTCCATATAAGGAAAGGAAATCCATGTTGAGGATAACATCAAACTCCACTATAGGAAGGATCAAAATATTTGTGGGACGCTCTTTACCACAAACATCAATTCGAGAAGAATTATAAACATTTGATGTAACTATTTTGCCATTAAGAGTTGTCAAAGAAAACTCAACACCTAATTGTTGAGGTAGTACATCGATACCCTTAGAAAATTCATATGTAATAAAAGAGTGGGTGGATCCAGAATCAATTAAAACATTTTCTACTTTAGAGTGGATGGTAACTGTACCTTTCACAACTTCGTTATCGTATTCTACATCACCGATAGAAATTTCATGTGACTTTACATTGTCTTTGTCCTGAAGAGTTTGTTGACGTTGATCATTGCCTACAACCCTTAGATTAGGGCATTGATTATCATAATGGCCAATTTTCTTACACTTGTAACATTGAAGTGTAGGAGGTGCATTCTGTGTTTCCTTTTCTTTGTTCGCACCACTAGAAATCTATTTTCCATCATTACGGCACACAAATTTCTGAAGACCTTGTTTTCCACATTTTAAACATTTACCTATCCCTTTAAGAAAATTCCCTCCAGGTTTCATTCCACACATTGAGCATAATGGAAAACACATCTTTATTTCAATGTTGTCTTTAGATTTCTCATTGATTTCCATTTTCCTTTTCTTATCAAACCCATATGATTGATGGGTTACTCCAATCTCCATCTCGACCTTGAGAGAACATCTAACAATTTCCTTGTATCTATTTATGTCCCTTATGGCTAAATCCCTTCGATGAAATGGTTTTAAGGCACTAAATAGTCGACCGAACTTACTCTGAGGGTGGATAATAATTCCAAAGGCATTCCTTGCAAGTCTTGTAAAAGTTTCTTCGTAGGTACTAACATATTCATCATCTATTTGCTTTAGTTCATGAAATTATTTCTCCATATTTGATCAATGAATACGAGGGATGTACTTATTGAAAAATATGTCCTTCAACTCGTCCTATTCCATGGACTCAATTTCATATCTTTTCCTCATATTCTTGATAAGATTCCACCATTGACCAGCTTCACCATCCAAATGATATACTTATATGATGAATTCATCATGTTTAGAACAATGAAGAACTAAAAATATCTTTTCAGTGGTACTGATCCATTGTTCAACCACTAATGGATCAGTAGACACATTAAATAATAGTGGACACTACCTTGTGGAAGATTCAACAGAATGTATCACCTTACTTATCTTGTTTGGAAGTCCTAAATGATTTAGAGCATTAGAAAGTTGTGTGAGCATGGCTAAAAAATTTTCATTCCAGCTCCCATAACATTTTGTTTCTCAGGAGAAAATCATTGCATTGCCCATTGCATTCAGCATTAACTCGTTTCCTTCGGGTTCCGGCCATTGAATAAAATCAATAATCACAGTGTGAGAAACACTAATCATAATAGGAAAACCACATAATCAATAATAAAATTTCACACATTAGGTATTATCATCGGTTATTCATGGCCTTTTCTGAAACACTAATACTATGTTCTATGGATAGATATATCCTTAGGGTTCTTACTAAGGCTTTCACATCTTAGTATCCAAAGGGTGATTATACATTTCCACTAATACCAACTATAAAGACCCATACTTTACATAAATTGTTATTATATAAGATTTGAATCATTCTTATTATCACATGTGACAAAATCATGATAGAACCATATAGGTATAGTGTCTTTAGGAACATGGAAACATAAACAACTGGTTCATAAAGTATCTACATTATCTCCTGTTTATTTCATTATATCTTGAGTCCATTTTGGAATATACTACTAAATACCCATCTTCCTGACCTGGGGAAAAGAAAACATACAAAAGGGTGAGCTCAAATGCCCAGTAAGGGTAATCAAAATAAATATCAATCATATCATATTCATAAGAACATAACATTTTGAAAATCATAACCAGAAAAAGAGATCATAATATCATAACCTGGGATAACTCATTATACTGAAATGAAATCCCAATAATCATAGCAAAAAACATGAATCTTTGTGGCATACACACATAATAAAAGAAAATAATTTCATATTATTCAAGACTCATTTCCCAGACTATCATAGCGTACAAAGTCCATTTCTAAAATGAGTTCACTCCTTGTTCTAGTCATGTATCACTAAACAAGAATAACTTGTCATTTCATCCACATCTATGTCATGAGATATAAATATTTACCTAATGCATTGGAGAGAGATACATGTCCCAACCATCTCATAATGAAACCATTATGTGTACCACACAATCCTAAATCATATATCATAGAATCACATGTAATAAAAATGGGATTCCTAAACATCATTCATCATAACATAATCAATATAAGATAAAATAAATTCATAAAAAAATTCCATCATTACGTAATAAAAATAATTTAAAAATAGGGATAGAAATAAAACCCTATATTATCTTAGATGGATTATAATTTTGATAAAACACTTGAACTCCATTCTTAAAGAAAAATTCATTTCTCTTTCAAAAACAATACTCCTTTCTTAACCTATCACACAGTTTTAATCTAAAATAAGTTAATTAAAAATATACTTGAAAACTTGTAATGTAATATTCATGTAAATAATGTTCTATGAAATCATAAAAACCCAGTCATGTTGTATATGTTTAAAAAACATTCTTCTCGTACTTTGTCCGGAAATGTAAAAAAATATCCCATACTGAAAACGACAAAGTATTCCTTTCATATCTTTTAATAAAAATTCCCCAATAGGAAAAATTGGATTTAACCAATTATAGAAGGATAGAAATAATATTACATATTGTGGAAAACAAGGATGTGGATGATAAATATTCCCCAGAAAATTCTGATGTTTAAACGATCTCATATAAAAATGAGATTGTGAAATTTTCCCTTACCTTAGGTTCGATATGATTCATACATATCCAATAATTCTTTATAATGATCTAAATAATGTCATTGACTTATTAAAGAATCATATTCATTGTTATGGTATCATATATGGTCATATTCTCATCTTCTTATTAGTAATATTTCATTTCTACTTGTTATTTGGGTGTTCATTTCTTTATGTTCTTATGCATGTTTTGTTGAATAAAATCTTAATCCTCTTTTTAAGTTATAGATATCTCATTTCCAAAATAGTATTAGTGTAATATATATCATATTTATTCATTCAATTCATTTATATAATCATTATTCAATTAAGATCATGTATAACGAGTCCCATCACATCGTGGAGACATTAGGCCGTACGTACGCACGAGCGGTGGTATCATTATTTTGATATTAAAATCATATATAATTGGATGTTATATTATATATAACGAATCATAATAATTTTATATTTATTATTTATATCATTTACACTCATTATCATACCCATCCGAAAGATGAAATGTCTGAATAACAAACGACACCACGACGTGGAGACGGCCAGCCGTACGTACGCACGTGTGGTGACATTTTCATTCATAGGATGGATAAAATAACTAATCTGGATGAATTTTTTTTATAATAAAATCACAGTATATAAAATATATTGTAGTTATTATTTTATAATGGAATAAACATAGAAGAGGAAGTGGAAGAAGAAAGGAACTTGAAATAGGTGGTGAGATATTTACCTCTTCCTCGAGTTCTTTTTTTTTGATTTAATCAAAAGGGATCATTAGGTTAGCCTTATGACTAAATTAAAGCCTATAGGATGAAGGGAGGATAGTTGAGAGGGTATTTGGGTAGGTTTTGGTGGAGTCAAATGGCTTTAGTGGTGTGAATTAGAATGAAGGGGGAGTGCCCTTTTATAAGAGGGGTGAGAGGCACCTTACGAAAAACATAAAATATTATTTTATAATAAATTCATATTCTCTTTATAATCGCTCAAAAGTGAATTATTTAGAGGATATGGCATGGATTTTTCTAAATCCTATCAACCAATAGGTTTTAGGTCAGTTTAGGTTACCATATTAACCTTATCATTTAGATTTAACTCTAAGTTAAATAATTTAACATCTACGGTGTCTTCTTGTATTCTTACACTATATGGTTAATAAACATACTATAAACTACCAATCTAACCCCAATTGGTACATTAATGTCATATATATTTTTATATATGTCTTTTGACCGAAACATATATTTTTTAGGAAAAAATATCGATTAATAATATTATATTAAAAAAACTATTTTATGTCAATTTTGACACTATTTGGTCTTTTGTTTTTTCTAAATTTATAACATCATTATTTATTTAAAAATAATTCTTGTAACCAACCCTAATATGTTATTTAACCATGAAAATTATTGTAATTCATAAAAAGTCTCAAATTACATTTATTTGGGTATATATAATATCAATTATGTTATTATTTCATTAATAAGATAATTACTGCATCATCATTGTGTCATAAATAAATTAAATTATTTAATGTCTAAAAAATATAAATAAAATACCATTATTTAGGATATATTTTTATATTTGTAATGAATATTTATAGTTGGATTTATCTTATGTATGACCCTCTATTAAAAATGATTTATTTATAAACATTGATTTTAACTCTTTTGACTCATCTTTGAATTAAATAATAATAAATGTGCTAATCTAATAAAAGTGGACCTAAAGGGTAATATTTTATTCATAATGTTGAATTTGGTCTAATTAATCTTATTCAAAATAATTAGGACATGTTTTAGGGTAATAATAAAATCATTTTTACCGGTAATTACCAAATTTACTTTTAACCGTGGTAAATAAAAGTATAAAGTTACAATTAACCAAAAAAATGTTTTTATCTTATTGGACCACATTTTACATTCTGATATCAACCGTGTCTCTTCGATTTTGGAAATTCCACTCATAGAAGCTGTAAAATTATGTTTTATGTAAATTTTCAAAATTTCCAAGGAGATGGGTAAACGACGGTCAAAAGTTCAATAAACATTATATATATATAATTATTATAAAATGACTCAAATTAATTAAATTGAACATATATAGGTATTATGTATATAATTTGACCTAAAACAATTTTAAATAAAAAAATTATTATTTAAATAAAAAGTAAATTTTAACTAATAACTTAGTGTTTTCACTATTCATCAAAATTGATTATTTTTATAAAAATATCAAAAAATCACCCTAGGATAATTTCGATATTCCAAAAAAAATGATGTCCATTTTAAAATATAAAATTTATGTTATTTCAAAAAGTTTGTATTAATATTCATAACATCTCGTTTAAAAAATATTTTAATAACATATTGTTGTTTAGTAAAACTCGGTATTACGTACAATTCAAGATATCAAGGAAGGTTTCTCTTACGTGTAATGCAAGCCCAGCCAGTGTTGTGTGTAGGGAAATATTCATTTGGTGTTGGGTATAACATAATACATAAAAACAAAATATTTCTCATAAAATCTCAGGGTGTTACATTCTACCCCCTTAAAAAGAATTTCTCCCTCGAAATTCGTCACTTTGTAACAAACATATGAGGATACCTCTCCCTCGTCATATCATCAAGTTACCATGTAGATTCTTCTAATTGGTGGTTCCTCCATAAAACATTAACCATGCGAGTGATCATTTTTTGTAGAACTTTTTTGCTACGATCCGGAATCTCATATTTGCTTTTCTTCATAAGAAAGATCATTCTCTAGCGGTACAACTTCTAAGCTTAATACATGTAAAGGATCGGGTATGTACTTTCTCAGGAGAGATACATGGAACACATCATAAACTTGAGAGATATTTGGTTGAAGATACAATCAGTAAACTACCTTCCCAAAACGATCCAATATTTCCAAAGGACTAATATACCTTGGGCTCAGCCGGCCCTTCTTTCTAAATCTCATTAATCTCTTCCATGGAGATATTCATAAGAACACTTTATCACCCACTTCAAACTATAGGTAATTTCATCAGTTGTCAGCATAACTTTTTTTTCGACTTTGAGCTGCTCTTATGTGTTGTTATATGGATCATACCTTTTCTAACATCACATCAACAAGATCAGGTCCTAATAGTTTTCTAACCCACAACTTCATCCAAGAATGTTTGAGTTCATCATTTCTTTCCATAGAGTGCTTCATAAGGTGCCATATGAATAATAGAGTTAAAGATATTATTATAAGAAATTTCCACCAAAGGTAGGTGTTGATCCCAACCAAATTTTAAATCCATAGATCAATTCTCAACATGTTTTCTAGAGTTTGAATTGTCCTCTCAGACTGACCATCTATCTGAGGATGATAATCAGAGCTGAAACTCAACTCTGTATATAGTGTATACTGAAGGCTTTTCCAAAACATCGAGGTAAACCTCGAATCCCGATCAGATATAATGGAAAGTTTTACTCCATGAAATCTTACAACATCCATCACATATATCCTCGCAAGCTGATCAAGAGAGAAATATTCTCCAATAGCAATTAAGTGTTCCAACTACATAAGATGATCAACTATAACCCAGAAAGCATTATAGCCTTTGGATGTTTTAGGAGGTATAGTGAAAAATTCCATTGTGATGTTTTCCCATTTCCATTATGGTATGGGTAATGGTTGTAACATCCCGTGAAACTTCTATATCTTAGATTTAACTTGCTGACAAACCAAGTATCAAGAGACATATTCTGCATCATATCGTCTTAGGAATTCCCACCAGAAGTACTCCTTCATGTCCCTATGCATCTTTTTGCTTCCAAGGTGAATAGAAAATGAACAACTATGAGCATCAACCAATATTTCATTATTTAATTTTGGGATGGTTGGAACACAAACCCAATTCCTAAACCTTATTATTTCATCACAATCAATGTGGAATTTAGGAAAATTTATCACCTTCTTTTGTAACCCTACATCTTCTTTCTATGCCTCTTTAATCATCACATATATAGATGGTTGAACATTAAATTGAGAAAGATATTATTTTTCCCCTTCCATTATAATTCCAAGATCCATCCTTTTCAAAACCATAAAAATTGGATTTTTTTTCTCCTCGTCATAGATATGCTTGCATGGTCTTGTCGACTTAATGTGTCTGCCACCTTGTTTTCTTTCCTAGGGTGGTAATGAATAGAGAAGTCGTAATTTTTAATCAGCTCCAACCATATTCTTTGGTGCTTATTATGCTCCTTTTGTGTGAAAATATACATTAAACATTTATGATCAGTATAAATATCAAAAATTCCACCATAGAGATAATGCCTCCAAATCTTTAATGCAATGATTACAACAGCTAATTCCAAACAATGAGTTGGTTAATTTTTTCTCTTTTATTTTCATCTTTTGTGAGGAATAAGCAATCACCATATTGTTTTGCAAGAGAAAACACCCTAATCCCTTCTTGGATGCTTCACTATAGATCACACACCATTCTCCACTACAAGGCAGTGTGAGCACAGGTGCACCGGATAACCTTCATTTTAACTCCTTGAAATTATCATCACACTCCTCCATCCAAACAAACATAACTTCTTTTCGAGTCAACCTGGTGAGTGGATTAGATAATCAGGAAAAATCATTCACAAAAAATCAATAAAATCCAGCCATACACAGAAAAATTCGGATCTCAGTTACTATTTTTGGTCTCGACCCTCTCTCGATAACCTCTTTTTTTGAAGGATCCATATATATCCACTCTTTTGAGATTATGTGACCCAAAAAAGAAACTTTTTGAAGCTAAAATTAACACACTTTAAATTTGGAATAAATATTCTCCTTCATAGGGTCTTTAATACAATTCTCAAGTGATCTTCATATTCTACCTTGATCTTTGAATAGACAAGAATGTCGTCTATAAAGACTACCACAAATTGATCACGATAGTCTCCGAAGACTCTATTCATTATATCCAAGAAGATAGCCGGGGAATTAGTAAGACCAAATGGCATCACTGTAAATTCATTGTGTTCATACCTTGTACGGCAAGTCGTCTTTGGTATATCCTCCCTTTTGATACTTAATTGATGATACCCTAAATGAAGATCAATCTCGGAATACTATTGAGCTCTAGTTAGCAGGTCAAATAAGTCATCAATGCATGGGAGATGATATTTTTTATTGATAGTGATCATGTTAAGTTCTCAATAATCACTGTAGCGTATCATTGATCCATCTTTCTTCATAACAGATAGAACATGTGCTCCCCAAGGTGATGAACAAGGGCATATGAATCCCTTATCAAAATCTCATGGAGTTGTTTCTTTAATTCCTACAACTCAATTGGGGTTATTCGATAAGGTGTATTTTCAATGGGCATTGCACCCAGTATGAGTTCAATTGACTACTCAAATTCATGATTTGGTGGAAGACCAGGCAATTCCTCTAGAAAGTCATCATAAAACTCCCATACAATGGTTATATTCTTAATCGTGAGATTCTACCCAACCATTTGAGATAAATAACCTTCATTTATTGGAATCAAGACCCATAAAATAGATGAAATTTCCACTGGAAGGTTATATTCATCCTTGCATCGATAGATGATCATAGATTGATTAGGAATATGAAATGCGACTTCTTATATTTGTAAATCTATATGAGCTCCATATAAGGAAAGGCAATCCATTCCAAGGATCGCATGAAATTACACTATAGGAAGAATCAATATATTTGCAAGAAGCACATTACCATAAACATCAATTGGAGAAGAATTATAAACTTTTGATGCAACCGTTGTGCCATTAGGTGTTGTCAAAGAAAACTCAAGAACTAATTGTTGAGGTAGTATGTCGATACCCTTAGAAAATTATTCAGAAATAAAAGAGTGGGTGGATACATAATCAAATAAAACATTTTCTACTTTAGAGTGGATGGTATGTGTACGTTTCACCACTTTGTTATCATATTCCACATCACCTATAGAAATTTCATGTGACATTCCATTGTCTTTGGCCTTAATAGATTTTTGACGTCGATCATCATAAAAAAACCTTGGATTAGTGAATTGATTAGCATAATGCCCCATTTCCTTACACTTGTAACACTAAAGTGTATGAGGTGAGTTCTGTGTAGAATTTTCATTATTCACATCACTAGAATTCATATTCCCATCATTGCGGCATTCAAATGCCCACAAACCTTCTTTTCCACATCTAAATCATTTACTAATCCCTTTAAGAAAAGTCCCTCCATGTTTCAATCCACAAATTGGGCCTAAGGGAAAACTCATCTTCATTTCAGTGTGGTCTTTAGATTTCCATTTGAATTTCATTTTCCTCTTCTTATCAAACCCATATAACTGATGGGTTACTCCAATCTCCATCTCATCCTTGAGATCACATCTAAAAATTTCCTCATATCAATTGAAGTCCCTTATAGATAATTCCCTTCAATGACATGGTTTTAGTATACTAAATAATTGATTGATCTTAATCTCAGGTTGGATAATAATTCTGGAGGCATACCTTGTAAGTCTTGTAAAAGTGTCTTTGTAGGTACCAACAGATTCATCACCCTTTTGCTTTAGATCAAGAAACTCCTTCTCCATCTTTGATCGAAGAATACAAGGGAAGTAATTATTGAAAAATATGTTCTTGAACTCATCCCATTCCATGGACTAAATTTCTTCCCTTTGACTCATATTATTGATAAGATTCCACCATTGATCAGCTTCACCTTCCAAATGATATACTGCTAAGATGACTTTATCATGTTCAGAACATTGATGAATTGAAAATATATTTTTAGTGGTACTAATCCATTGGTTAGCCACTAATGGATCAGTAAACCCACTGAATGAGGGTGGACGCTGCCTCATAAAGGATTCAATAGAATGTTGATCCTTTCTTATCTCCATTGGAATTCCTACATGATTCATATCTTGAGAATGTTGTGTGAGCCTGGCTAAAAAAAATTTCATTCCAACTCCCATAAAGTTTGGTTGCTCATGGGGACAATCATTGCATTTCCCATCGCATTCAGCTTTAACATGGTTCTTTCGGGTTCCATCCATTGACTAAAATCAATAATCATAGTGTTAGAAACACTAATCATAATAGGAAAACCACATAATCAAGAATAAAATTTCACACTTTAGGTCTTATCATAGTTTATTCATGGCCATTTCTAAAACACTAATATTGTGTTATATTCTTTGATATGTCCTTAGGGTTCTTTCTATGGATTTCACATCCTTGTTCCTAAAGGTTGACTGTACCTTTCCTCTAATACAAACTATAACGAACCATTATTTACATACATTTTTATTAGATAATAATTGAATCATACATTTTACAACATATAACAAAACCATGATATAACCATTTAGGTATATTGTCTTCAGACACTTGGAAACATAAACAACTGGTTCATAAAGCATCTACATTTTCTCATTTTGTTTCGTCATATCCTGAGTCCCTTTTGGCATGTCCTACTTAATACCCTTCTTCCTAACCTAGGGAAAATAAAACATAAAAAAGGGTGAGCTCAAGTTCTCAGTAATTTCAATCAAAGGAAATATCAATCATATCATATTCATAAGAACAAATCATTTTGAAAATCATAACCTTCAAAAGAGATCACAATATCATAACATGGGATAAATAATAGTAGTGAAATATAATCCCAATAATCATAACATAAAACATTAAACTTTTTGGCATACACACATAAGCATAGAAAATAATTTCATATTAGTCAAGACTCATTTCCAATACTATCATAGCAGACAAAGTCCATTTCGGAAATGAGTTCACTCCTCGTTCCAGTCCTGTATCGCTGAACCAGATTAACTTTTTGTTCCAGCCATGCCTATCTCAAGAGATATAAATATTTACCCAATGCATTGGAAGGAGATATAGGTCCTACCCATCTCATAATGAAACCATTATTATGTGTGCCACAAAATCATATATCATATATTATAGCATAATACATGTAATAAAAAGGGGATTCTTAAAAATCATTCCATAATAACATAATCAATATAAGATAAAAGGACTTCAAAAAATTATTCCATCATAACATAATGAAGTCAATGTAAAAATAGGGATAGAAACAGAACCCTATATTATCATATATTGATAATAATTTTCATAAAACACTTGAACTCCAAAGCATGGTAAATAAAATTAAAAAAATAATATTAAGAAAAAAATTATTTCTTTATTATTGAACCAAATTTTACATACTTATATCAACCGTGTCTCCCAGATTTTTGATATTCCACTCATAGAAGTGGTAAAATTATGTTTTATGTAAATTTACAAAAAAAATTACGAGTTGGGTAAAAGACGGTGAAAAGTTCAATAATTTTTTTTAAATATCTAATATTATTATAAAATGACTCCAATGAATTACATTGAACATTTATGGGTATTATGTATCTATTTTGACTTAATAGAAATTTAAATAAAATAAATGATTATTTAAATAAAAAGTTGGTTTTAACCAATAACTCTGTGTTCTCATTATTCATCGAAAATTCAATGTTTTCAGAAAAAATACCAAAAATTACCCCTAGGATAATTTTTACATTCTAAAACCAAAAATGATGTACATTTTGAAAGATAAAATTTTTAAAATTTCCAAAAGTTGGTATTACTTTTCACAACGACTAGTTTATAAAATATTTTAATAATATATAGTTGTTTAGTTAAACTCAGTTTTGCGTACAATGCAATCTATTGAGGAAGGTTTCCCTTGCATGTAATGCAATCCCAGATAGTGTTGTGTGTAGTAAAAGATTCATTTGGTGTTGGGTATAAAATATTTAATAAAAACAAAATATTTCTCATAAAACCTCAGGGTGTTACATTCTACCCCCCTTAAAAAAATTTCTCCCTAAAAATAAATCACTTCAGAAAAAATATATGAGGATACCTATCCCTAATCATATCCTCAAGATCCCATGTAGCTTTTTATAATTGGTGGTTCCACAATAAAACTTTAACCAAGAGAGTGGTCTTGTTTCCTAGAACTTTTTCACTACGATCCAGAATATCTATTGGTTTTTCTTCATATGAAAGATCTTTCTCCAGTGGTACAACATCGGAGCTTAGTACATGTGAAGGATTGGGTATGTACATTATCAGGAGAGATACATGGAACGCATCATGAACTTGAGAGAGATTCGGTGGAAGTGCCAATCGGTAAGCATCCATTCCCACATGATCCAATATTTCGAAAGGACTAATATTCCTTGGGATCAACTTGCCCTTCTTTCCAAATATCATTACTCTCTTCAACAGAGATATTCATAAGAACACTTTATCACCCACTTAAAACTCTAGGTCTTTTCTTCGGTTGTTAGCATAATTTTTTTATCGACTCTGAGCTGCTCTTATGTGTTGTTGAATATATCTTACCATTTATGCCATCTCATCAACAAGATCATGTCCTAAAAGCTCTATTTCCCTAAATTCATCCCAGCAAGTTAGTGTTCTTCTTTTCATTCCAAAGAGAGCTTCATAAGGATCTATCTAATTACTGGAGTGAATTCTATTCTTATAAGAAAATTCCCCCAACGGTAGGTGTTGAACCCAAACACATTTGGAATCTATAGAGTAAGCACTCAACATGTATTCTTGATTTTGAATTGTCCTCTCAGACTGGGCATCTGTCTGAGGATGATAAGAAGTGCTGAAACTCAACTCTGTATCTTGAGTATGCTGAAGACTTCACTAGAACATCGAGGTAACCCTCGGATCCTGATCATATATAATGGAATGTAGTACTCCATGCAATCTTACCACTTCCTTCACATATATCCTGGCAAGCTATTCAAGAGGTACATCCTCCCTAATAGCAATGAAGTGTGATGACTTCATAAGATGATCAAGTATAACCCAAATAGCATTATTTCTATTGGATGATTCCGGAATTCCAATGAAAAAGAACACATTGATATTTTCCCATTTCCATTTTGGTATGGGTAATGATTATAGAATCCCCTTAGACTTCTATCTCTTAGCTTTAACTTGATGTCAAACCAAGCATCGAGAGACACATTCAGCAACTTCTCTTTTCATTCCATCCCACTAGAAGTACTCCTTTAGGTCCTTATACATCTTCGTGCTTCCATTGTGAATAGAGAACGAAGAGCAATGAGCTTCATCCGATATTTCCATGTTCAATTTTGGGATTGTAGGAACACAATCTTGATTCCTAAACCCTATTATTTCATCACAATCAATGTGGAATTTAGGAACATTTCTCACCTACTTTTGTAATTGTACATCGTTTTTCTGTGCCTCTTAATATTTACATGTATATATGGTTTAACATTCATTTGAGATAGATAATATTTTTCCCCATCCATTATAATCACATGATCTATCCTTTGTAAATCCATAAATATTGGATCTTTTGTGATCCTCATGAGGGATATGCTAGCATGGTCTTGTAAACTTAATGCTTCTGCCACCTTTTATGCTTTCCTAGGGTGGTAATGAATTGAGCAGCTGTAATCCTTAATCTGCTCCAACCATCTTCTTTGGCGCATATTCAGCTCCTTTTTGGGAAAATATAATTTAAACTTTTATGATCATTATATATATCACTCCTTTCACTATAAAGATAATGCCTCCAAATCATTAATGCAATGATTAGCGCAGCTAATTCAAAATCATGTTTTGGGTAATTTTTCTCATGGATTTTCAACTGTCATGAGGTATAAGATATCACTATATCGTTTTGCATGAGAACACATCCCAATCCCTTCTTGGAGGAATCATTGTAGATCACAAACCATTCTCCACTACAAGGGAGTGTGAGCACATGTGCACATGATAACCTTTTTTTTAACTACTTGAAATTCTCTTCACACTCTTCTGTCCAAAGGAACATAATTCCATTTCGAGTCGACCTAGTGAGTGGATTAGATAATCATGAAAAATCTTTCACAAAATGTCAACAATATCCAGCCAAACCAAGAAAACATCGAATCTCAATTAATATTGTTGGTCTCGTACATCCTTCGATAACCTCTTTTTTAATGGATCCGTAGATATCCACTCTTTTGAGATTATGTGACCCAAATATGAATCTTTTTTATGCCAAAATTCACACTTGGTAAATTTTGCATAAATCTTCTCCTTTCTTAAAGCCTTTAATACAATTCTCATGTGATCTTCATGTTCTTCATTTCTCTTTGAATGGACAAGAATATCATCTATAAAGACTACTACAAACTGATCAAGATAGTCTCTAGAGACTATATTCATTAGATTCATGAAGATAGTAGGGGCATTAGTAGGACCAAATGTAATCACCATAAGTTAATAGTGTCCCTACCTTGTATAGAAAGCCGTCTTTATTATATCCTCCCTTTTGACCCTTAATTGGTAGTACCCAGATCAATGATCAATCTTGGAAAAGTATTGAGCTCCGCTTAGTTAGTCAAATGAGTCATCAATGCATGGGATATGATGTTTTATCTTGATAGTGATCTAGTAATGTTCTTGATAATCAATGTAAAGTCTCATTGATCCATCTTTCTTCTTAAAAAACAGAACATGTGCTTAATAAGGTTATGCACTAGGGTTTATGAATCCCTTATCAATATTCTCTTGGAATTTATTCATCAATTCAATCAATTCTATTGGGGCCATTCTATTAGGTGCCTTTGAAATGGGTATAGCACCCGGTATGAGTTCTATGGAAAAAAGTACTTCACGATTTGTTGGAAGACATGAAAATTCCTCTGGAAAGACATCCTCAAAATCCCATACAAAGGGAATACTCTTAACAGTGAGTTTCTCTCTAACAATTTGAGATAAATAACCTTCATTTATTGTAATCAAGACCCGTAAGATGGACTAAACATCCAATGGAAGGTTATATTTATCCTTCCATTGATAGATGGTCATAGATTGATCAGGAATATGAAATGTGACTTCCCATCTTTGGCAATCAATATGAGCTCTATATAAGGAATGAAAATCCATTCCAAGGATAACATCAATTTTACAATTGGAAGGATCATAAGATTTGAAGGAATCACTTTCTCACAAATATTAATTGGAGAAGAATTATAAACTTTTTATGCAACCGTTGTGCAATTAGAAGTTTTCACAGCTAACTCAACAGCTAATTGTCGAGGTAGTATGGTGATACCCTTAGAAAATTCTTCAGAAATAAAAGATTAGGTGGATCTATAATCAAATAAAACATTTTCTACTTTAGAGTGGATGTTATGTGAACCTTTCACCACTTCTCTATTGTACTCCACACCACCGATAGAAATTTCATGTGACATTCCTTTATCTTTGGCCTTAAGAGTTTGTTGACGTCTATCATCATCATCAATCCTTGGATTAGGGAATTTATTAGCATAATGCCCCATTTCCTTAAACTTGTAACATTGAAGTGTAGGAGGTGCATTCTGTGTAGACTTTTCATTGTTCACATCACTAGACATCTTCTAACACATTTGAAACATTTACTTGTCCCTTTAAGAAAATTTCCTCCATATTTCTTTCCACACACTCAGCATAAGGGAAAACTCGTCTTCTTTTCAGTGTGGTCTTTATATTTAACTTTGAATTCCATTTTCCTCTTCTTCTCAAAAACATATGACTGATGGGTTACTCCGATCTCTGTCTCAACCATTAGTACAAATATAACAATTTCTTCGTATCTATTGAATTACATTATGACTAATCCCCTTCTAAGACTTTGTTTTATGCCACTAAAGAATCGATCGATCTTACTCTATGTTTGGATAATAATATCCGAAGCATACCTTGAAAGTCTTGTAATATTTAGTTCGTAGGTACCAACATATTCATCACCCTTTTTCCTTACTTCAAGAAAGTCAATCTCCATCTTTGTTCGAAGAATACAAGAGAAGTACTTATTAAAAAATATGTTCTTGAACTCATCCCATTCCATGGACTCAATTTCGTATCTTTTCCTCATATTCTTGATTAGTTTCCACCATTGACTAGATTCACCTTCCAAACGATATACCACTAAGATGACATTATCATGTTAAGAACATTGAAGAACTAAAAATATCTTTTCAGTAGTACCAATCCAATGATTAGCCACTAATGGATCAGTAGACCCACTGAATGGGGGTGGACGCTACCTCATGAAGGATTCAACAGAATGTTTCTCCTTCCTTTTCTTGTTTGGAAGTCCTGCATTATTCATATCTTGATAAAGATGTGTAAGAATGGCTACATGATTTTGCATTCCAGCTCCCACAACGTTTGTTTGCAATGGGGGACAATCATTGCATTGCCCGTCACATTCAGCCTTATCACGGTTTTTTTGGGTTCCATCCATTGACTAAAACCAATAAGCATAGTGTGAGAAACAATAATATTAAAATGAAAACCACATAATCATGAAGAAAATTTTAAACTATAGGTCTTATTATAGGTTATTCATGGCCATTTCTAAAACTCTAATATTGTGATTAATGCTTAAACATATCCTTAGGGTTCTTACTAAGGGTTTCACATCCTAGTTTCCAATGGTTGACTATAACTTTCCTCTGATACCAAATATAACGAACCATACATTAAATACATTGTTATTACTTCATAATTGAAACATACTTATTACAACATATAACAAAACTGTGGTAGGACAATATAGGTATAGTGTCTTTAGAAACTAGGAAGCATCAAAACCTGTTTCATAAAGTATCTATGTTGTCTCATGTTTATTTAACCATGTATAGAGTCCCTTTTGGAATATCGTACTTAATACCCTTCTTCCAGACCTGGGGAAAAGAAACCACAAAAATGGGTGAGCTCAAATGCTCAGTAAGGGTAAACAAAGGAAATATCAATCATATCATATTCATAAGAACATAGAATTTTGAAAATATTAACCTGGAAAAGAGATAATAATATCATAACATGGAATAAATCATAGTAGTGAAATGTAATCCCAGTAATCATAACATAAAACATGACACTTTGTGTAATACAAACATAATCATAGAAAATCATTTCATATTAGTCAATAATCATTTCCAAGACTATCATAGCAGACAGAGTCTATTTCAGAACAGAGTTCACTCCTCGTTCCAGTCATGTATCACTGAATCAGATAAACTTGTCCTTCCAGCCATGTATATCTCATGAGATATAAATCATTACCCAATTAATTTTAGGGAGATATAGGCCCCACTCATTTCATAATGAAACCATTCTTATGTGTGCCACAGAATCATAAATCATATATCATAGGAAAACCCATTTAATCGAAATGAGATTCTTAAACATAATTCAATAATAACATAATCCTTAAGAGATAAAAGGAATTTATAAAAATAATTCCATCATAACATAATCAATTAAATTTAAAAATAGGGATATAAACAAAACCCTATATTATCATAGATGGAAAATAATTTTTATAAAACACTCGAACTCAATTCATGAGGAAAATATTGTTTTTACTTTAAAAACATTTTTTCCTTCCTTAACATGTCATAAAATTTAATCTAAAATAATATAATTAAAAATAAACATTAAAACATGTAAATAAAGCTTCATGGAAATCATTTTATTTTAAATCATAAAAACACATTCATGCTGTATAAGTTAAAAAACATTCTTCTCGTACTTTGGCCGAAAAAGTCAAAAAGTATCTTGTAATGAAAACGACCAAAGATTACTTTCATATCTTTTAATAAAAATTTCCAAAGAGGTAAAATTGGATTTAAACAATTATAAGTGGATAGAAATAACATTACATATTTATGAAAAATTTATGTTGATGATAAATATGCACCAGTAAATTCTGAATTATAAACAATCTCGGATAAAAATTAGATTGTCTGATTTTCTTTTTCCTTATGTCCGATAGTCTTTGTACTTATCTAAAACACTTGTATAATGATTTAAATAATGTCACTGACTTATTAAAGAATCATATTCATTGTTATGATAACATAAATTGTCATATTACTATCTTCTTATTAGTAATATTTCATTGCTACTTGTTGTTCGGGTGTTCATTTCTTTATGTTATTATACGTGCTTCGTCGAATAAATTTTTATTCCTCATTTTAGGTTATAGATACCTCATTTACAGAATTTTATTAGTGTAATATATATATTATTTTTGTTTCAATTCATTTAGATAATCATTATTCAATTAATTTCATGTAGAATGAGTCTCATCACATCGTGGAGACGGTAGGCCGTACGTACACACGAGCAATGATATCATTATTTTGATATTAAATTCATATATAATTGGATGGTATATTATATATAAATAATCATAATAATGTTATATTTGTTATTTATATCATATAGACCCATTATCATGCACATCCGAATGAATAAATGTTTGAATAACAAACTACACCACGACGTGGACATGGTAAGTCATATGTACGCACGTGTGGTGACATTTTTCATTCATAAGATGGATAAAATAACTAATATGGTTGTAAATTTTTTATAATAACATCATATTATATAGAAGATATTGGAGTTATTATTTTATAATGGAAACCACAAAGACAGATTTAGTGGAAGAAGAAAAGAACTTGAAATAGGTGGTGAGGTATTTACCTCTTCCTCAGGTTCTTCCTTTTGATTTGATCAAAAGGGCTCCATAGGTTAGCTTTCTGACTAAAGGAAGGAATATAGGATGAAGTTAGGATAGTAGATAGGGAAATTGGGCATGGTTTGTCTGTGCCTAATGGTTTTGGAGATGTTAATTAGAGAGAAGTGTGAGTGCCCTTTTATAAGGGAGGTGAGGGGAACCTTTGGAAAAACATAAAATATTATTTTATAATAAATTAATATTCGGTATCTAATGGCTCTAAAGTGACTTATTTCGAGGGTAGGGTAGGGATGGGTCTACATACCATCATCAAATATGTTTGATAAATGTTTATGTTACCCTTTAAACCTTATAATTTAGATTTAACTCTAAGTTAAATAATTTAACTTTTACCGTGTCTTCTTGTATTCTTACACTATATGGTTAATAAACTTACTCTAAACTTTCAATAAAACCACAATTGGTTCATTAATTTAATATATATTATTATATATGTCTTTTGTACGAACCATATATTTTACTGAAAAAAATATCGATTATTAATTTAATATTTGTTTTAAAAACTCTTTTTTGTCAATTTTGACACTATTTGGTATTTTGTTTCTTCTAAATTCATAACAGCCTTATTACATTGAACAGAATACAGCTACCCAACCCAAATATGTTATATTAACCTATAAAATTAGTTTAATTCATTATTATTCTCATATTAAATTTATTTGAGTATTTATAATGTCAATTATGTTAATATTTCATTAATAATGTAATTACTGCATCTTGATTGTGTCATAAATAAATTATATTATTTAATGTCTAAAAATTATAAATAAAATACCATTATGCAGGAAATATTTTTATATTTCTAATGAATTATTATAGTCGAATTTATCATATGTATAACTCTATATTAAAAATAAAATGCTTATTTGAGATAGTTTTTAACACTTTTAACTCTTCTTTGAATTAATTAATAATAAATGTCCTAATCTCATTCAAGTGCCCTAAAGGGTAATATTTAATTAATAATGTTGTTTTGGTTGAATTAAAATTATCCAATAGAATTGGGACATGTGTTAGGGTAATAATAATATCATTTTTACCCTTAATTACCCTATTTACTTTTAACCATGGTAAGTAAAAGTAAAAAGTTACTATTCATCAAAAAAATTATCTTTTTGAACCAAATTTTACTTACTAATATCAACCGTGTCTCTCGGATTTTTGAAATTCCACTCACAGAAGTGGTAAAATTAAATTTTATGTATATTTGCAAATTCTCCTTGGAGGTGGGAAAAAGACGGTCAAAAGTTCAATGAAATTTTTTTATATCTAAAAATATTATAAAATGACTCCAATGAATTAAATTGAAATTATATAGGTATTATGTATCTATTTTGACCAAAAATAAATTTAAATAATATAAATTATTATTTAAAAAAATTCGGTTTTAACCAATAACTAAGTGTTTTCACTATTCATAAAAAATTGAATGTTTTCAGAAAAATGAAAAAAATTCACCCAAGGCTAATTTTGATATTCCCAAACCAAAAATGAAGTCAATTTGGGATGATAAAATTTATAAAATTATAAAAATTGAGTATTACTATTCATAATGGCTATTTTATATAATATTTTAATAACATATCATTGTATAGTGAATTTTGGTATTACTTACAACATAAGCTATCGAGGAAGGTTGATCATGCGGGTAATTAAAACCCAGAAAGTGTTGTGTGTAGTGAAAGATTACTTTTGTGTTGTATATAACATAACTCAAAATAACAAAACATTTCTCATAAAATCTCAGGGTGTTACATTCTATCCCGCTTGAAATGAATTTCTGCCTCGAAATTCGTCACTTCGTAACAAAAACGAGGATACCTCTCCCTCATCATATCCACAAGTTACCATGTAGATTCTTCTAATTGATAGTACCTCCATAAAAATTTAACCAATCGAGTGTTCGGGTTTCGTAGATCTTTTTCGCTATGATCCAGAATCTCAAGAGGCTGTTCTTCATAAGAAAGATCTTGCTCCAGTGGTACAACTTCTGAGCTTAGTACATGTGAAGGATCAGGTATTTACTTTCTTAGGAGATATACATGGAACACATCATGAAATTGAGAGATATTATGTGGATGTTCCAATCGATATGCTACCTACCCAACACGATCCATTATTTCTAAAGGACATATATACCTAGGGCTCAACTTTCCCTTCTTTCGAATTCTCATTACTCTCTTCCAAGGAGATATCCGTAAGAACATTTTATCACCCACATCAAACTCTAGGCCTTTTCTTTGGTTGTAGACATAAATTTTTTATCGACTCTGAGCTGGTCTTATGTGTTGTGGAATAAATCATACCTTTTCTACCATCCCATCAACATGATCCGGTCCAAATAGCATTCTTTCCCCAACTTCATCCCCGAAAGTTAGAGTTCTGCATTTCTTTCCATAGAGATATTCATATGGATCTATCTGAATACTTGAGTAAAGCTATTATTATAAAAAAATTCCACCCAAAGGTATGTGTTGATCCTAACCACCATTGAAATCCATGGAGAAATCTCTCAACATGTCTTCTAGAGTTTGAATTGTCCTCTCAGAGTGACCGTCTTTTTGAGGATGATAAGCAGTGCTGAAACTCAGCTCTGTTCCTAGAGTTTGAAGATCACTTCTCCAAAACATCAATGTAAACCTTAGATCCTGATTAGATATAATAGTAAATTGTACTCCATGCATTCTTACCACTTCCTTCATATATATCCTGGAAATATGATCAAGAGAGAAATATTCTCTAATAGCAATAAAGTGTGCCGACTTCGTTAGATGATCAACTATAACCTAGATAGAATTATTGCCTTTGGATATTTTAGGAAGTCCAGTGAAAAAGTACATAGTGATGTCTTCCAATTTCCATTATAGTATGGGTAATGGCTGTAACATCCCCTTAGACTTCTGTCTCTCAGCTTTAACTTTCGGACAATCCAAGCATCGAGAGACAAATTCGGCAACATCCCTTTTCATGCCATCCCACCAGATGTACTCCTTCAGGTCCCTATACATCTTGGTGCTTCATGGTGAATAGAGAATGAAGCAGTATGAGCTTCATCCAATATTTCCCTCTTTAATTCTGCGATGGTAGAAACAAAAACCCAATTCCAAAACCTTATTATTTCATCAGAATCAATGTGGAAATCAGAAACATTTCTCACATAATTTTGTAACTCCACATCTTCTTTTTGTTCCTCTTTATCCATCACATGTATATATGGTTGAATATTCATTTGATAAAGACAATATTCATCCCCTTCCATTATAATTCCAAGATCCGTCCTTTGTAAATCCATAAATATTGGATCTTTTGTGATCCTCATCATGGATAAGCTAGCATGGTCTTGTCGACTTAATGCATCTTCCAACTTATTTTATTTCCAAGGGTGGTAGTGAATTGAGGATTCATATTCCTTAATCATCTACAACCATATTCTTTGGCACAGATTCAGATCCTTTTGTGGGATAATATACTTTAAACTTTTATGATCATTATAAATATCACACCTTTCCCAATAATGATAATGCCTCCAAATATTTTATTCAAATATTACCACAACTAATTTTAAATCATAACTTAGGTAATTTTGCACGTGGATTTTCAAATGTCATGAGGAATAAGCTATCACCAAATCATTTTTCATGAGTAAACACCCCAATCCCTTATTAGATGTGTCACTGTAGATCACAAACCTTTCTCTACTACAAGGCATTGTGGGCACAGGTGCACTGGATAGCCTTCTTTTTAACTCCTTTAAATTTTCTTCACACTCCTCCATCCAATCGAACATAACTCATTTTCGATTAAACCTTGTGAGTGGATAAGATAATCATGAAAAATATTTCACAATAACTATTTTATATCCATCCAAACTGAGAAAAATTCGGATCTCAGTTACTATTGTCGGTCTTGACCATCTTTCGATAACCTCTTTTTTTTGATGGATCCACATATATCCTCTCTTTTGAGATTATGTGACCCAAAAATGAATCGTTTTGAAGAAAAAATTCACACTTGGTAAATTTGGAATGAAGCATCTCCTTTCTTTGGGTCTTTAATACAATTATCAAGTGATTTTCATGTTCTTTCGTTCTCTTTGAATAAAAAATAGTATTGTCTATAACGACTACCACAAACTAATCACGCTAGTCTCTAAAGAATCTATTCAGTAGATCCATGAAGATAGAAGGGAATTAGTAAGACCAAATGCCATCACTATAAATTCATAGTTTCCATACCTTGTATAGAAAGCCATCTTTGGTATAACCCCCATTTTGAACCTTATGATACCATGAATGAAGATCATTCTTGTAAATTTATTGACATCCATATAGTTGTTAAAATAATCATCAATTCATGGGAGATGATATTTGTTCTTGATAATGATCTTGTTATGTTCTTGATAATCAATGCAGAGTCTCATTGATCCATATTTCTTCTTATCAAATAGAACAGGTTCTCCCCAAGGTGATGCACTAGGGAATCCTTATCATGAGTCTCTTGGAGTTGCTTCATCAATTCCTGCAACTCAATTAGGCATATTCTATAGGGTTTCATTGAAATGGGCAGAGCACATGGTATGAGTTCTATTGAATATTCAACATCACCATTTGGTGGAAGACCTGAAAATTCCTTTGGGAAGACATTATAAAAATCCCTTGCAATGGGAATATTCTTAATCATGATTTTATCTCCAACAATATGAGATAAATAACATTCATTTATTGGAATAAAAACCCATATGATGGATGAAATTTCCACTGGACGGTTATATTCTTCCTTGCATCGATAGATGATCATAGATTGATCAGGAATATAAAATGTGACTTCCCTTCTTTGGAAATCTATATGAGTTCCATATAAAGAAATCCAAAACATGCCAAGGATCACAAAAATTCCACTATTGGATGGATCACAATATTTATAGGAAGCAATTTCCTGCAACTGTCAATTGGAGAATAATTATAAACTTTTGATGTAGCTGTTGTGCCATTAGGAGTCGTCACAACTAACTCATGAGCTAATTGCTGAGGTAGTACGTCGAAACCCTTATAAAATACTTCAGAAATAAAATAGTGGGTGGATCCAGAATCAAATACAATATTTTCTACTTTAGAGTGGATGTTAAGTGTACCTTTCACCACTTCGTTATCATACTCTACATAGCTGACAAAAATTGAATGTGAATATCATATTCCTTTGGCCTTAAGAGTTTGTTGATGTCGATCATCATCATCAACCCTTGGATTAGGGCATTTATTTTCATAATGCCCCATTTCCTTACACTTGTAACATTGAAGTGTAGTAGGTGCATTCTGTGTATCCTATTCTTTGTTTATATCACTATAAATATTTTTCACATCATTGCGACATTCAAATTCCCAATGACCTTATTTTCCACATTTGAAACATTTAATTTTACCTTTAAGACAAGTCCCTCCATGTTTCGCTCCACACTTTGAGCATAATGGAAAAATCATCTTCATTTTAGTGTTGTCTTTAGATTTCCCTTTGAATTCTGTTTTCCTCTTCTTATCAAACCCATATGGCTGATGTGTTACTCAAATATCAATCTCAAACTTGGGAGCACATCTAAAAATATCCTCGTAGCTATTGAATTCCCTTATGGATAACGCTCTTCGAAGACTTGGTTTTATGAAACTAAATAATCGATCGATCTTACTTTCAGGTTGGATAATAATTCTGGAAGCATACCTTGAATGTATTCAAAAATATTCTTTGTAGGTACCAAAAGATTCAACATCATTTTTCTATAGTTCAAGAAACTCATTCTCTATCACTGTTTAAAGAATACAAGGGAATTGCTTATTGAAAAATATGTTCCTGAACTCGTCTGATTCTATAGACTCAATTTTGTCTATGTGCCTCGAATTCTTGATATGATTCCACCATTGATCAACATCACCTTCAAAATGATATACTACTATGGTGACTTTATCATGTTCGGAACATTGAATAACTGAAATATATTTTCAGTGGTGCTGATCCATTTTTCAGCCACTATTTGATTAGTTGACCCATTGAATGAGGGTGGACGCTACCTCATGAAGGCTTCAACAGAATGGTGATCCTTTATTTTCTTCTTTGGATGTACTACATGATTCATAGCTTGAGAAAGTTGTGTGAGCATGGCTATAATATTTTTCATTCTAGATCCCATTACATCTGGTTGCTCAGGGGGACAATCAATGCATTTCCCATCACATTCATCATTAACACGGTTCCTTCGGGTTCCAGCAATTGACTAAAACCAATAAGCATAGTGTGAGAAATACAAATCATAATAGGAAAACAACAAAATTAAGAATAAAATTTCACATTTTTGGTCTTATCATAGGTTTTTCATGGCCATTTCTAAAACACTAATATTTTGTTCTATGATTAGACATATCCTTGGGGTTCTTACTAAGGCTTTCACATCCTAGTTTCTAAAGGTAGACTATACCTTTTCTCTGATACTAACTGAAATGAAGTATACATTACATACATTGTTATTACTTCAGAATTGAAGCATAATTATTAAATAATATAGCGAAATCATGATAGGACCGTATAGTTATAATGTATTTAGAAACTGGGAAACATAAACAACTCGTTCATAAAGCATCTACATTGTCACTTGTTTATTTCATCATATCTAGATTCCATTTAGGCATATCCTATTTAATACCCTTCTTCCTAACATGGGGAAATGAAAACATACAAAAGGGTGAGCTCAAATTTTTAGTAAGGGTAATCAATGGAAATATCAATCATATCATATTCAAAATAACATTACATTTTGAAAATATTAACCTGAAAAAGTGATCATAATATCATAACATGGGATAAATCATAGTAGTGAAATGTAATAAAAATAATCATAACATAACAAATGAAACTTTGTGTAATACACACAAAATCATAAAAATCATTTCATATTAGGAAAGTCTCATTACCAACACTATCATAGCGGACAAAGTCAATTTTTTAACCGAGTTCACTCCTCGTTCCAGTCCTATATAACAGAATCGTATTAACGTGTCATTCTAGACATGTCTATCTATTGAGATATAAATCTATACCCAATGAATTGTAGGGAGATATAGGTCCCAACAATCTCATAATGAAACCATTTTTATGTGTGCCACATAATCAAAATCATATATCATAGCATAAATTATGTAATAAAAATTGGATTCTTAAACATCATCAAATCATAACATTATCCGTATAAGTTAAAAGGACTTCATTAAAATAATTCCATCATAACATAATCAAATAAATATAAAAATCTATATAGAAACAGAACCCTATATTATCTTAGATGGAAAATAATTTTGATAAAACACTTGAACTCCATTCATGAGGAAAATATCCTTTCTACTTCAAAAACATTTTTCCTTTCGTAACATGTCATACGATTTTAAACTAGAAAAAGATAATTATAAATAAACATGAAAACATGTAAAGGAAGCTTCATGGAAATAATGTTCTATGAAATCATAAAAACCCATTCATGTCGTATAAGTTAAAAAAACATTCTTCTCGTACTTTGGCCAGAAAAGTCAAAAAGTATCTCATACAGAAAACAACAAAATATTCCTTTCATGTATTTTACTAAAAATTCATCTATAAGTAAAATTATATTTTAAAAATTGTAGGAGGATATAAATAATATTACATATTGAGAAAACATGGATGTCGATGATAAATATACACTAGTAAATTTTGAATTATAAACAATATCAAATAAAAATGTGATTTTGAGATTTTCCCTTACCTTAGGTCCGATATGCTTCGTACATATCCATACCTCCTGTATGATGATTTAAATAATTTCATTGACTTATTACAGAATCATCTTCTTTTTTATGTTATCATATATGGTCATATTCTTATCTCCTTATTTGTAATATTTCTATGCTACTTGTAATTTGGGTGTTCATTGCTTTATGTTCTTATGCGTGTTTTGTCGAATAAATTCTTATTGCTATTTTTAGGTTATAGATATTTCTTTTAAATAATGGTATTATTGTATTATATATCATATTTATTCATTCAATACATTTATATAATTATTATTCAATGAAGATCATGTAGAACGAGTTGCACCACATCGTGGACACGGTAGGCTGTACATACGCACAAGTGATGATATAATTATTTTTTTATTAAAATAGTATATAATTGGATGGTATATTATATATAAAGAATCATAATAATGTTATTTTTATTATTTATATAATTTATACTCATTATCATAACCATCCAAATGATGAAAGGTTTGAATAACAAACTACACCACGACGTGGAGACAGTAAGCCGTACGTACGCACGTGTGGTGACTTTTTCATTCATAGGATGGATAAAATAACTAATATGGTTGTAAATATTTTACAATAACATCAAAGTATATTGAATATACTGGATATATTATTTTTTAATTGAAAAAACAAAGAGGGATTTAGTGGAAGATGAAAGGAACATGAAATAGGTGGTGAGATATTTACCTCTTTATTGAGTTCTTCCTTTTGATATGATCAAAAGAGCTCCTTAGGGTGGCTTTTTGACAAATATAAGGCCTCTAGGATGAAGTGAGGACTATTTAGAGGGTAATTAGGTAGGTTTTGACCGAGAAAATTGACTTAGGAGGTGTGAATTAGAGAGAAGGTGGAGTGCCCTTTTATAAGAGTGGTGAGGGGAACCTTAGGAAAAACTTAAAATATTATTTCATAGTAAATTCATATTCGGTTTATAATGGCTCAAAAGTGACTTATTTTGAGGCATGGGTAAGGATGGGTCGAAATAATCACAAAAAATAGATTTTAGACATGTTTAGGTTACCATTTTAACCTTATCATTTATATTTAACTCTATGTTCTCTAATTTAACATTAAATGTGTCTTCTTGTATTCTCTCACTATATGCTTAATAAACATACTATAAACAGATAATAGAACCCCAATTGGTTAATTAATGTCATATATATTATTATATAAGTATTTTCCCAAAACAATACATTTTTAGGAAAATAATATCGATTAATAAATAAATATTTGTTTTAAAAACTCTTTTATGTAATTTTTTACACTATTTGGTTTTCTTTTTTTTATAAATTTATAACATCATTATTACGTAAAAAAATCAAATAACCAATCATAATATGTTTTATTAACCTATAAATTTTTTTAATTCATAAAAAGTCTCAAATTACTTTTATTTGGGTATTTATAATATCTATTATGTTAATATTTCATTAATAAGGTAATTACTGCAGCATCATTGTGTCATACATAAATTAAACAATTTAATGTCTAAAATTTATAAATATAATACGATTTTTTTGGAAATATTTTTAGCTATCTAATGAATATTTATAGTTGAATTTATCTAATGTATAACCCTATATTAAATATGTTTTAGTTATTAAACTTTTATTTTAACTCTTTTAACTCTTGTTTGAATTAGGTAATAATAAATGCACTAATCTAATCCAAGTGGACCTAAAGGTTAATATTATATTCTTATGGTTTTTTTATTTGAATTATACTTATCCGATAGAATTTAGACATGTTCTATGGTAAGAATAATATCATTTTTACCCTTAATTTCCCTATTTAATTTTAACCGTGGTAAATAAAAGTAAAAGGTCACTATTGACAAAAAAATTGTTTTTATATTATAGAACCACATTTTAGTTACGGATATCAATCGTGTCTCTTGAATTTTATAAATTCCACTCCCAAAAGTGGAAAAATTACGTTTTATGTAAATTTTCAAATTCTCCTATAAGGTTGGTAAAAGACTGTCAAAAGTTCGATAAAATGTTTATATATGTAAAATTATTAATAAATGACTCCAATGAATTACATTGAACATATATAGGTATTATATATATATTTTTACCTAATATAACTTTAAATAAAATAGATGATTTTTTAAATAAAAAGTCAGCTTTAACCAATGACTCTGTGTCTTCACTATTCATAAAAACATGAATGTTTTTAGAAAAATACAAAAAAATCACCCTAAGATAATTTCGATATTCCAAGAAAAAAAATGAAGTCCATTTTGAAAGGTAAAATTTATAAAATTTCAAAAAGTTGGTATTAATATTCATAGAGGCTGTTTAAATAATATTTTAATAACTTATCATTGTTTAGTGAAACTCAGTATTGCGTACAACACAAGCTATCGAGGATGGTTGCTCTTGTGTGTAACTCAATCCTAGATATTGTTGTTTTTAGTGAAATATTATGTTGGTGTTGTGTATAACATAACACATAAAAACAAAACATTCCTCATAAAATCACAGGTTGTTATATTCTATCCCCCTTAATAAGAATTTCAGCCTCAAAATTCGTCACATTGTAACAAACAGATGAGGGTACCTATCCCTAATCATATCCTCAAGTACCCATGTAGCTTCTTCTAATTGGTGGTTCCTCCATAAAATTTTAACCAACTGATTGGTCTTGTTTCATAGAAATATTTCTCTACGATCAAGAATCTCTATTAGATGTTCTTTATAAGAAATATCTTGGACTAGCGGTACAACTTCTAAGCTTACTACTTATGAAGAATCATGTTTTTACTTTCTCAGGAGAGATAAATGGAAGACATCATGAACATGAGAGAGATTTTGTGGATGTGTCAATCGGTAAAATACCTTCCCAACACGATCTAGAATTTTGAATGGACCGATATACAAAGGGATCAACATTCCCTTCTTTAAAAACTCATTACTCTCTTCCAAGGAGATATTCATAAGAATAGTTTATCACCAAAATCAAACTCTAGGTCATTACATCTGTTTTCGGCATAAATTTTTTGTCGACTTTGAGATGCTCTTATGTGTTGTTTAATTGATTTGACCTTTCCTTCCATCTCATCAACAAGATCAGGTCCAAATAGGTTTTCTTCCCCAACTTCATCCTAACAAGTTGGATTTCTGCATTTCTTTCCAAAGAGAGATTCATAAGGAGCCATCTAAATACTATATTGAAAGCTATTATTATTAGAAAATTCCACCAATGTTAGTTGTTGATCCCAACCACCTTTTAAATCCATAGAGAAATCTATCAACATGTCTTCTAATGTTTGAATTGTCCTCTCAGACTGACCTTCTGTCTGAGGATGATAGGTAGCGTCGAAACTCAAATCTGTATCTAGAGCATGCTGATGACTTAGCCAAAACCTCGAGGTAATCCTCAGATCCCATTCAGATATAATGGAAGTGGTACTCCATGTAATCTTACCACTTCTTTTACTTATATCCTGGAAAACTGATCAAGAGAGAAATCTTCACTAACAAAAATAAAGTGTGTTTACTTCGTAAGATGATGAACAATTACCCAGATAGAAATATTTCCTTTAGATGTTTTAGGAAGTCTAGTGAGAAATTCCATAGTGACGTTTTCCAATTTCCATTATAGTATGGGTAATGGTTTTAACATCCCCTTAGAAAAATGTCTCTCAGATTTAACTTGCTGAAAAACCAAACATCGAGAGACATATTCAGCAACATCTCTTTTCATGCCATCCCACTAGAAGAACTCCATCAGGTCCCTATACATCTTCATGATTCCAGAGTGAATAGATAATGAAGAACTATGAGCTTCATCCAATATTTCATTCTTTAATTCTGGGATGGTAGGAACACAAACTCAATTCTTGAAACTTTTTATTTCATCACAATCAATGTGAAATTCAGGAACATTTCTCACCTTCTTTTGTAACTCTACATCTTCATTTTGTGCCTCTTTAACTCTTCACATGTATAGATGGTTGAACACTCATTTGGTAAAGATAAGATTTTTCTGCTTCCATTATAATTACAAGATCCATCTTTTGTAAATCCATAAATATTGGATCTTTTGTGATCCACATCATGGATAAGCTAGCATGGCCTTGTCGACTTAATGTGTCTGCCACCTTGTTTTCTTTCCTAGGGTGGTAATGAATTGAGAAGTATAAATTCTTAATCAGCTCCAACCATATTCTTTGGCACGTATTCCACTCCTTTTTAGTGAAAAAATACATTAATATTTTATGATCAGTATAAATATCGCACATTTCACCATAAAGATAATGAATCTAAATATTTAATGAAAAGATTACCCTAGCTAATTCCAAATCATGAGTTGGGTAATTTTTCTCATGGATTTTCTACTATTTTGAGGCACTAGATATCAACATATCATTTTTCATGGGAACACACCCCATCCCCTTCTTGGATGCATCACTGTATATCACAAACCTTTCTCTACTACAATGCAGTGTGAGAACAGGTGCACTGGATAACCTTATTTTTATCTCATTGAAATTATCTTTATATTCCTCCATCAAAACAAAATTAAAGCCTTTTTAAATCAATTTGGTGAGTGGGTTAGATAATCTTGAAAAATCATTCACAAAATGTCAATAATACCCAGATAAACCATGAAAACTTAGGATTTCAGTTACTATTGTTGTTCTTAACCATCTTTCAATAACCTCCATTTTTTCTGGATCCATATATATCCCATATTTTGAGATTATGTGACCCAAAAATGAAACTCTTTGAAGCCAAAATTCAAACGTGTTAAATTTGGCATAATGATTCTCATTTATGGGGGTCTTCAATACAATTCTTAAGTGATCTTCATGTTCTTCCTTTCTCTTTGAATAGACAAGAATATCATCTATAAAGACTACCTCAAACTGATCATGATAGTCTCTAATGAATGAATTCATTAGATCCATGAAGATAACAGGGGAATTAGTAAGACCAAATGGCATCACTATAAATAAATAGTGTCCATTCCCTGTACGGTAAGCTGTATTTGGTATATCCTCCCTTTTAACCATAATTTATGATACCCTGAATGAAGATCAATATTGGAAATGTATTGAGCTCTGTGTAGTTGGTCAAATAAGTCATCAATGCATAGGAGGGGATATTTGTTCTTGATAGTGATCATGTAAAGTTCTTGATAATCAATGCAGAGTCTCATTGATTCATCTTTCTTCTTAACAAATAGAACAGTTTCTCCCCAAGGTGATGCACTAGGGCGTATGAATCCCTTATCATGATTCTCATGGAGTTGATTCTTCAATTCCTTCATCTCAATTGGGTCCATTCTATAGGGTGTCATTGAAATGGGCATAGCACCCTTTATGAGTTCTATTGAAAACTCAACTTCACGATTTGGTGGAAGACTTGGAAATTCCACTAGAAAGACATCATAAAACTCCCATACAATTGGAATATTCATAATCATGAATTTATCTTCAAACATTTGAGATAAATAACCTTTATTTGCTGGAATCAAGACCCATTAGATGGAAGAAATTTCCACTGGACGGTTATATTCATCCTTGCATCGATAGATGATCATAGATTGATCAAGAATATAAAATCCGACTTCCCTTCATTGGAAATTGATATGAGACCCATATAAGGAAATGCAATACATGCCAAAGATCACATCAAGTTACACTATAGGAAGGATCACAAGATTTTCAAGAAGCACTTTCCCACAATCATCTATTGGAGAAGAATTATAAACTTTTGATGCAACCGTTGTGGCATTAGGAGTTGTCACAGCTAACTAAATAGCTAATTTCTAAGGTAGTACTATACCCTTATAAAATTACACAGAAATAAAAGAGTGAGTGGATCCAGAATCAAATAAATGATTTTATACTTTAGATTGGATGGTAAGTTTACCTTTAACCACTTCTTTATCGTACTTTACATCACTGATAGAAATTGCATGTTACATTCCTTTGTCTTTGGCCTCAAGAGTTTGTTGATATAGATCACCATAAAAAACCCTTGGATTAGGGAATTTATTGGTATAATTCCCCATTTCCTTGCACTTGTAACATTGAAGTGTAGGAGGTGCATTTTGTGTAGCCTTTTTGTTGTTTGCATCACCAAACATCTTTTTCCCATCACTGCGGCATTCAATTTACCGATGTCCTTCTTTTCCAAACTTGAAACATTTACTTGTCCATTTAAGAAATTTCCCTCCATGTTTCTTCCACACATTGAGAATACAGGAAAAATCATCATGTTTCTTATGTGGTCTTTATATTTTCCTTTGAATTTCATTTTCCTCTTCTTATCAAACCCATATGACATATGGGTTACTCCAATATCCATCTCATCCTTGATAGCGCATCAAAATATTTCCTCATAGCAGTTGAAGTCCCTTATAGCTAATGCCCTTTGGAGACTTGGTTTTAATCCACTAAAGAATTAATCGATAATAATCTCAAGTTGGATAATAATTCCATAAGAATACCATGAAAGTCTTGTAAAATATGCTTCATAGGTACGAATATATTTATCATCATTTTTGTTTAGTTCAAGAAATTCATCCTCCATATTTTTTTGATGAATATGAGGGAAGTACTTATTGAAAAATATGTTCTTGGACTCGTCCCATTCCATGGACACAATTTCATCCTTTTGCCTTGTATTCTTTACAAGATACCAACATTGATCATATTAACCATCCAAATGATATACTGCTATGATGACTTATCATGTTCAGAACATTGAAGGACTGAAAAGATCTTTTTAGTGGTACTGATCTATTGTTGATCCACTAATGGATCAGATGAACTATTGAATGAATGTGAACTCTACCTCATGAAGGATTCAGCAGAATGTTGCTCCCTCTATTTCTTGTTTGGAAGCCTTCTATGATTCATATTTTGAGAAATTTGTGTGATCATAGATATAATATTTTTCATTCTATCTCCTATAACATTTGGTTTCATAGGGGGGCAATCATTGCATTGCCCTTCGCATTCAACATTAACACGGTTCCTTCAGGTTCTAGCCATTGAATAAAACCAAGAATTATAGTGTAAACAACACTAATAATAATAGGAAAACAACATAATAAGGAATAAAATATCACACATTAGGTCTTATCATAGGTTATTCATGGCCATTTCTAAAACACTAATATTGAGTTCTATGCTTAAACATATCCTTAGGGTTCTTACTAAGGCTTTCGCATCCTAGTTTCCAATGGTTGACTATACCTTTCCTTTGATACCAACTATAACGAACCATACATTACACACATTATTATTACATCATAATTGAATCATACGTATTACAACATATAACAAAACCATGATTGGACCCTATAGCTATATTGTATTTAGAAATTGGGAAACATAAACAACTGGTTCATAAAGCATCTACATTGTCTCTCATTTATTTCATCATATCTAGAGTCCCTTTTGGCATATCCCACATAATACCCTTCTTCTTGACCTGGTGAAAATAAAACATAAAAAATTGAGCTCAAAATCTAAGTAAGGGTAAAAAAAAAAATATCAACCATATCATATTAATAAGAACATAACATTTTGAAAATCTGAACTAGAAAAATAGATCACAATATCATAACATGGGATAAATCATAGTAGTGAAATGTAATAACAATAATCATAACATAAAACCTGAAACATTCTGTCATACACACATAATACTATAAAATCATTTCATATTAGTCAAGACTCATTGACAAGACTGTCATAGCAGACAAAGTCCATTTCTGAACCGAGTTCACTCCCCGTTCCAGTCCTGTATCACTGAACCCGATTAACATTTCATTCTTTCCATTTTTATCTCATGATATATAATTCATTACCCAATGATTTGGAGTGAGATATAGGTCCCACCCATCAAATAATGAATCCATTCTTATGTGTGCCAAAAAATCATAAATAATATATCATAGCATAACCCGTGTAATAAAAATGGTATTCTTAAACATCATACCGTCATAACATAATCTATATAAGATAAAAGGACTTCATAAAAATAATTCCATCATAACATAATCAAATTGATGTAAAAAATGGGTATATAAATAGAACCTTATATTATCTTAGATGGAAAATAATTTTGATAAAACTCTTGAACTCCATTCTTGATGAAAATATACTTTCAACTTCAAAAACAATTTTCCTTTCATAGCATGTCATAAAATTTTAAAATAAAAGAAGATAATTATAATTAAATTTGAAAACTAGTAATGAAATATTCATGTAAATAATGTTCTATGAAATCATAAAAACCCATTCATGCCGTATAAGTTAAAAAACATTATTCTCATACTTTGGCCAGAAAAGTCAAAAAGTATCTCGTACTGAAAATAAAAAAATATTCCTTTCATATAATTTACTAAAAATTCCCCAATAGGTACAACTAGAATTAAAAAATTTTAGGAGGATATAAAGAATATTATATATTTTGGAAATATGTCATTGGATGATAAATATGCCCTAGTAAATTCTCTAGTATTAACAATCTCAGATAAAAATGAGATTGTGAGATTTTCTCTTACCTTAGGGATGATATGCTTCGTACGTATCTGAACCTCCTGTATAATGATATAAATAATGTCACTTACTTATAAAATAATCATATTCATCATTATTATATCATATATAGTCATATTATTATCTTCTTATTAGTAATATTTTATTGCTACTTGTTATTCGGGTGTTTATTGCTTTATGTTCTTATGTGTGTTTTGTCGAATAAATAATTATTCCTATTTTTACGTTATAGATACCTCATTGAAATAATGGAATTAGGGTTATATATATCATATTTATTAAATAAATTGGTTTATATAATCATTATTCAATGATGATCATAAAGAACAAGTCACATCACATCGTGGAGACGGTAGGTTATACATACACACTAGCGATGATATTTTTATTTTGATATTAAAATTGTATATAATTGGAAGGTATATTATATATAAATATTCATAATAATTTTATGTGTATTATTTATATCATTTATACTCATATAATTCCCATAAAAATGATGAAAAGTTTGAATAACAAACTACAACATGATGTGGATACGGAAAGCTGTACGTACACACATGTGGTGACTTTTTCATTCATAAGAAGGATAAATTAACTAATATGGTTGTAAATTTTTTATAATAACATCATTGAATATAGGAGATTGTGGATTTATTATTTTATAATGTAAACAACAAATAAGGAAGAAGTGTAAGGAGAAAGGATCTTGAAATAGGTGGTGACATATTTACCTCTTCCTCTGGTTATTCCTTTTGATTTGATCAAAAGTGTTCCTTAGATTGGTTTTATGACTAAAGGAAGGAATCTAGGATGAATGGAGGATAGATTAGATGGTAATTCTACAGGTTTTGGCTAGGACAAAAGGCTTTGGATGTGTGAATTAGAGAGAAGGGGGAGTTCCCATTTATAAGAGGGGTGAGGGGCACCTTAGAAAAAACACAAAATATTATTTTATAAAAAATCATATTCAGTAATAAGGGCTCAAAATTGATTTTTTTTTGAGTATAGGGTAGGGCTGGGTTGATATATTCTCAACCAATAGGTTTTATACAAGTTTATGTTACCATTGTAACCTTATCATGTAGGTTTAACTCTATTTTAAATAATTTAAATTTTACCATGTCTTCTTGTATTCTTACACTATATGGTTAATAAACAAACTATAAAAAAACCTATCAAACCCCAATTGGTTCATTAATGTCATATATAATTTAATCTATGTCTTTTTTCTGAACATTATATTTTTAGGAATAAAAAATCGATTAATAATTTAATATTTTTTCAAAAAAATTTTTTATGTCAATTTTGACACTATTTGATCTTTTGTTTTTTCTAAATTCATAACAACATTATTAATTTGAAAAAAAAATCTTCTAACCAACCATAATATTTAATATTAACATATAAATTATTTTAATTCATAAAATGTCTCAAATTACATTTATTTTTGTATTTATAATTTCAATTATGTTAATATTTCATTAATAAGGTAACTACTGCATCATCATTGTATCATAAATAAATTAAATTATTTAATGTCAAAAATTATAAATAAAATACTATTATATAGGAAATATGTTTATATTTCAAATGAATTTTTATAGTGAAATTAATATTATGTATAACCCTATATTAAAAATGGTTTATTTATTAAACATTGATTTTAACTCTTTTAACTCTTCTTTGAATTAAATAATAACAAATGTCCAAATCTATTCCAAGTGGACCTAAAGGGTAATATTTTATTCCTAAGGTTGTTTTTGGTCGAATTAAACTTATACAATAGAATTAGGACATGTTTTATGGTAATAATAATATCATTTTTACCCTTAATTACAATATTTATTTTTAAACGTGGTAAATAAAATTAAAAAAGTTACTATTCAAGAAAAAAATTATTTTTATCTTATTGAACCAAATTTTACTTAATGATATCGACCGTGTCTCTCAGATTTTTGAAATTCCATCACAGAAGCAGTAAAATTATGTTTTATGTAAATTTGCAAATTCTCCTAGGAGGTGGGTAAAAGACAATCCAATGTTCAATAAAATTTTTATACATATATAATTAATATAAAATAACTACAATTAATTACATTGATCTTATATAGGTATTAAGTATCTATTTTGACCAAAAATATATTTAAATAAAATAAATTCTTATTTAAATAAAAAGTCAGTTTTAACCAATAACTTAGTGTTTTCACTATTCATCAAAAATTGAATGTTTTCAGAAAAATACAAAAAATTCACCCAAGGATAATTTAGTTATTCCGAAACAAAAATTAAGTCCATTTTGAATGATAAAATTTATAAAATTTCCAAAAACGGGTATTACTATTTATAACTTCTTTTTTATATAATATTTTAATAACATATCATTGTTTAGTGAAACTCGGTGTTGCATACAACACAAGCTATCAAGGAAGGTTGCTCTTGTATATAACGCAAGCCCAGATAGTGTTGTGTCTAGTGAAAGATTCCTTTGGTGTTGTGTATAACATAATACATAAAAACAAAATATTTCTATTAAAATCTCAGCGTGTTACATTCTACACCCCATAAAAAGAATTTCTACCTCAAAATTTGTCACATTGTAACAAAAATATAAGGATTCCTCTCCATCATTATATCCTCAAGTTATTATGTAGATTATTCTAATTCGTGGTTCCTCCATAAAACATTAACCAACCGAGTGGTCTTGATTTTTAGAACATTTTTGATACAATCTAGAATCTCTATTGGCTGTTCTTCATAAGAATGATCTTGATCCAGTGGTACAACTTCCGATTTTGTACATTTGAAGGATCGGGTATACAGTGCACCTGTGCTCACACAGCCTTGTAGTAGAGAAAGGTTTGTCATCTATAGGGATGCATCCAAGATGGGATTGGAGGGTTTTCTCATTAAAAACAATATGGTGATAGCTTATGCCTCACGATAGTTTGAAATACAAGAGAAAAATTACCCAACTCATGATTTGGAATTAGATGCAGTAATATTTGAAGTAATGATTTGGAGGCATTATGTTTATGGTGAAAGGTGTGATATATATATTGATCATAATAATTTAATTTATATTTTCACACAAAATGAGATGAATATGCTCCAAATAAGATTGTTGGAGCTGATTAAGGATTACGGCTACTCAATTCATTACCACCCTGGCAAATTAAATAAGGTGGCAGACGCATTAAGTCGACAAGACAATGCCAGCTTATCCATGTTGAGGATCACAAAGGATCCAATATTTATGGATTTACAAAGGAATGATCTTGTAATTATAATTTATTGGGGGAAATATTATCTTTTTCAAATGAATGTTCAACCATCTATACATGTGAAGATAAAAGAGGCACAAAAAATGATGTAGAGTTACAAAAGAAGGTGAGAAATGTTCCTGAATTCCATATTGATTGTGATGAAATAATAAGGTTCATGAATCGAATTTTTGTTCCTAAAATCCCATAATTGAAGAAGGAAATATATTATGAAGCTCATAGTTCATAATTCTCTATTAATCCTGGAAGCATGAAGATATATAAGAACATGAAGGAGTACTTATGGTGGGATGGAATGTAAAGAGATTTGGTGAATATGTCTCTCAATTCTTTGTTTTTCAGCAAGTTAAAACTGAGAGACAGAAGTCTAAGGGGATGTTACAACCATTACCCATACCAGAATGGAAATAGGAAAACATCACTATGGAATTTGTCACAGGACATCCTAAAACATACAAAGGCAATAATGCTATCTGGGTTATCGTTGATCGTCTTACGAAGTTAGAACACATCATTGCTATTAAGTGAAGATTTCTCTTTTGATCAGCTGGCCAGGATACATGAGTGGTATGATTGCATGGAGTACCACTTCTCGTTATATCTGATTGGGATTTGAGGCTTACCAGGATGTTTTGGTGAGGTCTTCAGCATACTCTATATATTATGTTAAGTTTCAGTACAACTTATCATCTTTAGAATGATGGTCAGACTGAGAGGAAAATTCAAACACTAGGAGATATCTTGAGAGCTTTCTTTGGGGATTTAAAACATGGTTGGGATCCACACCTACATTTGGTGGACTTTTCTTATAATTATAGCTTTCACTCCAGTATTTAGATGGATCCCTATGATGATCTCTATGGAAAGAAATGTAGAACACCAACTTGTGGGGATAAAGATGGGGAAAGAAAGCTATTGGGACCCAATATTGTTTATGAGATGGTAGAAAAGGTATGATCTATTAAACAACACATAAGAGCAGCTCAGAGTCGACAAAAAAGTTATTCCAACAACTAATGAAAAGACCTAGAGTTTGAAGTTTGTGATAAAGCGTTCTTACAAACATCTCCTTGGAAGAGAGTAATGAGATATAGAAAGAAGGGCAAGATGGGGCCTAGGTATATTTTTCCTTTATAAATACTAGATCGTGTTGGAAAGTTATCTTACCGATTGGTGCTTCCACCGAATCTCTCTAAAGTTCATGATGTGTTCCATGTATCTCTCCCGAGAAAGTACATACTCAATCCTTCACATGTACTAAGCTCAAAAGTTTTACCGCTGGAGCAAGATCTTTCTTATGAAGAACAACCAATATTGATTTTGGATCGTAGAGAAAAAGATCTATGAAACAAGACCTATTGCTTGGTTAATGTTTTATGGAGGAACCACCAATTAGAAGAATCTACATATGAATGTGAGGATATGATGAGGGAGAGGTATCCTTATCTGTTTGGTAAAAAGTGATGAATTTCGAGGGAGAAATTATTTTTAATAGGTGGATAATGTGACACACTGAAGTTTTATGAGAAATATTTTGTTTTTATGTATTATGTTATACACAACACCAAAGGAATATTTCACTACACACAAAACTGTATGGGCTTGTGTTACACTCAAGTGCAATCTTCCACGATAGATTGCGTTTTACTCAATACCGAGTTTCACTAAACAACAATATGTTATTAAAATTTTATATATACTAGACGTTATGAATAGTAATACCCACTTTTTGAAATTTTATAAATTTAATCATTCAAAAAGTAATTCATTTTTTATTTTGGAATATCAAATTTATCCTAGGGTAATTTTTTTTTGTATTTAACTGAAAATATTCAATTTTTGATGAATAGTGAAAATACTATGTTATTGGTTAAACCTAACTTTTTATATAAATAATCATTTATTTAATTTTAATTTATTTTAGGTCAAAATAGATACATAATAACTATATACGTTTAATGTAATTCATTTGAGTCATTTTATAGTAATTCTAGATATATATAAATTTTATTAAACTTTAGACCGTCTTTTACCCACCTCGTAGGGGAATTTTCAAATTTACATAAAACATAATTTTACAGATTCTATTAGTGGAATTTCAAAAATATGAGATGCACAGTTGATATAAGTAAGTAATATTTAGTTCAATAAGATGGATGTTTTTTTGTGAATAGTAACTTTTTACTTTTATTTACCACGGTTAAAAGTAAATATTGCAATTAAGGGTAAAAATGATATTATTATTACCCTAACACATTTCCTAATTTTATTGGATTTGTGTAATTAGACCAAAAAACCATTAGAAATAAAATTTTTCCCTTTAGGTTCACTTGGATTAGATTAGGACATTTATTATTATTTAATTAAAAGAAGAGTTAAAAGAGTAAAAATCAAAGTTTAATAAGTAAAAAAATTTAATATTGGGTTGTACATAAGATAAATTAGACTATAAATATTAATTAGCAATATAAAACGATTTCCTAGATAATTTTATTTTATTTGTAATTTTTAGACATTAAATAATTTAATTTATTAATGACACAATGATGATGCAGTAATTACCTTATTAATGAAATATTAACATAATGGATATTATAAATACCCAAATTAATGTAATTTGGGACTTTTAATGAATTGCACGACTTGTCCAGGGTAATATAAAATATTAGAGTTTCTTAGATGAATTGTTTTCAATGTAATAATGCTGTTATGAATTTAGAAAAACAAAATACCAAATAGTGTCAAAATTGACATAAAAGAGTTTTTAAAACAAATATTAAATTATTAATCGATATTCTATTCCTAAAAATATATGATTTCGCCAAAAGACTTATATAATAATATATATGACATTAATGAACCAAATGGGATTCAATTGGCAGTATATAATATTTTTATTAACCATACAGTGTAAGAATACAAGAAGTCACAGTAAAAGTTAAATTATTTAACATAGAGTTTAACCAAAATGATAAGGTTTAAATGGTAATCCAACCTTGTATAAAATCTATTGGTTTATATTATTTTGACCCATACCTGCCCTATCCTATAAATAAGTCACTTTTGAGCCATTATAAACCAAATATGAATTTATTATAAAATAATATTTTATGTTTTTCCTATGGTTCCTCTCACCCCTCTTATAAAAGGGAACTCCCCATTCTCTCTAATTCACACCTCCAAAGCCATTTTTCTCAGCCAAACACTTCCCAATTACCCTCTCATATTTCCTCCCTTCATCCTAGAGGCATTAATTTAGTAAGAAAGCCATATTATAGAGCCCTTTTGATCAAATCAACATGAAGAACTTGAGGAAGAGGTAAATGTCTCACCTCCTATTTCAAGTTCCTTTTTTTCTTCCACTTCCTTAGTCTTTGTTGATTCCATTCCTAGATAATAACTAAAATAAATTCTATATACTAAGATGTTATTATATAAAATTTAAAACCATATTAGTTATTTTATCCATCCTATGAATGAAAAAGTCACCACACGTGCGTACGTAAGACTTACTGTCTCCACGTCGTGGTGTAGTTTGTTATTCAAATACTTCATCAATTGGATTTGTATGATAATGATTATAAATAATATAAATAACAAATATAACATTATTCTGATTATTTATATATAATATATCATCCAATTATTTATGATTTTAATATCAAAAGAATGATTTAATCGCTTGTGCGTACATATGGACTATCATCTCTACGATGTGATGTGACTCATTCTACATGATATTCATTGATTAATGATTATATAAATGAATTTAATGAATAAATATGATATATATTACACTGATAATATTCTGTAAATGAGGTATCCATAATCTAAAAAATAGGAATAAGAATTTATTTGACAAAACATGCATAAGAACATAAAGCAATGAACACCGGAATAACAAGTAAAAATGAAATATTACTAATAAGAAAAAAATAATATGACCATATATTATATTATAACAATGAATACAATTCTTTAATAAGTAAATGAAATTATTTAGATCATTATATAGGTGGTTTGGATACGTACGATGCATATCGGACCTAAGGTAAGGGACAATCTCAAAATCTCGTTTTTATCCGAGATTTTTTATACTTCATAATTTACAAGGGCACATTTATCTTCCACATAAATTTCCCACAATATATAATAATATTTATATCCTAATAAAATTGTTTAAATCCAATTTTAACTATTGGATAATTTTTAGTAAAAGATATGAAAATAATTTTTTTTTGTTTTTAGTACGAGATACTTTTTGACTTTTTCGGCCAAAGTATGAAAAGAATGTTTTTTTTAACTTATACAACATGAATGGGTTTTTATGATTTCATAGAAAATTATCTCCATGAAGCCTAATTTACACGTTTTCAAGTTTATTTTTAAATAAGTTTTTTTTGTTTAAAATTGTATGACATTTTAAGAAAGGAATAATGTTTTTGAAGTAGAAAGGATATTTTCCTCAATAGTGGAGTTCAAGTGTTTTATCAAAAAAATTCCATCTATGATAATATATGGTTCTATTTAAATACCTATTTTTACATTGATTTGATTATGTTATGATGGAATTATTTATATGAAGTCCTGTTATCTTATAAGTATTATTTTATGCTGGAATGATGATTATGAATCCCCTTTTTATTACATTGGTTATTCTATGATATATGATTTATGATTTTGTGGGACACATAAGATGGGTTTCATTATGAGATGGGTTTGACCTATATCTCCCTCCAATTCATTGGATAAAGATTTATATCTCATGAGATAGACATGGTTGGAACGGCAAGATAATCTGGTTCAATGATACAGTACTGGAATGAGGAGTGAACTCGGTTCAAAAATGGATTTTTTCCACAATGATAGAATTGGAAATGAGTCAAGACTAATATGAAATTTTTTTCTTATGATTATGTGAGTATTCCACAAAATATCATGATTTATGTTATGATTATTGGGATTACATTTCACTACTATGATTTTTCTCAAGCTATGATATTATGATCTCTTATACAGGTTATGATTTTCAAAATGTTATGTTCTTATGAATATGATATGATTGATGTTTCCTTTTTTAACCTTACTAAGCATTTGAGATCACCCTATTGTATGTTTTCTTTTTCCTAGGTAAGGATTATGGGTATTAAGTAGGATATGCCAAAAGGGACTCTAGATATGGAGAAATAAATGGGAGAAATTGTAGATACTATATGAACCAGTTGTTTATGTTTCCTAGTTTCTAAAGACACTATACCAATATGGTCCTATAATGGTTTTTATATGTTGTAATAAGAATGCTTCAATTCTGAAGTAATAACAATGTATCTAAAGTATGGGTCATTATAGTTGGTATTAGAGGAGAATTATAGACATACATTTGAAACTATGATGTGAAAGCCTTAGTAAGAACTATAAGGATATGTCTAGTCATATAACACAATATCAGGGTTTTAGAAATGTCCATGAATAACCTATGATAAGACCTAAAGTATGATATTTTATTCGTGATTATGTAGTATTCCTATTATGATAAGTGATTATCACACTATGTGTATTGGTTTTAGTCAATGGCTGGAACCCCAAGGAACTATGTTAATGCTGAATGCGACGGGCAATGCAATGATTGTCACGCTGAGAAAAAAAGTTATGGGATATAGAACGAAAAATCTTGTATCCTTTCTCACACAACTTTCTCAAGCTATGAATCATGTAGGACTTCCAAACGAGCAAAGGAAGGATCAATATTCTGTTTAATCCTTCATGAGGTAGCATCCACCCTCATTCAATGGGTCTACTGATCCATTAGTGGGTGAACAATGGATCTGTACCACTAAAAAGATATTTTCAGTTCATCAATGTTCTGAAAATGATAAGGTCATCTTGGTAGTATATCTTTTGGAATGTGAAGCTGACCAATGGTGGAGTCTTATCAAGAATAAGAGGCAAGGAGATGAAATTGAATCTATGGAATGGGATGAGTTCAAGAACAAAATTTTCAATAAGTACATCATTAGTAATCTTCAGAAAAAGATGAAGAAGGAGTTTCTTGAACTAATGAAAAAGTATGATGAATCTGTTGGTACCTACGAATTTTTTTTACAAGACTGGAAAGGTATGCTTCTGGAATTATTATCCAACCTAAGAATAAGATCAATCAATTCTTTAGTGGCATAAAACCATGTCTTTAAAGAGAGTTATCCATAAAGGGCTTCAATATCTATGAAGAAATTGATTGATGTTCTCTCAAGGTTGAGATGGAGATTTGGGTAAACCATCAGTCCGATTGGTTTGATAAGAAGAGGAAAATGGAATTCAAAGGGAAATCTAAATACCACACTAAAAATAAGATGAGTTTTACCTTATGATCAAAGTGATGAAGGAATAATGGAGTTAATTGTCTTAAAGGGACAAATAAATGTTTCAAATGTGGAAAAGAAGGTCATTGGGCATTTAAATGCCTCAATGATGTGAAAAAGATGTCTAGTGATGGGAACAAAGAAAAGGCTACACCGAATACACCTCCTACACTTCAATGTTACAAGTGTAATTGAATGGGGCATAATGCTAATCAATCCCCTAATCCAAGGGTTTTTGATGATGATGGACGTCAATAAAATCTTATGGACAAAGAAAAATGAATGTCACATGAAATTGCTATCGGCGATGTGGAGTAAGATAATGAAGTGGTGAAAGGTACACTTACCATCCACTCTATAATAGAAAATGTTTTATTTGATTCTGTATCCCCCCAATCTTTTATTTCTAAAGAATTATCTAAGGGTATCGCCGTACTACCACAACAATTATCTGTTGAGTTAGTTTTGATGTCTTTTAATGGCACAACAGTTGCATCAAAAGATTATAATTCTACTCCAATTGACATTTGTGGATATCTTTGGATCCATAAAAATAGAGGTTATCGATAGATAGTCGAGACCAACAACAATAACTGATATCCAATGTTTTCTTGGATTGGCTGGATATTATCGACGTTTTGTGAATGATTTTTAATGATTATTTAATCCACTCAATAGGTTGACTCGAAAGGGAGTTAAGTTTGTTTGGACGAAGGAGTGTGAAGAGAGTTTGAAGGAGTTAAAAAATAAGGTTATCCAGTGTACCTGTGCTCACACTGCCTTGTAGTGGATAAAGGTTTGTGATCAACAGTGATGCATCCAATAAGTGATTGGGGTGATTTCTCATGAAAAATTATATGGTGATAGCTTATGCCTCACAACAGTTGAAAATCATTGAGAAAAATTACCCAAATCATGATTTGTAATTAGTTGTGGTAATCTTTTCATTAATGATTTTGAGGCATTATATTTATCATGAAAGGTGTGATATTTATACTAATCATAAAATTTAAAAGTTTATTTTCACAGAATGGAGCTGAATAAGCACCACAAAAGATGGTTGGAGCTGATTAAGGATTATGACTGCTCAATTCATTACCTCCCTGGGAAAGAAAATAAAGTGGAAGAATGGTTGCATCAAAAGTTTTTAATTCATCTCCAATTGACATTTGTGGGAATGTGCTTCCTACAAATCTTGTGATCCTTACTATAGTTAAATTTGATGATATCCTTGGAATGGATTGGCTTTCCTTATATGGAGCTCATATCGATTTCCAATGAAGGGAAGTCACATTTTAAATTCCAGATCAATCTATGATCATCTATTGATGCAAGGATGAATATATCCTTCTAGTTGAAATTTCTTCCATATTATGGGTTTTGATTCCAATAAATGAAGGTTATCTATCTCAAATGGTAGTAGAGAAACTCATGATTATGAATATGCCCATTGTATGAGATTTTAATGATGTTATTCCATAGGAATTTCCAGTTCTTCCTCCAAATAGTGAAGTTGAGTTTTCAATAGGACTCATACCGGGTGTTATTCCCATATCAAAGACACCTTATAGAATGGCCCCAATTGAGTTATAGGAATTGAAGAAGCAACTCCAAGATAATCTTGATAAGGGATTCATAGGCCCTAGTGCATCACCTTGGAGATCACCTTTTCTGTTTGTTAAGAAGAATGATGGATCAATGAGACACTACAATTATTATAGAGAACATAACAAGATCACTATCAAGAACAAATATCCTCACCCACACATTGATGACTTATTTGACAAACTACGCGGAGCTAAATACTTTTTGAAGATTGATCTTTGTATAGGGTGTCATCAATTAAGGGAAAAAAGGGATGATATACAAAAGACGTCTTTCCGTACAAGGTATGGACACTATGAATTTATAGTTATTACATTTGGTCTTACTAATTCCTCTAATATCTTCATGGATCTAATGAATAGAGTCATTAGAAACAAACTTGATCAGTTTTTGGTAGTCTTTATAGACTATATTCTTGTATATTCAATGGGCAAGGATCAACATGAAGTTCACTTGAGAATTGTATTAAAGACACTAAGAAAGGAGAAGCTTTATGCCAAATATACCATGTGTGGATTTTGGATTCAAAATGTTTCATTTTTAGGTCACATAATCACAAAATAGGGGATATCAGTGGATCCATCAAAAATTGAGGTTATAGAAAGATGGCTGAGACCAACAACAGTAATAGAGATCCAATGTTTTCATGGTTTTTCTGAACATTATGTATGTATTATGAATGATTTTTCATGATTATCTAATCTTCTCACCAGGTTGACTCGAAAAAGAGTTATGTTCGTTCGGACATGGGAGGGTGTAGAGGATTTCAAGGAGATAAAAAGAAGGTTATCCAGTGCATTGTTGCTCACACTACCTTGTAGTGGAGAATGTTTTGTGATCTACATTAATGAATCCAAGAATTTATTGGGGTGTGTTCTCATGCAAAGAAATATGGTGATAGCTTTTTCCTCATGATAGTTAAAAATCCATTAGCAAAATTACCCAACTCAAGATTTAGAATTAGTTGCAGTAATCTTTGCATTAACGATTTGGAGGAATTATCTTTATGGTAAAAGGTGTGATATTTATACCGATTATAAATGATTAAACTTTATTTTTACACAAATGGAGCTGAATATGTGCCAAAGAAGATGATTGGAGCTTATTAAGGATTTTGATTTCTCAATTCATTAACACCCTGGGAATGAAAACAAGGTGGAAGATGCTTTGAGTTGACAAGACCATGTTAACATATCCATGACGAGGATCACAAAAGATCCAATATTTATGGATTTATAAAGGATGGATCTTGGAATTAAATTGGAAGGGGAAAAATTTTATCTTTCTCAAATGAATGTTCAACCATCTATACATGTGAAGAATTAAAGAGGCACACAAAGAAGATGTAGAGTTACAAAAGAAGGTGAGAAGTGTTCCAAAATTCCACATTGATTATAATGAAATAATAAGGGGCAGAAATCGGGATTTTGTTCCTACCATCCCAGAATTAATGAAAGTAATATTAGATGAAGCTCATAGGTATTCATTATCTATTAACCCTAGAAGCACAAAGATGTATAGGGGCCTAAAAGCGTTCTTATGTCGGGATAGCATGAAAAGAGATTTTGGTGAATATGTCTCTCAATGCTTGGTTTATCATCAAGTTAATTCTAAGAGATAGAAGTATAAGGGGATGTTACAACCACTACCCATACCAAAATATAAATGGTAAAACATCACTATGGACTTTGTCAATGGACTTCCTAAAACATTCAAAGGTAATAATGCTATCTGGGTTATATTTGATCATCATACGAAGTTTTCACTCTTCATTGCTATTAAAAAAATATTTCTTTCTTGATCAGCTTGCTAGGATATATGTGAAGGAAGCGGTAAGAATTCATCGAGTACCACATCCCGTTATATTTGATCGGGATCTGAGGTTTACCTCGATGTTTTGGCGAAGTCTTCAGCATACACTAGATACATAGTTGAGTATCAGCACTACTTATTATCCTCAGACAGACGGTCAGTCTGAGAGGAAAATTCAAACTCTACAAGATGTGTTGAGAGCATACTCTATGGATTTCAATGGTGGTTGGGATAAACACCTACCATATGTGGAATTGTATTATAATAATAAATTTCAATCCAGTATTCAGATGGATCCTTATAAATATATCTATGGAAAGAAATGCAAAACTCTGACTTGCTGGGATTATGTTGGGGAATGAATGATATTAGGACCTGATCTTGTGGATCAGATGGAAGAAAAGGTAAGATCTATTCAAAAACTAATAAGTGTAGCACAGAGTCAACAAAAATGTTATGCCGACAACTGAAGAATAGTCATAGTGCTTGATGTGGGTGATAATGTGTTCTTATCATTGGAAGAGAGTTATGAGATTTTGAAAGAAGGGAAAGCTGAGCCCTAGGTATATTGGTCCTTTCGAAATACTGGATCAAGTTGCGAAGGTAGCTTACCAATTTGCGCTTCCAATGAATCTCTATCATGTTCATGATGCGTTAAATTTATATCTCATGAGAAAATACATACCTGATCCTTCACATGTACTATGCTCAGAAGTTGTACCGTTGGAGCATGATCTTTCTTATGAAAAACAGCCAATAGAGATTCTAGATCATAGAAAAACATTTTTACGAAACAAGACCAATCACTTGGTTAATGTTTTATGGAGGAACCACCAATTAGAAGAAGATACCCGGGAAATTTAGGATATGATGATGGGTATGTATCCTCATCTGTTTGTTACGAAGTGACGAATTTCAAGGGAAATTGTTTATAAAGGGGGGTAAAATGTAACACCCTGAGATTTTATGATAAATATTTTGTTTTTATTTATTATGTTATATGAAACAACAAAATAATCATTCACTACACATAGCATAGTTTGGTCTTACGTTACACGCAAGAGAATCCTTCCACGATAGTTTACATTGTACGCAATACCGAGTTTCACTAAACAACGTTATGTTTTTAAAATATTATATAAACATACCGTTATGAATATTAATACCCACTTTTTGAAATTTTATAATTTCTTTCCTTCAAAATAGTCTTCATTTTTTGTTTCAGAATATCAAAAATAGCCTAGGGTGAATATTTGGTATTTTTCTGAAAATTTTCAATTTTTGATGAATAGTGAAAATACTAAGTTATTTCCTAAAACCGACTTTTTATTTAAATAATCATTTATTTTATTTAAATTTATTTTTAGACAAAATAGATACAGAATACCTATATATTTTACATATAATTAATTTGATTCATTTTATAGTAATTTTTGATATATAAAATATTTTATTGAACTTTTGATCGTCGTTACCCACCTCCTAGGAGAATTTGAAAATTTACATAAAACATAATTTTACCACTTTTGTGAGTGTAATTTCAAATATCTAAGAGTCGCGGTTGATATCAGTATATAAAATGTGGTTCAATAAGAAAAGAATAATTTTTGGTGAATAGTAACTTTTTAATTTTATTTACCAGGGATAAAAGTAAATTTGGTAATTAATGGTAAAAATGATTTTATTATTACCCTAACCCATGTACTAATTCTATTGGATAAGTTTAATTTGACCGAAAAACACTTTAGGAATAAAATATTACCATTTAGGTCAACTTGGATTAGATTAGGACATTTATTACTATTTAAATCAAAGAAGAGTTAAAAGAGTTAAAATCAATTTTTAATAAGTAAAACATTTTTAATATAGGGTTATACATAAGATAAATTTGACTATAAATATTCATTATAAATATGAAAATATTCCCTACATAATGGTATGTTATTTATAATTTTTAAAGAGTAAATAATTTAATTTATTTATGACACAATGATGATGTAGTAATTACATTATTAAAGAAATATTAACATTATTGATATTATATATACCTAAATAAATTTAATTTTAGACTTTTTATTAATTATAATAATTTTATTGGTTAATATAACATATTAGGGTTGGTTATATAAAAAGGTTTTTGAAGTAATCAGGCTGTTATAGATTTAGAAAAAAACAAAATACCAAATAGTGTCAAAATTGACATAAAAGTGTTTTTAAAACAAATATTAAAATATTAAACAATATTCTATTCTAAAAAAAATAAGGTTCATCCAAAAGACATATATAAAAATATATATGATATTAATGAACCAATTGGGGTTTTATTGGTAGTTTATAAAAATTTTATTAACCATATAGTGTAAGATTACAAGAAGAAAAAGTAAAAGTTACATTATTAATCTTACTGTTAAATCTGAAAGATAAGGTTAACATGGTAACCTAATATTGTCTAAAACTTATTGGTTGAAATTATTTTTACACATATCTACCCTATATTTGAAATAAGTCACTTTGGATCCATTATAAACCGAATATGAATTTATTATAAAAATATATTTTATGTTTTTCATAAGATGCCCCTCACCCCTCTTATTAAAGGTAACTCCCCCTTATCTCTAATATACTCCTCCAAAGCCATTTAGTTCGGCCAAACCCTGACCAATTACCCTCTCAACTGTCTTCTTTTCATCCAAGAGAACATCATTTAGTCGGAATGTCAATCTATGGAGCCCTTTTGATAAAATCAAAATGAAGAACCCGCAGAAGATGTAAATATATCACCACCAATTTCATGTTCTTTTTTTCTTACACATCCTCCTTCCTTATTGTTTACATTATAAAATAATATCTCCATTATATTCTATATAATTTAATGTTATTATAAAAAAAATTACAACCATATTAGTTATTTTAACCATCCTATGAATGAAAAAGTCACCACACGTGCGTACGTACATCTTACCGTCTCTACGTCGTGGTGTAGTTTGTTATTGAATCATTTCACCAGTTGGATGGGTATGATAATGAGTATAAATTATATAAATAATAAATATAATATTATTATGATTATTTATATATAATATACCATCCAATTATATATGATTTTAATATCAAAATAATGATATCCTCACTCAGGCGTACGTACGGCAAACCATCTCAACAATGTGATGTGACTCATTCTAAATGATCATCATTGAATAATTATTATATAAATTAATTGAATGAATTAATATGATAAATATTACACTAGTATTATTCAATAAATGACGTATCTATAACCTGAAAAGAGGAATAAGAATTTATTTGACAAAACACGCATAAGAACATAAGGAAATGAACACCTGAATAACAAGTAGGAATGAAATATTACTAATACAAAGATAAGAATATGATCATATATGATAACATAACAATGAATATGATTCTTTAATACTTCAATGACATTATTTAAGTCATTATACATGGGGTTCAGATACGTATGAATTATATCAGTCCTAAGGTAAGGGAAAATCCCACAATCTAATTTTTATCCGAGATTGTTTATACATCAAAATTTACTAGGGAATATTTAACATACACATACATGTTTCCTCAATATGTAATATTATTTCTATCCTTCTATAATTGTTTAAATCCAATTTTACCTATTAGGGAATTTTTAGTAAAATATATAAATGGAATCTTTTCTTGTTTTCATTACATGATACTTTTTTACTGTTCTGGACAAAGTACGAGAAGAAGGTTTTTTTAACTTATACTACATGAATGTGTTTTTATGATTTTATAGAAAATTATTACCATGAAGCTTACAATACATTTTTTCATGTTTATTTTTAACTAATTTTTTTTTGTTTAAAAGTGTATGACATGTTAATAAAAGAAAAATGTTTTTGAAGTAGAAAGGATATTTTTTCTCATGAATGGAGTTCAAGTGTTTTATAAAAAAAATTTACATCTACGATAATATAGGGTTATGTTTCTATCCCTATTTTTACATTGATTTTATTGTTTTATGATGGAATTATTTTTATAAAGTCCTTTTATCTTATACAGATTATGATATTATGGAATGATGTCTAAGAATCCTATTTTTATTACATGGGTTATGTTATGATATATGATTTATGATTTTGTGCCACACATAATAATGGATTAATTATGAGATGGGTGGGACCTATATCCCCCTCCAATGCATTAGATAATGATTTATATCTCATGAGATAAACATGGTTGCAATGGCAAGTTAATCCATTTTAGTGATGAATGACTAGAACAAGGAGTGAACTTGGTTTAGAAATGGACATTGTTCGTTATAAAAGTATTGGAAATGATTCTTTACTAATATGATAGGTTTTTTTATGATTATGTGTGTATGCCACAACATTTCAAATTTTATGTTCTGATTATTGGGATTACATTTCACTACTATGATTTATCCCATGTTATGATATTATGATTTCTTTTGTAGGTTATGATTTTCAAAATGTTATGTTATTATGAATATGATATGATTGATATTTTTTTGTTTACCCCTCCTAAGCATTTGAGATCACCCTTTTGTATGTTTTATTTTCCCCAGGTCGGGATGAAGGGTATTAAGTAGGATATTCCAAAAGGGACACCAGATATGTTGAAATTAATGGGAGACAATGTAGATGCTTTATGAACCAGTTGTTTATGTCTCCCAGTTTCTAAAGACACTAAACCTATATGGTCCAATCATGGTTTTGTTATATGTTGTAAAACGTATGCTTTAATTCTGGAGTAATAACAATGTATGTAAATTATGGGTCATTATAGATGATATTAGTGGAATGGTATGGTCAACATTTGGAAACTAGGATGTGAAAGCCTTAATAAGAACCCTAAGGATATGTGTAAGCATAGAACACAATATCAGTGTTTTAGAAATGGTCTTGAATAACCTATGATAGGACCTAAAGTGTGAAATTTTATTCTTTATTATGTGGTTTTCATATTATGATTAGTGTTTATCACGCTACGCTTATTGGTTTTAGTCAATGGATGGAACCTGAAGGAATTGTGTTAATGCTGAATGCGATGAGAAATGAAATGATAGTCCCACTGAGCAACCAAGAGTTATAGGAGATGGAATGTAAAATCTTATAGCTATGCTCACACAACTTTATAAGGATATAAATCATGCAGGGCTTCTAGACGAGAAATGGAAGGAGCAACATTTTGTTGAAATTTTCATGAGGCAGCGTCCACCCTCATTTAGTGGGTCTACTGATCCACTAGTGACTTAAAAATGGATCAACACCATTGAAAAGATATATTTAGTTCAATAATGTTCTGAACATGATAAAGTTATCTTCGTAGTATATCGTTTTAAAGGTGAATTTTATCGATGTTGGAATCTTATCATTAATACGAGGAAAATAGAAGAAAATGAGTCCATGGAATGGGATGAGTTGAAGAACATATTTATCCATAATTACTTCCCTCATATTCAATGAACAAAAATGGAGATATAGTTTCTTGAACTAATTCAAAATTATGATGAATCTGTTGGTAGCTACTAAGAAAATTTTACAAGGCTTGTAATGTATGCTTCTTGAATTATTATCCATCTAGAGAATAAGATCGATATATTCTTTAGTGGTGTAAAACCATGTCTTTGAAGGGAATTATCCATAGGGGACTTCAATAGCTATGAGTAAATTGTTAGATGTGCTCTCATGGTTCATATGGAGATTTTAGTAACCCATCAGTCATATGGTTTTGATACGAAGTGGAAAATGTAATTAAAAGGAAAATATAAAGACCACACTGAAAATAAAATGAGTTTTTCATTATGGTCAATGTGTGGAAAGAAACTTGGAGGGAATTGTCTTGAAGGGAAAATTAAATGTTTCAAATGTGGAAAAGAAGGTCATCATGAATTTTAATGGCGCAATAATGGGAAAAATATGTCTAGTGATGCGAACAAAGAAAAGTATACATAGAATGAACCTCCTACACGTCAATGTTACAAGTGTAAAGAAATTTTTCATTATGCTAATCAATTCCCTAATCTAAGGGTGGTTGATGATGGTCGACATCAACAGTCTCTTAAGACCAAAGACAAAGGAAAGTCACATGAAATTTTTATCGGCAATGTGTAGTACTATAATGATGTGGTGAATGATACACATACCATCAACTATAATGTAGAAAATAATTTATTTTATTTTGGATATAGCCACCCTTTTATTTCTAATGAATTTTATAAGGGTATCACCGGACTACCTCAACAATTATCTCTTGAGTTAGCTTTGACAACTGTTAATGGAACACCAGTTGCATCAAAAGTTTATAATTCTTCTCCGATTGATGTTTTGGGGAATGTGATTCATGCAAATCTTATGATCCTTCCTATAGTAGAATTTGATTTGATCCTTGGCATTTATTGGTTTTCTTTAATGGGAGCTAATATTTATTCTCCAAAGAAGGGAAGTCACATTTCTTATTCCTAATCAATCAATGATCATCTCTCGATGCAAGGAAGATTATAACCTTACAGTGGAAATTTCATCCAATTTATGGGTCTTGATTCTAATAAAAGAAGGCTATTTATCTCAAATGGTTGGAGAGAAACTCATGATTAAGAATATTCCCTTTGTAAGATAGTTTGATGATGTCTTTCCGGAGGAATTTCTTGGTCTTCCACCAAATCGTGAAGTTGAGTTTTCAATAGAACTCATACTGTGTGCTATGACCATTTCAAAGACACATTAAATAATGGACCCAATTTATTTGCAGGAATTGAAGAAGCAACTCCAAGGGAATCTTGATAAGGGATTCATATTCCCTATTCAATCACCTTGGGGATCACATGTTCTGTTTGTTATGAAGAAAGACAGATCAATGAGACTAGAAATTGATTTTTGCGAACATAAATAGATAACTGTCAAGAACAAATATCATCTCCCATGTATTTATGACTTATTTCACCAAATACGTAGGGCTCAATACTTTTCCAAGATTGATCTTCGTTCAGGGTATAATTAATTAAGGGTAAAAAATTAGGATATACCAAAGAAGGATTTCCATAGAATGTATGGACACTATGAATTTATAGTGATGCCATTCGGTCTCAATAATTCCCCTGCTATCTTCATGGATCTAATGAATAATGTTTTTAGAGACTATCTTGATCACTTTGTGGTAGTCTTTATAGATGATATTTTTGTATATTCAAAAAGCAAGGAAGAACATGAATATCACTTGATAATTGTATTAATGAACCTATGAAAGGATAATCTTTATGTCAAATTTACAAAGTGTGAATTTTGGATAAAAAATGTTTCATTTTTGAGTCAAATAATCTCAATAGACGGTATATCTTTGAATCCATCAAAAACAGAGGTTATCGAAATATGGTCGAGACCATCAATAGAAACTATGATATGATGTTTTCTTAGTTTGGCTATATATTATTGAAATTTTGTGAATGATTTTTCACAATTATCAAATCCACTCACCATGTTGACTTGAAAAGGAGTAATGTTCATTTGGACGGAGGTGTCTGAAGAGAATTCTAAGGAGTTAAATAGAAGTTTATTCAGTGCACATGTGCTCACACTGCCTTGTAGTGGATAATGGTTTGTGATCTATAGTGATGTATCCAAGAAGGTATTGGGGTGTGTTCTCATTGAAAATGATATGGTGATTTCTTATGCCTCATGATAGTTGGAAATCCATGAGCAAAATTACCCAACTCATGATTTGGAATTAGCTACGATAATCTTTACATTAATGATTTGGAGGTATTATCTTTATGGTGAATGGTGTGATATTTATAATGATTGTAAAAGTTTAAAGTATATTTTCACACAAAACGAGATGAATATGCACCAAATAATATGGTTGGAGGTGATTAAGGATTACGACTGCTTAGTTAATTACCACCCTAGAACAAAAATAAGGTGGAAGATGCATTAAGTCGACAATACCATGATAGCTTATACATGATGAGGATAAAAAAAGATACAACATTTTACGGATTTACAAAGGATGGATCTTGGGATTATAATTGAAGTGGAAAAATATTATCTTTCTCAAATGAATGTTCAACCATCTATACATTTAAAGATTAAAGAGGCATAAAAAGAATATGTAGATTAACAAAAGAAGGTGAGAAATATTCCTAAATTCCACATTGATTGTGATGAAATAATATGGTTTAAGAATCAGGTTTGTGTTCATACCATCCCCGAATTAAAGAAGGAAGTATTAGATGATGTTCATAGTTCTTCATTATCTATTCACCTTGAAAGCATGATGATGTAAGGGGAAATGAAATAGTACTTCTGATGGGATGACATAAAAAGAGATGTTGCTGAATATGTCTCTCGATGATTGGTTTGTCACAATGTTAAAGCTGAGAGATAGAAGACTAAGTGGATGTAACTACCATTACCCATACCAGAATGGAAATGGGAAATCATCACTATGGACTTTTTCACTGAAATTCATAAAACATCCAAAGGAAATAAATCTATATGGGTTATAGTTGATCGTCTTACAAAGTCGTCACACTTCATTGCTATTACAGAAGATTTCTCTCTTGTTCATATTTCCAGGATATGTGTTAAGGAAGTTGTAAGATTGCATGGAGTACCACATTCCATTATATCTGATCAGGATCCAAGGTTTACCTCAAGGTATTGGAGAAGCCTTCAGTATACTCTAGGTACTGAGTTGATTTTCAGAACTTCATATCATCCTCATACAGACGGTCATTCTAAGAGGACTATTTAAACTCTAGAAGACATGTTGAGATCTTGTTCTATGGATTTCAAAGGTGGTTGAGATCGACACCTAAATTTGGTTTAATTTTCTTATAATAATAGCTTTCACTCTAGTATTTAGATGGCTTCTTATGATGCTCTCTATGGAAAGAAATGCAGAACTCCAACTTCCTGGGAAGAAATTAGGGAATGAAAGCTATTAGGACATGATCTTGTTGATGAGATGGTAGAAAATTTAACATCTATTAAACAACACATCAGAGAAGCTCATATTCGACAAAATGGTTATTCCAACAACCAAAGATAATACATAGAGTTTGAAGTGAGTGATAAATTGTTCTTATGAATATCTTCTTGTATGAGAGTAATGAGATTTGGAAAGAAGGGAAAGCTGGCCCCTAGGTATATTGGTCCTTTCACAAAACTGGATCGTGTTGGGAACATAGCTTACCAATTGGCACTTCCATCAAATCTGTCTCAAGTTTAGGATGTGTCCCATGTATATTTCCTGAGAAAGTACATACCCGATCCTTCACATGTACTAAGCTCAGAATTAGTACCATTGGAGCAAGATCTTTCATCTGAAGAACATCTGATAGAGATTCAAGATCGTTGCGAAAATATTCTATGAAACAACATATAACATAATACATAAAAACAAAATATTTCTCATAAAATCTCTGGGTGTTATATTCTACCCCCCATAAAAATAATTTCTCTCTTGAAATTCATCACTTCATAACAAATAGATGAGGATACCTCTCCCTCATCATATCCTCAAGTTCCCATGTAGTTTCTTCTAATTGATGGTTCCTCCACAAAACATTAACCTACAAAGTGGTCTTTTTTTCCTAGAAATTTTTTACTACGATCCAGAATCTCTATTGGATGTTCTTCATAAGAAAGGTCCTTCTCCAACGGAACAACATTGGACATTATTACATGTGAAGGATTGGGTACGTACTATCTCAGGAGAGATAAATGGAACACATCACGAACTTGAGAGAGATTTGGTGGAAGTAGAAATCGGTAAGCTACATTCCTGATCCCGTATTTTGAAAGGACCAATATAACTAGGGCCCAACTTCACCTTCTTTCTAAATATCATTGCTCTATTCCATGGAGTTATTCATAAGAACACTTTATAACCCACTTCAAACTGTTGGTCTTTTCTTTGGATTTCGGTATAACTTTTTTGTCGACTCTGAGATGCTAATATGTGTTGTTGAATAGATCGTACCTTTTCTAACATCTCATCAACAAGATCAAGTACTAATACCTTTCATTCCCCAACATCATCCCTACAAGTTGGAGTTCTGCACTTTTTTCCATATAGAGCATCATAAAGAGCCATTTGAATACTGGAGTGAAAGCTATTATTATAAAAAAAAATTCCACCCAAGGTAGGTGTTGATCCCAACGACCTTTTAAATCCATAGAGAAAGCTCTCAACATTTTTTCTGGAGTTTGAATTTTCCTCTTAGACCGACCATCAGTCTGAGGATGATAAGCAGTGCTGAAACTCAACTCTGTACCTAGAGTATGATGAAGTCTTTGCCAAAACATTGATGTAAACCTCGGATCCCAATCAGATATAATGGAATGTGGTACTCCATGCAATCTTACCACTTCTTTAACATATATCCTAGAAAGATGATCAAGAGATAAATCTTCTCTAATTGAAATGAATTGTGAAAAATTTGTAAGTTGATCAACAATAACCGAGATAGCATTATTGCCTTTGTATATTTAGGAAGTACAGTGACAAAGTCCATAGTGATGTTTTCCCATTTCCATTCTTGTATGGGTAATGGTTATAACATCCCCTTAGACTTCTGTCTCTCAACATTAACTTTCTGACAAACCAAGCATCGAGAGACATATTCAAAAACATCTATTTTCCTGACATCACACCAAAAGTACTCTTTCAGGTCCCTATACATCTTCGTTCTTCCAGGGTGAATAGAGAATGAATAACTATGTGCTTCATACAATATTTCCTTCTTTAATTCCAGGATGGTAGGAACACAAACCCGATTTCTGAACCTTATTATTTCATCACAATAAATGTGGAATTTAGGAACATATATCATCTTCTTTTGTAAATATAATTTTTTTTTCTGACCCTCTTTAATATGCACATGTATAGATGGTTGAACATTCATTTGAGAAAGATAATATTTTCCTGTTCCATTACAATTCCAAGATCCATCCTTTGTAAATCCTTAAATATTGGATCTTTTGTGATCTTCATCATGGATAAGATATCATGGTCTTGTCGGCTTAATGTGTCCGCTACCTTGTTTTTTTACTAGGGTGGTAATTAATTGAGGAGTCATAATCCTTAATCAGCTACAACCATCTTCTTTGGTGCATATTCAACTCCTTTTGTGTGAAAATATACTGTAAACATTTATGATCAGAATAAATATAACATCTTTCACCATAAAGATAATGCCTCTAAATATTTAATGCAATGATTACCACAACTAATTCCATATCATGAGTTGGGTAATTTTGCTCAGGGATTTTCAACTATCGTGAGGCATAGTCTATCACTATATCGTTTTGCATGAGAACACACCCTAATCCCTTACTAGATGCATCACTGTAGATCACAAACCTTTCTCCACTACAATGTAGTGTGAGCACATGTGCACTTGATAACCTTCTTTTAACTCATTGAAATTCTCTTCACACTCCTCCGTCCAAATGAACATAACTCCACTTCGAGTCAACCTGGTGAGTGGATTAGATAATCATGAAAAGTATTTCACAAAACGTCTATAATATCCATCCAAACTTGGAAAATGTCAGTTCTTAGTTACTATTGTTGGCCTCGACCATATTTGGATAACCTTTGTTTTTGATGGATCCACAGATACCCCTACTTTTGATATTATGTGAACCAAAAATGAATCTTTTCGAATCCAAAATTTACACTTTGTTAATTTGGAATAATACTTCTCCTTTCATAGGTTCTTTAAGACAATTCTCAAGTGATCTTCATGTTCTTCCTTGCTCTTTGAATAGACAATAATATTGTATATAAATACAACCAATAACTATTCAATATAGTCTCAAAAGACTCTATTCATTAGATCCATGAAGATAGCAGGGGAATTATTAAGACCAAATAGCCACACTATATATTCATAATGTCCATACCATGTACGGAAAGCCGTATTTGGTATATCCACCATTTTGAACCTTAATTGATAATACCCTGAACGAAGATCAATATTGGAATAGTATTGAGTGGCGCATAGTTGTTCAAATAAGTCATCAATGCAGAGGAGAGGATATTTGTTCTTGATATTGATCTTGTTAAGTTCTCAATAATCAATGCAGAGTCTTATTGATCCATCTTTTTTCTTAACAAACAGTACTGATGCTCCCCCTGGTGATGCACTAGGGAATTTCAATCCATTATCAATATTCTCTTAGAGTTTCTTCTTTAATTCCTACAACTCAATTGGTTCTATTCTATACAACTTCTTTGAAATGGGCATAGCACACAGTATGAGTTCTATTGAAAACTCAACTTCACGATTTGGTGGAAGACTAGGAAATTACTCTAGAAACACATCATCAACCACCCATACAATGGGCATATTCTTAATCGGGAGTTTCTCTCCAATCATATGAGATAACTAACTTTCATTAATTGGAATCAAGACCCATAAGATAGAAGAAATTTCCACTGGAAGGTTATATTAATTCGTGCATTGAATATGATCATAGATTGACTAGGAATATTAAATGTGACTTACCATATTTGGAAATAGATATGAGCTCTATAAAAGGAAATCAATTCCATGCCAAGGATCACATCAAATTCTAGAGTAGGAAGGATCACAAGATTTGTAGGAAGCACTTTCCCGCAAACGTCAATTGGTGTAGAATTATAATCCTTTGATACAAACATTGTGACATTAGGAGTTGTCATAGCTTACTCAACAACTAATTGTGGAGGTTGTATGGTGATAACCATAGAAAATTATTCATAAATAAAAGAGTGGGTGGATTCAAAATAAAATAAAACATTTTCTACTTTAGAGTGGATGGTAAATGTACCTTTCACCACTACATTATCGTACTCCACATAGCCGATAAAAATTGCATGTGAATTTGCTTTGCCATTGGCCTTAAGAGTTTGTTGACATCGATCATCATCCACAAACCTTGGATTAAGGTATTGATTAGAGTAATGCCCCATTTACGTACACTTGTAACATTGATGTGTAAGTGGTTCATTATGTGTAGCCTTTTATTTGTTCACATCCGTAGACATTTTTTTACAATCATTGATGCATTCAAATTCCTGATGACCTTCTTTTCCACATTTGAAACATTTACTTGTCACATTAAGAAAATTCCATCAATGTTTCATTCCACACTTTGAGATTAAGGGAAAAGTAATATTCTTTTCAGTGTGGTATTTATAATTCCCTTTGAATTTCATTTTCCTCTTCTTATCAAACCCATATGGATGATGGGTTACTCAAATATCCATCTCAACCTTGGGAGCACATCTAACAATTTCCTCGTAGCTATTGATGTCCCTTTTGGCTAACGCCCTTCGAGGAATTGGTTTTATCACACAAAAGTATTGATCGATCATAATCTCAAGTGAAATAATAATTCTAGAAGCATACCTTTCATGACTTGTAAATTTTTTTCATAGGTAAAAACAGATTCATCATCCTTTTTCTTTAGGCCAATATACTCTTTCTCATTCTTTGTTTGAAGAATACAAAGGAAGTACTTATGGAAAAATATGTTCTTGAACTCGTCCCATTCTGTGGACTCAATTTATTCTCTTTGCCTCATATTTTTGATAATATTATTCCATTTATCAACTTCACTTTCCAAATGATATACTGCTAAGTTGACTTTATCATGTTCAGAACATTGATGAACTGAAAATATCTTCTCAGTGGTAATGATCCTTTGTTCAACCACTAATAGATCAGTAGACCCGCTGAATGAGGGTGGGCGCTGCCTCATGAAGGATTCAACAGAATTTTGCTCCATCCTTTTCTCATTTTGAAGTCATGCATGATTCATATCTTGAGAATGTTGTGTGATTATGGCAACAAGATTTTTCATTCCAGCTCCCATAACGTTTGGTTGCTCAGGGGGACAATCATTGTATTGCCCGTCGCATTCAGCATTAACAGAGTCCCTTTAGGTTCCAGTAATTAACTAAAACCAATTAAGGATAGTGTGAGAAAGAGTAATCATAATAGGAAAACCACATAATCAACAATAACATTTCACACTTTAGGTTTTATCATAATTTATTAATGTCCATTTTTAAAACACTAATATTGTGTTATATTCTTAGACATATCCTTAGGGTTTTTACTCTATTATACCTAACAAATTCATGGACCATCACTGGGTTTAATATATATCAAGTTAGATAATTTAAAAGATGTATTAAGGGGAGGAACATGATATCAAGGAAGACAATACTACAATATATTTAAAAAACAATGATCTTTTTGTTGTTTTGTTATAGGATAGTGCAAATGGACTTGTTAGGATACACATATATGGGATAAAAAGGTTTAGTGGATAATTGAGGTAAATTTGAGATGTCTAAATACCTATATTTTATTCAATACATGGTTTTGTTCAACCCTTGAATCGCTCGAGCCTTAGATTCAAGAATCAAAATTGTTGGATCCATGATTGTAGCCTAGATTAAATCTTGGGTTTGACCACGAGGAGTGCCTGCAGCACATTTATTCCACAGAGAGCTTTATAAATAACGAACTGGTTCATGATGGTTAGGTTTATTACAATATATCATGACACTTTTATCATGGCTTACAAAAAATTTATAATAATGTTAACTTTTATCAATGCTATGTTAATAAGAGCCGATAATAGGAATCTTTATCCTCATTTTTATCACGGATAAATCTCTATTTTACAAACGCTGAACAAGAGGAGATAAATAATTATAATATTTTTTAAAAAAATTATACTTTTCAAAAAAGTATTATTATTATATATAATTATAATACTTATAATAATTATTTTTATAAAATAATAATATTATTATTCTTTTAATATATAATTATTTGTTATTTAATATATAAATCCTTTTTTTTAAATTAACTTTTATATTCTTTTATAAATACATATATATATATAGTAAATATTTTCATTTTTTAAATGAATTTATTATAATTTTATTATAAATTTTTTTATAATTATGTAAATATTTTTCAATCAAATATTATTTATTTATTTATAGCTATAAATTTGTTAAAATAGTATACATGCATTAAAAAATTTATTTATTTATAAATAATTTTTTACAAATGTATTTTTATACTTATTAATGAATATTTAATCTTAAGTGCATGCATGTTAAAAATGAGTAAAATTGATTAAATAAAAATTAGTAAAATATTGAAAAATTTAATAAGTTTTATTAATATAAATCATTAATAAAGGATATATGTGGAAATAAAGATGAATACACAATAAATATATATAAAAATAGTAATTAAATAATATAAATTTATTAAATTTCCAAAAAAAACTATTTTGGGGTCATCCTGTGTAACAAAAAATTCATTTATTACATAAATTTATAATCTATAAATCACATTTTATCTATGTTAAATTTAAAAATCAAATTACATTCATATATATCCCTTACATTATGCAATTAGTCATTAAATTTTATTTATATTAATTTTTTATTATAACCGATTATTCAAAAAATATATTAATATTTAACGTAAAGCATAAAAATTACATTTTTTATTATATAAATATTATTTTTAAAAATGAAAATATATCTACATATTTAATATATACTATTTATTAACATTATCAGTATTATTTTAATTTATAAAATGATTAATATTTTTCTTAATTTAGTTATTTATAATATTTATTTGTTTAATTTTTATCTATATATTTAATGTATACTATTTATAATTTATATATAGTATTATCAATATATTCATTTTTATAAAAAAGTATTTAATTAAGAAAAAATTAAATATTATTATAATAAATCAATTTTTTATTTATTTGATTATTTATATTTATTCATACTTTTACCAGCACTAAAAATCTCTCGTAACATATTCCTTTATTTTCCCTAAAAATAATGTTTTTGATAAAGGTATTCCTTTATCATCTCTATGCATAAAGCACCGATAAATGAAACCCTTTATCAGCACTAAAAAATATTTTGATAAATGATTCATTTTATCAATGATAAAAATTAATGATAAAGGGTATCGTAAATCAGAACTAGAAAACAATGTGCTGATAAAAGGTACCCTTTTATCAATGTTCGTTTTAGCACTGATAAAGGGTACTTTTCCCACTTCTTTTTTCTAGAATTGATAAAGGCCCGCACTATTAAACACTTGTTTAGTAGTAGTGATTCCCAAACCTTATCATTCCTTCTCTATCGTATTCGATCTAAGGAGTATTTGTCACCATCTTATGTGGTTCCAAATCTTCATATTGTGCCTATTTAATCCTTACAAGATATATGCATGAATAATAATCTATGAATTATATGATATATCCGCATCATTTTTTATTCTAGGTTACATCATTAGAAAATCCAAAAATATTTCTTCTCATTCAATCCTCATCATGGAAAAACTAGAATACTCCTTCAAACTCCAAGAATTGGCCACCTTGTTCACCTTCCTTGGGTGGTGGGGTAATGAGTAGTCATAAACATTAATCAATTATAACTATCTACATTAGAACATATTCCTATCTTTATATGGGAATGTATAATTATATATTTTATGATCCATATATATATATACATCACAATATTCACTATAAATATAATTCCATCATATGTTGTCTCTAAATAATGAGTCATTTAATTTTTCTCATTAATTTTCAATTGGAAGAAGGCATAACCTATCAAAAACTTATTCTGTATGATATGAAATCACAAAAAAACTCATTGATGGATCATTATAGAACATAATCCCTTCATCACTAAAGGGAAATGTAAGAATGGGTACATTGACCAATATCCTTTTCAACTACTTGAATTTATCCCCACATTCATCTATCTAAAGAACTCAATTCCCTCTTGTGTCAAAAATGTATGCGGATTAGATAGGTGTGGGAATTCACCCATAAAATATCAATATTATCCAATAAATTGAATAAACATATATATCAAATTTATTATGGATGGAATGCATCATTTCTCAATAACTTTTATCATTTATGTATCCACTAATATAACCTTGATTGATATTATGTGGCCCAATAATGAAACATTATATATCTAATATTCTAATTTGGTAAATTTGTAATATTCTTTCTCTTTCCCCATTGCCTTTAACATAGTCCTCAAATGATATCTATTCTCTTAATTTCCCTTAATATATTTGAAGATAATCTATAATGACTAAAAAATGAACCTGGTAATCTATAATGAATTTATTCCATAGATACAAAATATAAATGGAGAATTTGTAAGTAAATTGGAATCAATATAAATTTTCAATGAACATACATCATATGGATGGTTGTATTGGGTATTTCCTACATTTTAACCCATAATTGATGATATCGTGAATAAAGGTCAATATTCAAAAAGTACTAAGCCAAGAAAAATTGATAAATAAATAGATCAATATAGGGTAAATGATATGTGTTATTGGTAGTGATATTGTATGGTTCATGATAATCAATTCAATGAAACATTTAACCATATTTCATCTTAACAATAAATAATAGGTACACCCAATTGTGATGCACTCAGGTTTATGAATCCCTTTTTTAGATTCACATTGCGTTTCTTGTTCAAATCTTACAACTCATTTGGGGAGTCTGTAAGGATCCCTTAGAATAGGTAGAGAACTAGGTATGAGTAATATTGAAATCAAATACATTATTATAGGGAAGGAAATGTAATTTTTTTTTCTGGAAATATAATATTATATTCCAAAAAATAGACATATCTTCAAATTTATGTTTCCCCCAGCCATTAGAGAAAAATATCCCTCATGAATAGATAATAAGACCAATAAAATGGATGTTATTTACATTACTTGTTTATATTCATCCCCACACTAATTTAAAATCATAGGTTGATTTAGAATATAAAATTTTAATTACATTCCTCAGAAATTTATAATGGATCTATATAAAGAATGCGAATCCTTTCCCAAAATAACATAATATTCAACTAGAGGTATAATTATAATATTTATAGGATGAAAATTACGACCAAATTCTAGTAGCGATGTGCTATAAACTTTATATGTTATCATATTTACATTACAATTATGTACTAGTGACTAAATATATAATCACTGAGGTGGTAATGTGTTGTCAATAAAAAATTCTTCAGATATAAAATATTTGGTAGAGATATAATAAAATATTGCATTTATTACACTATATTTTTTTGTAAATTTAACTTTATCCAAATTATATTCATAAAAAATTTATGAAATTTTTATCACATGATCTTTCACATTATCTCACGGCTTTTGTGTCTTTTGATGCTGATTTTCAAAATTAACTTTCAAATTCATGATTAGTTTTTTTATAAATTATTGGATCAATATAATTATATCATTGGAGAATAGGTGGCACATTTGATTGATATTTCTCACCATTCCATTAATTGAATATACTATTCACATATTATTTTAATTATCTTGTTTGATGACCTTTTTTAAACAGTTAGAACATTTTGTAGACCCTATAATGTAGTATCCCCCATGCATTACTCCACACATATTTCATAAATAAAAATTGAATTTTTTACACTATGGGTTTCATTATTTTAATTTCTAATAAATTCCATACTTCTCTTCTTATCGAAAAAATCATTAAGGAAATGAAATTTTCCCACAATAATTTCAAGCATGAGATAACCATGAATAGTTTAATCATAGCTATCAATGTCTTATAGAGACACTGATTTTTGTATAAATTGTTCATTCAATGATAGAATCGATGAATTATGCTTTCATGTTTGATAACAACACTAGAGGCATAGTTCAAATGTCTTGTAAAACCTTCCTAATATGTATCATTAGATTCATTATCCTCTATAATAAGATCAAGTAATTAAATTTACATTTTACTATTAATTGTTATAGAAAAATTAATAATTAAAAATAAATTAATATAATCTTCTTGTGTTATGGAGACCATTTCCTCCCCTTGCCTTATATTCATGAAGAGCATCTACCATTGATATTTTTCTACTTCTAGATGATAAAATTCTAGGAAAAAAGTTTCATGTTTTGAGCACTAGAAAATGGTGAATTTATTTTTCCTAGTACTAATCCATTACTTATCCACTAATGGATCTGAGGATAAATTGAAAGTGTGTGGATTTTGGCTCATGAATCACTCAATAGTTTTATGTTATGTCGTTTTCATAGTTTTAATATAAACAGGATTCATAGAATGATAGATTTCCATGGGAATAATAATAAGTATTTTTATAATAGAACTCATTTCATTATTATTTTATTTACAATATCCCTCACTTTCATTGATAGTATATTTCATTATGGTTATAATATTTGACTAAAAAATTATAGTATAAGAATGAAGATACATTAATTAGTTTGGGAATTTAAAAAAACCTGAGAATAATTCATGTGACTTAAAAAATTATAATACCTCATTGTCAACCTATAACACCATTAAAATCACCATATGTCTAGTTTAGTGCATCAATGGTTGTTTTATGGTTTATCCTCATATTTACCCTAATATAATAGAAAATAATAATTAAACCCTTCTCTTATACTAACTATGTTGTCATGATCATTACATAAATAATCATTTTATATTTTTAAATTAATATTAAATGCAGAACATAATTATATCCTCCCCATTACCATAAAGGATTAGTTTCATTAGAGAGTAAATACACAATCAATTTTTTTCATATAACATATTAATCATATCCAATATTTTTTTTTTCTATTTTAGTACCTTCATTGAAATTCCAAACATAAAACCATTATTCATAATCTAATTAAAATAAAATCATATTAAAGCTGAGATTATATGAAAAATAATGGAAAACAGGTGTGATATCAATAAATGATCAAATTAAAGAATTAGATAAGAATAAGGGTATGTGATCATGATCATAATATTAATTTTTTATATGAAATCTATAATAGATTCTTTAATATTAGTGACAACATAAAATATTAGCATTTAAGAAGAAACAATCCATATGACTCAGGAATCATCATAAATCGGTCATATGGAATTTTAACATATAATAAGATTTACAAAATGTCATAAGAGTTTTTGGAACAACCATATGCATAGAAAATAATATCATTAGTTAGGGATCACTTCCATGATTCTTATAGTGTTTTAGATTCCATTTTTATTACATTAGATCATTAGTCAAGGTTTACTCTAAAGAGTATCATAGTGGAGAAATTCCCTTACATAACAATGTCTTGACCCCATTCCAGTACATATTATCTCATTAGAAATCCATTATTACCTAAATCATTGGCCTTTATATAATTTCTATACCACTTGACACATAATTATAACCATATATATTTGTGTTATAAGATCATAAAAAATACTCAAATCATCATAGCATAATACGTAAGAAACTTAACATGTTTACTACAAATATTATCCTCGCATAACCATTAGATATCATAATAAATGTATTGGTGGTATCATAATAGAATATTTGTTACAACATATCTTAATTAACCTACGGGAAACAAATGGGTTTCATGTAATCATCATACGTTCAATATAATTTTATGTTATCCATAAATATGGATGTAATCATAAGATATGATCACTTTTTAAAATTGAAATCCTTAAAGTATGATGATATAGATGTCAAATAACTTTTATAATAGTATATAAAATACACTATGAAAATCACGAGAAATCATTCCTATAATTTGGAAAACATTTCAAAAAAAAAATTCTAGATTATTTAGGATAATATTATCATAGAAAAACAATTTATAATATAATAGATTATTCTTAATAACATTGTGTGAATAATGATGCAAATATCTGTTCATATAGAAAATGTCAAAATAAAAATTCCATTCCCATTTTCGATTAAAATTAAAATATACATCATTTAGAAAATTAATGCAACAAAATACTAATCCATTATAATGAATATAAAATATATTTTCTAATTAATTAAAAAATCATTTTATTATAATATCAAATTCATGTGAAAATATTTAACTGAAAATGGATAATTAGGAGAATGATTATTGACCAAAAAGAGAATTCAGTTTAGTTTTTCATTAAAACATTCTCTTAGTAATTTGAAGTACCTAAGAGACAAAATGGAAAAAAACTAAATATCAAAAAATAACTAGATCAGAATAATTGTTTACTATATTAAATGATAAGGATGAAATAATTTATATGAATGGAAATTTAATTTTTATATTCATTAAATAAAAATACATTGTAACATAAACTGCATACATTAAATCTCGTACTTCTTCGTATGAATTTAAACATCCTATATAAAAAATTTATATTTATTAAAAATATTTAATATAAGATTATATATATTAAGATATATCATTCTATTATAATTTATAATTAATTTTTTATAAATAATTATTCATCAAAATTACTATTCATCTGAAAAGGGTCAGTTATCCATGCATGTTTCAGTTCGACAGATCTAGTTATTTCACATTTGTCATCATTTTGTCATCTATAAAACCAAAATAATTTTATAAATATCATATTTATTCATTATTTTATCTTTTATAACCATTTATTATAAGTGGTGGTGAAAAATTAATTATATCACTTCATGGAGACAACAATATGTACATAGACATGGGTGGTGTTTCCACTTTCCAATGGACTAAAAAAATATACGTAAAAACTAATTCACCATTATATAAAAATTATTATATCATTAATATAAATTGTATTTATTAAATATATCTTTATTACTAGCCATGTAAATGGTAAATAGAAAATTAATTACCTCGCTTCATGGAGGTGATAGTCTAGACGTATACAGAAGTGATGTTATTATTTTTTAAAGAATGGTTAGGAATGATAGTTTATAATATTTTATAATTAATGAATAATAATTGTGTTATAAAAATCATAAATGTATATTAAATTATTCCACATCATTTTTCAAGAGATACAATGATGATAAATAAAAGACATCACTTTTTTGAGATGGGTTTCCATACGTATGCATTACTAATGTTTTTTATTTTTCATTATATATAATGAATATAAAAAATGTTATAAAATTGACATAAAAAACATTTCATTATATTAATATAATTATTTAATTATTTTAATATTATTTTAGAGGATATAGATGTGGTTTATGAGGAAAATAAATAAACAATATCAGTAATAATATATACATCTTCTTCAAGATACCTCATTTAAATATATTATTTATGACAATACGATTAGTATTTTTGGAATATATTAACCTGTAATATGTTCTGGATAATGTGAAATGATATTTGGGTAGGCTTGTTTTAGTAAAATGGCTCATGATGTGTGGCGAAGAGTCGAGAGGAATTAAGTTACAGGGGTAACACAATTTTGATAAGAATAATGAAATATAGTAAAGTTGTTATAATGGGAACATAGCTCTCGAGTGACTCAATATAAGATATGAGATGACATATAGTTGAAACAAAAACAAAAAAATAGAATTTATATGAGGTTTTATTTTATTTTAACCCATATTTATTATGTTTAAACCCTCGTTAACCCATTTTAACAATCAACAAACAAATTTTTTTCCATGGTTAATATTTATAATGACCAGAAATGTAATTATCATATATACCAAATTAAAAAAATTATAATTCTAAATATGTAAACCATTTATTTAAAGGGATAAATTACCACTGGGCCTTTGGGATTTCTAATGGGTCTCACTCTAACTAGGTAAATATGCTTTTGGAATGCTTCCATAATAAATAAGGCTTCTGCCCCAACTGTTAAAAAAAATAAAAAAATAAATTAGAAAAATGAATTTTTAAGTATAAAAAATAATTAATTATCACTCCATTCATAGTAAGAACCATAAGTTGAAATTTCAAATATATTTATTGAATATATAATATATATATTTCATTACAATCATTCATCATTAGGGATCATTATTATTTTTATGATATTAACATTGTTCTTGTAAAAAGAGTTGTTTATAAACATAACAGTTTTTACCATTGAATAATTTTATTTTAATTTATAACCAACTGTTAAATAATGAAATGAAATTATAAAAACTTATTTTTTTAATATTATTATATTCAAAAATAATTTTTAAATAATACATTATGCAAATTAAATAAAAAATTTCCTGATAAAAATATCGGTTAAAATAAAATATTTCAAAAAAGTTATTTAGGATGACTAATATTTTCTATGTGAATTAGAAATTATTTTTGATAATTATATTTCTCTTAAAGATCATATAATGTTCTTTATTTTATAATTCTTTAGAATTTATCATATAAGTCTATTATTTTATGTAAAAAATGCTATCAACCACTTCTAATATATCATGCAGAAATATATCGTCAAATATCGAGGTGTTGCAACACCCTTATTAGCATATCACCTATAATATAATTCATCATAGACTAGGGAAATAGAAATATAATATGAGTAATATATAATACTAATTAATATAATATGTAACATCCTATACTCCAAAAACCCTAATCAAGTTGTTATATTTCATTATTGTTAAAGAATATAAGAGTTATTGTGTGATATGATAGTTTATTTGTCATGGATGACTAGATATATATGTACATTAAATTTTAAAATATAATACACAACATGAAACCATTAATAGGACATAATTATCCCTCTGATTATATTATTAAAAATTATAAATCATCCTCTTCTAGGATTCCTGGGGAAAGGGAAAAAAATATGGTCAAGTTCAAATAATCTATAAGGAGTAACATATATATGATGATATAAAAATATAAACATGGAATAAGATACATGGAAAGAATAATTAAATTAAATGAATCCATAATCACCATATACTAAAGGCATACTATATCTATGAAAATAAATAGAAACATGGAAAATAATAAAAAATGATATCATACTAATGGAATTCATAATATGAGAATACAAAAAAAAATTAGTATTGGCCTTATGAAAAGATACTATATTAATATGGAAATATATATGTTTAATCCTAGTCTATTTTGAATCATAAGACCTATATATTTATCAATGGGATTCATAATTCTAGGACTGACCTATCACCTGATTAGCTTTAGTGTAATTACCATAATAGGTAGTAAGGGTATTCATACCAGTATCTAAGGAACAAATTACTAAATAAAAAGTTAAATATTTTTATAAAGAAAAATATAGAAATCCATTACTTACATATTAAATATAGTAACATGTATTTATATGAGAACAACCCTTAAAAAACATAGACGTTGGGGGTATCATTAATGTGAAATTAAGTAACTATATAAAATAAATATAGTGGCTAGGGTACGATCAATGTTTTTAGTTATCCATGGAGGATAATAATTGGGTTTGATAGTATTCATTGGTAAGAGACCAAAAAAATGGTAGGAAACATATTTCATCAGGGTTCATAATGTGGATGTGAATATTTTAAAGAAAGTCAGTTGGGAGTTTGTATCCCTGTGTTAATTATTTTTTCCACTCATTTTGAATTTGTTTAATGATTTGGTCAGTGTTCAATAAAAAAATTCTTATTGATTAACACTAGGTGATTATATACCACAACCATATCAACTTTATATTATCTGGGTATGGATTTATTTTCTAGGAAATTATACACAATTTTACTTTAAAAACATAGGATGGTTTTTCCACAATGAAAAATATTATGGTTTTCAATGGTTTTGGTAATTATTGAACAAAAAGTATTTTATGGAAGAATGAATATATAGACTATTAAATATATTAAATTGAAAGATTAATGTTTTTCAATTCATCCTTTTAAATTTATGAATGACACAAAAGGAAATAGGGATTGAATATTATCCAAGTCCCAATTAATGGAAATTAAGATATACAAAACCCCACTTATGGCTTGGGTATAAATAAAATAAAAATCAAATTAAAAATAAATGTTAGAATCAATCATTAAATACTATAAATAAATTAATTTCATCATATAAAATCTCAAATAGGTTGAATATACACTACACAATTTTACACAGGTTCATATAACAAATCATATCTCAAAGGGATGAATTTGAGTTGAAAAACCCTAACCTCATGTCTTGGAATCCAAAAATATACTATATAATCATGAATCACAAACATAGTTGTATTAGGCACTTAATTTTGATTCTTAAAAATATCCATTTTCATTTATATGCTTCATAAATAGTTATTATCTAAATGAGTATGGCTTATTTTCCTCATCCGAAGTTTATAGTTTTGATTGCTTTTAATAATTTTATAATTGTGCTATCGATATTCATTTATTTAAAAGTTTCATCTATACTAGGTCATTAAAATTATATGAAAATAAATGTTTTATATTTATTTTTACTATTTAAAACTCCTTTAATGGGTTTTGTAATCATTATCCTTGATGATGAAATTGATAACATGCATCATTTGGCAATTATTATCTATCAATGGGTGTTTTCTTAATTGAAATATTACGTAATATTAAAGAAAACTATATAATGAATAATATTATTTATTTAAAAATTTATATTATATTGTATAATTGTATATCTTTCCACTGTCATTATTTATATTAATTTATAGTATTGTTCATGTGGGTTGTTAAATCGACCAAAAAATTAACATACATAGATTCAATGAATAATATTGAGGTTGTTTTGGTTTAATTTTATTATAAAATAAAAATAATGACGTTAAAAAGTATTTATTATTGTGATATATCAAAATTAAAAGAGATGTAGAATAAAAAGTAACATATTTTAAAAAATTACATAATTTTAATAAAATATTTAAAAGATTGAATTAATGATGAGTTCTTATTGATCATATCACTACTATGTTCTCAAATTTATCATAATAGAACATTATTATTAACATAAAAATCATATTTACTCATTAATAATATTCTATTAACAAAAAATATTGTGTGGTTGTGATAAAATTAATTTCATTTCTCACAGTGGTTGTAGTCCACACATACTCATGAATGGTGATTTAATTTTTCTTAATTGATGGGATATGTGAATAAAAAATTATAGTAACTTTTATATAATAATATTACAATATTTAAATGATACTAATTTTATTCTATTTGATATTATATGATAAATTTTAATTAACATAAATATGGAAAATAATAATATTTTATAATACTCTCTTTAAAGACCTCAATTTTCAATGGAAGTATCCATAAAAATGAAGGCCTTTTTTTATTAATGAAGGATAAAAATTTTCGAATGTGGAAGAGGGTTACAGTAAGAGGAAAAATTGTTGATTTTGAAGGAGAAATTATAGTGATATTTGAATTTTATTTGGTGGAATTAATAAACATTTATAAGTGATGGGAGGGGTAATTTTGGGAATCACCCTATCCTTTTAACTAATTTAAAGATAATATTCAATGATCAATGAGAAAAAAGTATTGAATGATTGTTATTGTGAGTGTATATTGAAATATCACCTTAGCCACTCATTTTTTAGTGAATTTTGAGTGTTTTAGTATATTTTACATTAACTTATTAAAATTTTATGTAATAAATTTCTACCTTTATAATGGATTTCTAACCACAGTAATCATTTTTTAATGAAGAAAATAATATTAAGCCTTTTACCTAATTGGATCGATTAGATTTCATATTTGAAAATTAATTTATAAAATAAATTTTTTAAAATTTATAAATTTTAATTTTAAAATAAACAAATTTAATGGTGTAAAAATCGATTATAAAAATAAAAATATTTACCTTTAAATTTATATGTTTGATAAAATTGATATAACCCCTTCGGGATTTAGTCAACACTGAGAATGGATAGAATTATTTTATAAAAATTATTCAACAATTATTACATTTATCTCTTTTACATCTTATACGTGTTATGATATATATAATATTATTCTTATTTCCTTATCATATACAAGACAACGATAGTAGGTGATGATAGCACATGATATTTTTAAAAGGCTCACTACTCAGTAATATGATCTAGTCTATGAAATGGTTTGGGAAAAATCCATTACCACAAACTAGTATAAAATAATCCTTAAAAACTATATATAGTTAGTATAGAATATCATTTTAATTGAATCACACGATTTTCAACTGATAGTACTTTTTTAAAGCTCATGGACTATTCTTTATACCACTTTGACAGACAAAATCCACCTTATTGAATGTTTATAACACTAATAAATTCTTAAATATGTTGATAATTTTGATAGATGACATAGTTCTTATTTACACTTCATTTCATTATTATATATTTGTTACATTAATATAAAAGGGTATGAAAATAACCTTCATGTGTTCATTTTAGAAAACTGATATGCTACTCTATCTATCTCTTCTTTTATGAAAATGGAATATTCACATTATTGTCTTCTCCTCTTCTCTTCCTCAGTATCAATGACAAGAATATTATTGGAACTGAATACTCATACATTATTAGTACATGACATCAATAGTTGTTATTATATATGTTAGTAATTAATATAATAAGTGAAAAAAATATTTATTCCACTAAATCATAGTTCACTTTAATGATTATTTTAGGTGGGAATGATCTCTTGTAACTCAAGAACATATTTGAACTACACTAAAAAAACATAGTGAATTTTGTTTCAAGTAACTCTAAATTTTGATAACCTTTTCAAATATATTATCTTGTTCTAATCATTTTAAGTGATATGTCATTTCAATTTAGTATCAATGTTGAGAATGAATTTTGATATTAGTTTCAAAAACACTTATAGATTTTTTTATATATTTTTTCACAAATATAGAAGTTATAAAACACAATAATTCACAAAATATATCCCTCATGAAAACCTGGTTAGGTGTTCGATGACATGGTATATATGTGATCTAGTTTCTACACATGATAAAAATACTATGATTTCCTAAGATATTGTATCCCGAATCATTTTATTCAATCACATAATCCAGGTATTTTTTGGGGATCCTCAGTGATACTTCATGTATGAAATTTATATTGCATTGGTTATGTATTTTAAAAGTTCATTGTACCTTTATGAAAACTAGGAAATATGATTGGTATATCTGTCATGTACCTTATTATGAACAAGTATGGATTCATAGATCTTCATTTATAATATCAACATATAACAAAATGTGAAATTATTATAAGAACACTAGTTCAAAGAGAACGTAATCCATCATGGAGTTATCAATGGTTAAACATACTGTGTATTCATGGAACACTTATTATTTTCAAAAATAGTGTATAATTGTTCTTTATCCTCCATGTATCTGAAATCTACCAAAATTTGTTTAAATTTGAGGATCACTAAACTCAACTTCATTGTGTATGACAATGATTAGAGATACTATAGTTGTATAGAAAATGGGATCTCTCATTGAAATATAGTTTGAAAAAAAACATTATTGGCCTTAGGGATTTGGTGATTATAGTCTAGGTTCTATTACCATGCACTACCATAGAATCTAGATAAACCAGCCATGTCAATTTATATATTTGAATTCTTGGAGATCTCAACATTCCAATATTGTTCAAATGTATGATTCCCATGTTACACCGATAGATGTGACATCTTCATAATAAATAATTTGTTCTATGATACACATGTTCATGCTTATTATAACATACTATTAATTTAAAAAGCTTGAACTCACGTTCAAATATGAATGAATGAAAAATAATCTATAACATCATTTTCATTCCAATGAGTTTTTCTCATTGAATAATAGCATGTGTAAAATATAAATAATACATTTATGTCAAGTCATCATCTTTTTCTCAAGATCATAACCATGAAACCATATCGAGCTTAATACGATCATAGAAAATTAGGGTTCCATCGAGGTCCTCATGGAATAAAACCATAAGAATCAAAGAATTTATAAATATAGAAGATGATAAATATAATTGAGAACTGATCAAAGGACTCAGATTTTCCATATCAGATGATCACTAATATATATGTATATTTAAATTACGGGTGAACAGTTCTCCCACAGCATCTACCAAACATCTATATCTTTAAAAGTATAGAGATCCTTAATAAATAATCTCATTCAATGAGCAGTATGATCTACGAAATAAGTGTCAGACCCCAGAGACACATTCACCCACACCATGCATGGGCTACAAGACACATTTTAACTTAACACCTTGGACCTCCTACACACCATTTGTGTTCCCTATGCGCTATATCAATCCACTCTTATTCTTGAACCTTTCACTCAATGTGTGTTCTATATATCCTTCTACATATATGGAATGACTATGATTACTACCTCTCACAAGGTTGACACCTAGGGTCCCATATACATGGTTGAGTTGGTCCTTAGATGTTATATGGCTGGAAAAATGTTTTTGTAAAATATTATAAAATAATTATCCAAATCATAACATTAGTTCTACAAATACTCAATAATAAAATGAGAAACCAAATTAATCATTTATTATAATTATCCATTCAAAATGAAATTAATATTTTTATTTCATGACCTTATTCATCTAAATGAAATATAATATTTTTCATGGTCGTCATTAAATTATTCTTCATGGAAAGAAATATTTTCATGGTCTTCACTTAAATAATCTTATTGAAAACATTGTTTTTTTCCAACACAAATGACACAAGTTTTTTGATCAAAATTCTCATTCAGAAATAATTGGACTTATCAAGTCAATTATTCCAAATTACTTCCTTAATATTATAATATTTTATTAATTTCTTCTTGATCCATTCATCCATGAAATAAAACTATATTATCATGCATGAATATCTTAGATACTTCACAAAATGCTTTATTCCGAACTTCTTCAACATATTTACCTCAGTGAAATATTATTATTTCATTGAACTTCATTGAAAACAAATAAAAATCATTGAAAATATACAAATCATAGAAAAAGTGGGATATTTATTCTCCCCAATTTTAATTTTTTCCAATACAATTAATGTTTATTCTAAATAAATATATCAATATAAAAATCACTCTCTATGACATTCCCAATCATTAATATTAATTTATCTCCCCTTGCTGACAATAAAAAAATTTAATGAGAAATTAGATTTTTTTTCAAATGTAATCAATTATCCATACATAATAGAACTCTAATTTTACATGATCCGTTCATGATTTAGAGAACTATAGGATATGATTTAAGAATAAATGATATCATTTATGGATTATTTTTAGGTCACATGGAATTAAAATACATATATTTATCCCCAAGGGTTTCCAATATTATTATAGGAAAAAGGTACTAATTTAGATATGAAAATTTTATAAAAATAGTCATCATCAAACTCATTCACTCACTTCAAAAAATAGATCAAATACATTAAAGTGTAATAAGATTGATTTGAAGCCTTTGAGAACATACATACATACAATTTTATCACGTCATTATTTAAATAAATTACCATAACATTGTATTAAAATAATTATTTTTTATAACAAAGGATTGGTTAGTAAAGAAAAAGAAACATTTTATATAGAGATGACCTTTAGGAATATTCCAAAATAATTATATTTGATATCAATTGAAATAATTATTCAGGAATCTAATTCAACTTTCTTAAATTTTATACCCTAAAGATAAAACTCCCAAAAATATCTTTATAATGGTGAATATCATAATGGATGTATTTTAAGATGTTATAATTTATAGAATACCCCAAAATTGATCTTTATATTTTGACTGTCTAAAACAGAAAACCTTTACAAGTTCACTGTGGATATCATTCCTCAATAATTCTTATTCAGGATACCAAATATTAGATAATAAAATTTTCATGTCTTTTTTCGTTGTTTTCTAGGATTTGAAAACACAGTATCCATATTCATCAGTTATGATAAAATATCAAATTTCTTTCCGAATACCAATTTAGAAAGCATTCAAGGATATTGATGTATTCAGTTTTTTTGTCAAGAATTGATAACATTCACATCTCAGGTTCTACTACCTAAGAAAATAATTCACTTTTAATTACCCGTATTATAATCACAAATACTAAATATAATTATTAAGGGAATAAGGTCGATGATTCATTACATCTCAATATGAATAGTAAATCTGAGTTTGTTTTCACTACCATGTTTCCCCTTTTCTACCTATCATCATGACTGCACATATAAATTTAAATTTTTATTTGAGATACATGGATCTTAATAATTATTCAATTTCGTTGTGTGTGAATCATATTTTCTCAAGGGTTATTAAATAATTTTTTAACCGAATGAAACTTTCTAATTCTTAAATAATTATACTTATGATGGAATTTTTGAAGAATTATCCTTAGTAGTGTGTCTAGTAATGTTGAACCTCACCCAAATAATTTCACTATCATGATTAATGTATATTTTCCCCATTTCACCATCATTTTATTGTGATCGAAAAATTTTTATAGTTGTTTCAAAATTAGTTGGATAGATAAATACATTTTTTAGGAATATTAATATTAATATTTGGATCATTAAAATGGATTATTATGAATATCATATATCTTAGTATTAATTTGGGATAATACACTTTTACTTTACTTCATGGATTTTTAATATAAGGTATTAACACATTTATTACATGAAATATTGAGGGGAGAATTTTTTAACTCATTATTATACTTTTTTAATATTATTTCTTCTTTTTTCATATCTAACATTTATGATATTATTTCCTCACAAATTTTGAATTCATTTAAATATGATCTTATACAAACCTTTTGAATATGACCATTTCATACATCAAAAATATATTCTAGTTTTCCAAATCGTATTTATGTATAAATTTTTTGTTAACCTATTGATATTTTTTCTTCATATTTGGATTTTTTCCTTAACATAGGATTCATTTATTGTTTTGAATTTAAATTATTTTACTAAAAATCTAATGCACAATTCCATAATATGACATATCATTAAAATTAATCAAAACACCTTGATCTAATTATATTTTTTTCATGATGTTTTTATTATACATCTCAGGTGTTTTGATCATTATGGAGAACTAGGTTCAATACTCGTATGTCTATCCACTTTTGTTATGTTCTTAAGAATTTTCTCTTCATTCTTCAACCATAATTGTTTATATTTTGTTTTCCAAATATCACATTTTATGAAAATAAATTTATAAACATTATTAAAAAATTGTATGGAAGGTATCTCTTTCTTCATATATTTTTGAGATATATCATTAAACAATTTCTTCAACTTCTTATAAAATATAGGAAGTCTTTTATACATAAAATTCTCCAATGATATTTGAGTAGTAATGAAAACGATGATATTTTTTGTGATGTATAAATATGTACCGTATTAATATTTTCTAAATAATCATCCAATTATAGACATTTAATTTGGAGGATGATTATATGATCATCAATAATAATCTTCATTTCTTCACAAGTCTGCATCATTATTTCAGCTACCTCTTCATGAAACCTTCATTTATATAAAAATAGTCAATTTCCTAATTATTCTTTAATTTTTCCTCCAATTGTAACTCCATCAAATAAATTGTATTTTTAAACTTTTAATTAAGTGTGTGTATATGTAATTTCGTTGTCTTTTGGACTTCCACATTCACTTTTAATTAATTATGCTAGTTATATTCAAAGCCTCCAACCTATATGAATAAAATTATACATTCTATAGCATTCCCTTCAAATAAATTCCCTATATTATCAACATATTCGTCTAACTGGTTTATCTATTACTACATAATTTTAAATATTTCATATATATGATTGTATTTTAATATTGGTACACAACATAGAATGAATCTTAATCTATCAACATATATATCTGGAGAAGTTATGGATTAATATTCACCTCCTCTTATTCAAGAAACATCATTTCGAGTATAGTTTGTATCAATATTTTCACAAATATCATGATAAATAAACATTATTTATTCTCCTATGGGGGGAATTTTGTACTTTAACTTGATGTAATCTTGACCCCCAAATATTTACATTCCAAGCATGGTATGTCTTCATTATTGGCAAGGCATGGAGACACTGGTACTTTTACTTCTTTAAATAAGAAGAATATATTCATTACCTTTATTTTTTCATTATTTATCATATTAATTATGGTTTTAGTAGAAACATAATTTTCCTGAGAGATAAATAAAAATTTAACAATACCACACTCCATTGTTGACATAAGAAAGAACTCAAATCTTAAAAAAATATAATGCACAAAATCTAATAGAGGTGAAACTCCCTACTAATACCAGTTTAGAAGTCCACAACATGATACCATTAAAATTGTGTGTGGTGGTAGGGTTGAATTATTATTAGGAAACTATTATAAAATTACTACTCTTGTCCCATTTGCCTCTTAGACATGTAGGCATCATGAATATACAATTGTCATTTCCTTATCATATGAAGGTATACGAAAAAAAGATTATAATAGGACACCATATTTTTGAATGATTAACAACATAATAAGAGTAGATCATCATGGAATGGATTTAAAAATTATCAAATACCATAAAAAACCTAGAATATAATTGTTTAAACATGGTTAAAATAAGAAAGGAATAACCATACACTAGAATTTTACAATATCTTAATGATTGTTTTTATTTGCATATCTTGGATGGTTCACTATACATAATATAAATATAGTCTTAACCTTCATAATGGTTAGTAGAACCATTTTATATTAACACCAATAAAAAATATTATAGATATCATTGTAGATGTTTCTTCATTACATCATACTTCTTCACTTGTTACTTAAACAGCAATAAATAAGAAAATATTATTCTACTATTAAAAGTAGCACACTAATATGATACTCCATCATTCTCTTATTTTTTGAAAAAATAATATGCATAGAAATTTATTATATGATTAACTGATTCATTATAAATTAAATATGAATATTACAATGGACTAATATATCATACACAATCAATAGACATCATGAATATATATTATTTTATCAATTTCCATTTGTTCTTCATGCTGCCAAAAATATTTATACAACTGAATCACTCCGAACTTTCAATATTTTTTCTTGCAAGAATGATATTACTTATTAAAAAATTTGTTTTCAAATAATTCAAATGAACATTATTCTTTTTTTTCTATGGAAATATCATAATTTTATCCTTTTCACATATATATATTATTTTGATAATTTAATGTCTGTTTTCAATTTTTTATTGCCTAATTTCTTGATACATTAGTAATTTACATTTAAATTGTTTTATGTCTACTTTTTCATGTGCAAGAAAGTTAAGAAATACAATCATCCACACCATATCTCCCTCACTCAAACCTGATTAGGTTTTTTGTGAAACAATTTGTTTGTGTACATGGATGAATGCATGAAGCAGTTAATATCATTACATAAGATAGATAATTTTTGTGGGTTATTCTTAATCTTTAATGAAATCTATTTATTGTTTGTGGGACTATTGTGTGATTTCACATATAAATTGTATATCATGTTAGTTACGTAATTTCTATGGTGATAGTGTCTTTTGAAAAATAATAAAATATGATTGATATATCACTCAAATAATATAACTCAAACCATAATGAATCTCATAGATGTATTAAAAAATTATATACATAAGAATGTGTGGGAATATTGAACTAACACTAGTTCACATAACACATAAACCATCATTATTCATGAAGGAAGAAAAAAAGGAAGAAATTGAAAACTTATTTTTCATGAAAGTTGGTTGCGGGTCTTATTCATGAAAAATAGATTCATGGAAGTCCCCTTCAACTTGTAATAGTGTGGATCACATAAATTTACCTCCCTATATATGGAAATTAGTGAAAGTATATAAATTTTTTATAAAACATGATCTATAATTGAAATTGAATGTTTTAAAAAAATATTATCATTGATCATTAAATATTTATAAGTGAGGTTTCAAAACATTAAACCATATTAGAAGCCCAAAAAATTAGTTATGTCAACCAATATTTTTTAAATCCCAAACATACAAGTATTCACAAATTATTCAATGGTGGGTTTCTCATTCGATAAAGATAATTTTGGATTCCTTATGATAGATCCTTTCTTATCTGATACTATAATTCATGATTATTATCTCATGATACAATTTCTTATAATCTTGAACTCATTTATAAGGATGGATGCATGAAGATCCTTATCAAAATTCATTTTTATTTAGTGGTGTTGTGTTCTTTGAATAAAATATTGCATCAAAGATGATGATTTTATAAATGTCAAATCATAAACTTATTCTCCAGATATTGGTCATGAAGCAAGGTCAATATTATAATGATTAGGTAATTGTAGAGTATAATAATGTTATCAAAGCATTGAACAAGTAATATCAAAGTGATTGTAAGCGTAGTAGAGGTTGATCATAGAGGCAGCTCGATTGGACAACTCACATTTAACCGATTGGATGGTGGTTGTTTTGTATGTATATATAAAATATTAGAAATTTTATACCATAGAATTTATATAATACATTTATCTAATTCTTAATTGAGAACTCATTAATAAAGAATCTTTCTACCTCAATAATATGTTCCAAAGAAATGTGGTTGGTACCCAGACCACATTCAATGACACCCTACATTGAACACACCAAAAAAATTCACAGACCACTTGATCATCCTCCTACGTGACATACATGTGATATATGATCACCCAGTGTGACACACTAAGTTTCCTAAAATATATTTTTAAAAATAAATTTAATTTTTTATTAGATTTTATTGTACATAATACATATATTTAACGAACACCAATATACTATTTATAAAATTATTTGAACATGAACATTTTAAAAAATCCATTAATATGGGAGGTATGAAATGAAATAAATATATTATGAAATTTATTTATAGAAGTTTTATATAAGGAAACAATATTGATAAAAAATTACCTAATTTTTAGTAAATTCTTTATATGAATAGAAATTTCATTATTCTCAAAATATCTATTTATTTCTTTTTATTAATAAATTATAAAAATTGTTTTTTTTTCAATTTTTAAAACATTATTGAAAAATATAATCTATATTTCTGGAAAAAATATATCAAAATTCTATTATGGTAATTTTTTTAATTTTTTTGTAAAGATTAAATTCTTCGATAAATATTTAAAAATACCTTTCTTTATAAAAAAAGATTATTCAATTTTAATATTTTGATTGGATTTTTATTTTATTATATTAAAAGTAAAATATAATAAATTTCAATATATATAATCCAATTTATTTAATTAGAATAAATTTTATATTGAATTTAGATATTAAAACTTTTTATGCTAATGAAAACGTTTTTTTTTTGGAAAACCCAGTTTCCCTGCATATGTGTGTTTGATTTGAAATTAATATTTTTCACTCATATGAAAAGATTTCATAATAATTGATTTCATATAATGAAAAAAATAAAATAAAATTATATAATATTTTCAGATTTCTTTTTCAAAATGAATTGTAAATATAGTAATTGTTAATTACAATAGTAAATGATTAAATAGGTTTACCTGGTTGTTTAAATAATATGATAAGGGGAAAAATGACCTATACACTTGGGAAAATACCGTTTTATGGATATATTTTGAATTTATTTCATCTAAAGATCTATATTGATCCATTTTGGTTCGTCTTTCATGTTTAAAACTTATATACAAATTTTTTATTTCAAAAATTATAAGTGTGTGCTCTCCTCTACTTAAAATATGATAACACATATCATCTCCACAAATTCAAAAACCCTTGGATAAATCCAATACCTTTAATCATATATTAATTAATTAGCTAAAAGAATTATAGTTTATTTATTTTTATTAGTAATCCTCATATAAAATATTTATTTATAACCATAAAGAGGATATCAGAAAAAGAGGTAAAATTTTTGAGCTTGTTTTTTTGTTTATTTCTTCATCAACCTCTTTAAAATATGATTCATATATGATCATGTAATATGATAATTTTACACCATATTATTATAGGTTATTATATTAATATCACAACCTAATTCTATATCTTCTTCCATAAAATGGGAAATAAAATTATTGATCATGTGCATGGTTGACTACTACCTCACAAACCAATGTAATTAATTTTCCATGAACAACTCTAACATATGGATATAATTATGAATTTAACATATTTATTTAATATTAATCAAATAATTATTCTTTTGGTAATATGGTACCACATATACCTTTTTATATTTCATTCATTGGGAATACAACAATGTCACTTGTGTGTACAATGAACAACTCCCTCAAGAAATGATGTGATTAAATTTCCTCAAAACTTTTAAATAGAAGGTAATAAGGATAAATTTAATGAATGTATTTGATATATATGAAATCATAATGAATCTATAAATGTTATATATTATTTAATTTCATTTCATTTCAACCATTTAAATAATGGAAACGATGTTCATGCATACATATGACATACCATGTCCATGAATGGTTTAATTCAATTTATTTATATTATATTTATGGATTACTATAAATATAATTTAAATTAATATATATGATTTTTATATCATGGTTAATGTTATGGATATTATGTAAATGTATTTTAAATTAATAATCTAAACATACAAGATAATAAAAAACTATTACATGAAACATTAATTAATAAAGAATTGTAAATATAGGGTTTATAAAAGAATATAATTAAATAATAAATGGTATGATATATATAATTAAGGTTATGTAATAGTTTTATAATAAACCTAAATTTATTATACAGTGGTTTCAAATGCGTATAATTTAAATTGAGATAGAAGGTATGTGATTTCAATTATCGCTATTATTTTTAGGATACATATGCCATATTAACCACAAACTTCTTTTGTTTGAATTATATAATCACTAATTTACCTATTATATCATGAATATATGTATTTAAATAATATTTAAAATTTAAAATGATTTTATTATTTAATATGTTTTATTATTCAAAAGTTAACAATGCGATAGTGGATTTTTGTCTCACATTTTCTTTTTTGTGAAACATGACTTATACACCACATGTATATTTTTTGTATTGTATATATGAACCATGAATTTATTTTATGATTATTTTCAAAAAAATAATGGTATGTAGATATTGATATAATTTATTTGTATTTCATGTGGCTTATAATTAAAAATATACCAATGTGGAAACAATGTTATGTTATAATCTCTTTTTTATCAAGATTGTTTGTGATTATCCTTATAATTATGGGATATTAAGATATAAATCTAATAAGACACATTAATTTTAGTCTACTTACGATATTTCATGAATATTTATGTTTTAAATCTATTTTTTTCTCTTTAGGAACATAATAGTCAAAAATAAGTTTTTAGTAAATGAGGCCTTATTTCTCTCCTTAGTCAAAATATTTTTTTCTTCCATGCCCATATTATCAAATAATATTTTAAAAAAATTTATTAATAAAATCCAATTATTTATTAAATACTTTTTTACCAATTTTTGACTTTATAAAAAAATATATAAAAAATATTCTTTTCATTTTTCAAATAAGGTAGGTTTTGAATTCATACGGATAATGTGAATGGAGTATTTTTTAACATGAATGACCAATGATAGTTCCATGTTCTATTTTGGTTGTATTTATTGTCTATAGATCAATATATTGATTATGTTCCATAATGAAAGTGGTCACTATAATAGAAATATACATTTAGTTTGGGAGTGTGTCTGAATCAATTGGATCTGGGACCATTGACACTACAATTAGATCGAGACTATTGAGCCCAATCCTTGTGAAAGATTCATTGAATATAATCCATTGGATTTTGATGTTTATTGAAAGTCAGAATATATTATATATTATATTGATTATTGATGGAATGATGATATTGTAATGTGGAATTATTTTTGAGTCTGAATATATTCGATAAACCTATTGATTCTTTGATATATTGTAATTAAAAAAATGAATATGTTGTTTTAGAAAATTATGATGCAATACTTATGAAGGAATGGGGAGAGCTAACGCTATCAATAATATTGAGGAATTGTTTGATGGAAAGAAGTTGATAGAAATATATAAAGTTACACCACATCTGAATGTAGGTCTGCTGATAATAAATCGGACCTTAAATATATTCAAATGCATAAGGATGTATTGAAACAAGAATAAGTTATTGAAATAATAATGTTCTTGATGTTATAGTTTTATAGTCTCAGTCCATCAGTATGACATTACAAGACACAAATTTTTTTTAAGGATGAGATGTTTCCTTGTAATATGATAATATTTAGATTTTGGTTTTCAGTCACACCAATAATACACAATAAATAAACCTTTGTATAATGATTTGGGAGTGTTGTTATCAGAAAAATAACAGAATATGATGAAATCCAAAATATTGGAACCCTTCTATTAGACAGGTTATCAACTAATTAATCATAATGTATTGTGAAACCGATTTATATTATATGTATCCTTTTTATGACATATGTAGCGTATTATTAGGGAAATACTATTTGAGAGATTAGGCGTTTTATTTTCATTGGGTTAAGAAAAATATGAATTTACAATTTGTTCTCATAAAAATTGGGGGGAGGGAAATAGAAAAAAAGTATTGATTGTTTTTAGAATATGAGATGAATATTGGAATAAATATTACAATGATCAATTAGAGTAATACATAGAATAATCAATCATGCATATTCTAAAATTGATAAAGATATCATATCTAAAAACTAATAATAAACAATATCATTGGTCTGAGAAAAAGGTTAAAATAATAGTTGTGTTAAAAGATGTTTACAAGTGTTTTAAAAAGATTATGTTGATGATTTTAAAGTTTGTTCATTGGTACATAACATCTATATAATAAAACTTTTAGTTTTTATAATAGGTAATCACAATGATCCATTGTTAATATTTCATATTTATCATCATAATGAGAAGTAATCTAGTTTTCACAAATGATCATTTGGTATGAAAAAATATAATGTATAATATGTTTTATGAATTCATTATATTGAAGCATCGGAATGACGAATCATAATGAAGAATTGGGATGATGAAATTTTTGTAAAATTGAAGAAGTATGAATATTTGAGTAGATTTGATAATATTCAAGAAGCAAACATAAGTATTAATAACATTTTATGAAGTTAAATAGGAATGCATAAATTTGTGAGAAATTTAGATTTTTTTAAATTTCATTAAGTAGGAAGTGAAATATTTTTCTCATCTTCACTATTATGGGGTACATATAAATGGATACCTCAGTAACATTTCACGTGTTCCAGAGATCTGAAAATTATGAAATATATATTATGTTTCAAACTAGACTTTGTTTTTCTTGTTGAAGTTGAGGATGTTCCATTAGAATAAGATTCACTTGATAGAGGTTCAATCTGATAATTAGTGAAAGTTCCCATGGAAAATTTTCTTTTAGAACATGTACATTAGAGAGATCACATTGAAGGAACATCTATCATAGAAAGTTTCATCAAATAGTGGAATAGTTTGTTGCTCAATGAGATACTACTCAGTTGAAGAATTAAGAGTGGAAGTAGAGTCAGCCTAAGACCAATCATTGGAATATTATCAGAAATAGGTTACTAGACTGAGGTTGATTAGATTTATATTTCGTAAAGAATATTTCTAGACTGATTTTTTGGAATATTTTTCATGGAAAACAAGTTCCTTATAGAAATTTTGTAGTTATTGATGATTATACACGGGTAAAGTTTGTTTCAGCTTTCTTTTGGAGTAATTTGAGGCTTTCTGAAGTGGATAAATAAAGGAAAATTAAAGTGAATATTGAAAATATGGATACTTACGAGTTATTTAAAATATTTTCTTAATAGAGTGTATAACCTGTTGTGGGGAAGTGTAAACTAAAAAGGATAATTTCGGGTGTATAACAAATAATAATAGGATACTTTCTACTGGGATTGTTGTATTGTTTCCTTCATGTGTATTTTTATTCCCAAAATAATATAGTGAATGAATCAATGATTATGGAACTATCCATTAGGTAAAATATAAGGCCGTTTTACTAAACCTTATGAATTTAATGTGCTACCCTCTATTTATATTTTTTCTTTATAAAGTTATGTTTCAGAAGTTTTATTTCAGTGGATCATAACATTAATAGGTTTTATATTCTATTATTGTTTTATATGTATTTTATGAATATTTCTTATAAAAGAAAAAGGAAAAAGTGGTTCACCAAATCTCAGCGGTCTTGATACTACCTATGAATATAAATTTGTATAATAAAGAGTTCCCTATAAAAGATCAATCTCTAACAATATATAATTTAAATTACATTAAAAAATAGAGGATTTGAGTTTTCAATGGTAAGAAATATCATATCAATAATGATAGAATGATGCCACACCTTACGTATCTTGATATGATCTTTTGGAACTTACTAGAGATTGATTTCATCAACGTATTGAGAATTCTTCATTTATTACTGTTGATTAGAGAAGTCATGGGAGTGATAGAAGAGCTAAAAATGATTTATTATCATCACTAACTAATAGCGAGTTTCTTAGAGTAATGGGAGTTTGACCTGACAATGTATCACATGTATGTTGATAAACAATTATGATGTCGATAAAAATGTGAGGATGGAAATGTTATAAATTTAGATCCTATAGTATGAAGATCTAAATATAGATGAGTATAAATATTTTGGTTACTTCTTTACTAGGGTATATGATATTTTTAACACCATAAGATGTCTTGGTAAGAAAATGGATGAATAAAATAATGTTGAAAAGATAATGAAAATTATTATTTATAAGTAGGATGCCAAAGTTTTATCATTAGAATATAGATATATTGAAACATTATCTATGGATGACATTGAGAGTAATCTTGTTACTTATGAAATGTAAATATTATAGGTAATGAAAATTAAGGAAATGGTTGATCCAGAAATTCCCTATAAATATTTGTTAAAAGGAGAAAACAATGATAATGAAAATAAAGAAGAATCAAGTGATTTTAAGTTAGAGGAAGAATCTGAAGACTTTAACAAAATAGTTTTCCTTATTTCTATGAAATATAATAAAATAAGATAGAACTAAAAACCCACAAATATTGGAATTATTATGGGAAGGGACATTTTACATAGAATTATCATATGAATAAAGATAAAGAGTATGAGTCCGAGGAAGATTATGATAAATCATGTAATCAAAATTAGGAGAAACATAAATAATGATTCCTTTTTGAAAACAAGAAGAATATATATATATGATGAAGAAATAAGGTTGATTCCTTGTCTAGGGATGAACATGATCATTAAATTAACTTTATTTGTAATGTTAAAAATAAAATTGAATCATGTAATCATGATGATTATTATATTGAGTTTGAAGAAAATGGAGTGGATTCTTATAAAGAATATGGATAATGTACTGAAAAAAAATATTCAAATCAATAAATAAGGACTGAAGGTTCATAAGGCTGTTGAAGGAAAAAATTTTGAGAAAGAAGATAATGAACTAAAATTGGAAAGTCATGAAGAAATGTTATCTAGAAATGATAATCTCAAAAATATATAATATACCCTTGTTGAATAAAGTAAGATGAACATGTTAAAGAAATTTGAATGTGAAAAAATCATAGATATTCAGATACAAATTTTTCTAAAAAAGAAGAAGAGTTATAAGAAACACAATCAATGTTTCTTGTAGCACAATGTGCTTTCATAATGTTGGGAGAAGACATTACCAATATAGTTAATGTTAAAGGAGAAACTTCTAAAGAAAGTTAAAATAAAGTATTACAAATGAAGGTTTGTGAGAGAAAATATTTCACCAAGAATGATAGGAATTATTTAAGAATGCATCCTCCTAAGAAAATTGTTACATAATTTTGGAAGAAAAAAAACAACCATGTTCTTAAAAAATTAAATATCAGTCTGAAAAATAATGATTTAGTAGTGACTTTTCGTGTTGTGGAGATTTAAGACACATAGATTTTTCATTTTCATATAACATTCATTTACCAAGAAATATGTATGAATCATGGGAGATCTATGATAAGAACATAACATAAAATAATTCTAAAAATATTGTAGACCCAAAATATGAATCTAATAAGATAAATAATTATGAGTATATTGATAAAGTGAAACAAAAAACCTGCTGAGTATGACCAAAAAGGAGTTCTTAATTATTTTGGCCTAGACAAGTTGACTTGGTTAAAATGTTATAATAAAAAAATTAGTTGAATCGAAGGGGAAGAAAATGGTTTTAGAATTCGAGAAAAAAGTCGATAAAACGTTTTCAATATAAAGTTAATTGAAATTTTTTAAAAATTGAAAAAGGTGTGATAAAGAAAGGAATGTTACTAAAAATGGTTTGTCTATATTTCCATATTAAGAGGATGGAATGAAATAATCACTAAAAAATTCCTACAAAACAAAGGCTCCAAAAGAGGAAAAAAATTGACATACATATATGAAGGGTCTATAGATGAAATGAAACTTGATATAGAATGATGAAAAAATAATGAAAATATATCCAATGAAAAATAAAAGAAGAAAAAAGAAAAAGAGTGGTTGAGAGGGGAATATCAGTCAAATTGTTTCTTCAATGGAACAACTGAGGTTCTGCCTTATTCCAAAAAAGTTATTATTTTTTGTACAAACTTGTAGGGAATTAAATGAGTTGCTGTTAAAAAGCATACGATGATGAGTCTCTTACTATTTTTGTAATATAATGTAATGAGGATAAAAAATATTAGTTTTTATGTTATGATTAAATACTTAAACATTATAATATGTATATTGAGATGGGTTTAAATTACTTATATCTTAGACAAATCCATTCATCATTTCACTAGAAATGAGAATGTTTTTTATAACCCACATATTTTTTAGGGGAAAACATAATAACCTCATGTCTAATCTATTGTTTTTTAAATTGATATTTTCCATGTAGATATAGATTTTTCTAGTTAAATAATTTTATTGATAAAATTATATGATACTTATGTTCTCATAAATATGATTTTCAAAATTTTGATGAAATGTTCCTACCATCTGAAATGATAACATTTGTTAATAAATGAATTCATTTCCTGAAGGTATCATTAAATCTGATTATCAAAAAGGGATAGACAAAAGAAAAAGTGTGATAGAAAAGAAATAGAAAGAGTAAGAAAGGAATATAGAGAATAAAAAGTGACAAATGAAAAAAAATAACAAATGATATTATTTTTGATGTAGTTTTAGTTGTAGTGGGTAACAATAACAAACAAAAATGGTAAGATTATTACGCCCATGTTGTGTTTTGGTTTTTTTTTGTTTTAAATGGATCAGTATATTGATTATTTTGAATAATAAAAGTGGTGATCGTAATGAGAATCCATATTTAATAAGGTAGTGTGTGTGAATAAATAAAATCTAGAACCATCAGTATGAAAAACTTTAAAAAAAATATCAGACAGATACAATAGGCACGATTCATTGAATATGATCCCTTAGATTTAGATATTTATAGAAACTTAGAATATACTAGAAATCATATTGAGTCAATAATAAATGTGGTGATAGTAATGGGGATGTGATTCAGAGTCTGAATGGATCTAATAAACATGAGGATGTTTTTTGGTCTTGTAATTCACAAAAGTGGAATGCTATTTGAGAACATGTGATACAATGAATATTAATGAAGGGAGAGAGCTGATGTTTTTAATAATATTGAATATTGGTTGGGACAAAATATGTTTATGGTAGCATAGGATGATACAATAATTTTGAATATAAGTTAGATGATTCTTAAGAGGAACTTAAACATATTCCAAGCCATGAGGATGTTAGGATACATGAAAAAGATTATGAAAGAAGCTAGTTGCTGAAGATAATGTTTTCCTATTTTAGTCCATCAGTATGACATTACATAACACAAAATTATTTCATGGCTGATAATGATAATCATAATGTGGGATGATGATTATTATTATTTTTAGTCAAAATATTAGCCCACATGAAATAATATTTTGGAGAATGAAGTTGGTGATTCGTAATATGTAATAGATAGAGGTTATTGAAGTAAATGTTATTGGAACTATTCAATTAGACTTAGTATGCTACAGATCCATCATAATTTATTCTAAAATCTATTTTTATTTTTGGTATCCTTTGTATGTCAGAAATAGAGTCTTATCGGGGGATAAATTTTTTTGAATTTTTTTATTGTATTCAAATTGGTTAAGTATAAACAAGAATTCATAATTTTTTCTCTTAAAAATTTTTTCATGGGAAAAAGAAAAAATGTATTGATTTTTTTATAAGAGTATCAAAAAAATGGAATGAATGTGACACCAATCCATCAATGTAAGATAGAGACCAATCCATTTGGAATAGGATAACTCCAATAAATCCAACTAATGTAGAACTAATTAGATATAGGATCATCGGTCTACAAAAAAGATAAAATGAGGAACTATTGTTAATGTAATTTCACAACTTTTGAAAGAAGAATATGTTTAAGGATTCAATGTTTATCAGTTTTTATTGAGAATACATATGATAATACTTTTAGTGTTTACAAGAGGTCATCATAATGACACTTATTAATTATTTCATATCATTTCATCATATTGATAAGTCATCTGGATTTCATATTTGATCATTTTTTATGGAAAAAGATAATGAATAATATATTGTATGAATTCATCATATTTAATAATCATAACGATGAATCATAATCAAGAATTATACGGAATAAATATTTTTAAAACATTATGATGTCTGAATATTTGAGTGGATTCAAAATGATTTTACATGTGACCAAAAGGATTGAGAAGAGTTGAATAAGTCAAAGATGAAGACTTAATTTCATGAGAAATATGGAATTTTTTTAATTTCATTGATTATTATGTGAAATTTGTTTTTCAACCATTAAATTTAATGTATTCCTATAAAAATAGATTTCAATAAATTTTTTCTTTACTATCCTTAACTATTCACATGCACCCGAGATCCAAATATCATGGAATTGTTATTAAATTTCCTACCAAACATTTTTTTTAGAATGAATCTATGAATATTCAATAGGAATAGGATCCATCAAAATATCATTAAATTTGATCATAGGATAAGGTTCTAATGGGAAATGTTCCATCATAATAAATCCTTCTATGTGATCCCATAAAAGAAACATCCATTGGAGAAAGGTTCATCAGACTACGTTATATCAGACGAAAAAATTTCAAGCATCAGATTTAATTCATACTTAGATAAAGAAATACTATAAGAAATAGAATAAAATCAAGGCCAATAAGATGTTGAAAATCATATAGGCTCTACCTGACTGAGGGGGATCATAATGAATTTATACTGGGAACATTTTCAGAAAGCGTTACTGCAATATGTTTCATGACCAAAACATTTCTTAGAGAATTGTTGATGTTCATGATAAATTTTTATAGGTAAATCTTGATTTATCATACTTGTAAAAGAATTTAAGACATTATAAAGTGGATCAAAAAAGAAAACAAAAGTAAAAATTTTATTTATCGATAATTACTAGTTGCTTAAAAGGATTTTTTTAATAGGGTGTATGACCGACTGTGGAAAATCTGATACTAAAAAGGATAGTTCAGAGGTATAACCAAATTTATATGGAACTTTACTATTGATATAATAAAATAGTTTACTTCTTTGTATAATTGTTTCAAAAAATATGATAGTTAATGAATCCATTTTGGTGAGACTATCCAACATGGAAAGGAGTAGGTTTGTATACCAATCCATGTAAATATCATGGATTTCCTTCTCATTATATTTTATTCATATGAAATGTTAGGTTGAGAATTTTTTTAGGGGACTTTAACTTTTAAATGTTTCATATAATACAAAATGTATCTAAATAAGTTAATAAACTTTATTATATAAGAAAATGGACCACTAATTCACCCCCCTCTCAGTTTTCTTGATATTACCTATGAGAACGAACATGAATTGTTTTATTTGCTATCATGACCACAAAATTTCATAATAATTCTAATATAAGTATCAAATTTACTTTTTTGTTGAAGGATTTTAATTTTTTTTCAGAAAATTTGTTTTTAATAAATGTTTTTTTCATTATTAAAATGTTTTCTTCCTCAATATATTCTCCATGAAATTGTTAAAAGTAATTTTCCATTTAAGATTATATCCTTTGTTGTTACATTATATTTAATAAATATTTTGTTAAAGGATACCAACTTTATTATTTTTCTAGATGGTGTATGAATATAATGAAGGTAATTATATGAAACGAAATCCATTTCTAGAGTATATTATATGATTAATTGATTATATGATTATGAAACCAATTTTATTACATTGGTTTATCATATGATAAAATGTTTATGAGACCCAATTTGTTTCCATGGGATAAGATATGATGAATATTTTATGATATTACTATACATAAATGTAGATATTATGAAATGGGTGGGACCTATATCTCCCTCCAATGATTTGGGTAAATATTGATTTCTCATGAGATAAATTTGAATTGAACAGGGAGTTAACCTAGTTCAGGACGACAATCTTCCAACATTTACAGTTAGGGTAGTGAATATTGACTACTAAAAAGGTTTGGGTAGTGAAACCATTCCACTATAATAGCCTTGGAAATTATTTTATACAATTATGTGTATTCCAAAAATCTATGTATTATGTCAAGGTTACACTCTCATGGAACATGTTATTTGATTAATTTATGATTCATGTCATTTTAATAGCCCTGAATTATTCCACAACTTGAGGTTATGATATATGATATGCAAGGTTTTTTTTATAAAGTTATGTTAATTTTTTTTCATTCCATTATTATCATGTCATGATTATGTAATAATTGATAAATCTCTCATTTAACCTTAATGATTATCAATGATAAAATATTATAACATTTCATTTCCCTAGGGTATGAAAAAATGTTTTATGTATGATATTTATGAGAAGGAATAACTATGTGGGAGATGATGTGGAACTCTTAATAACTAGTTTTCTATGTATCCATGTTTCCAAAAGCAGTTGACCAAAACATCTCTTACAAGGATCATTATGTTATGTAATTAATATTCGTATAAAAATATGTGAAATCTATAGTAAAAAAGTATGGTTCACTATATATAATATAATAGGAATGATAATTAAATCTTTAGAAACTACAATGAGAAAATGTTAGTGAGAACACTTATGATAATCCTTATTATAAGATAAAAACATGTCTTATGATAATCAAAGGTGATTAATTTTATATCAAAAATATCCTTGGTTAGATACTATATGTGGATGTGGCTCTGAAATAGTTTTAACAAGTGTTAGTAAGAGTAATAATGAGGAATTGGTATTGAATCAATCATCACTTAGTGCGTGAAAATGATCCTTGCTATACACTTGGTTTGACACTCCAGGGGGTATATATTGGAAAATTATAAACCCTTTATGATAAATTATGAAGGAATTTAATATATGGTGACCATTTATGACCTACATTAAATATAAGGTGTTATATATATTAAATAAGTTGTCATAATCTAGACATCCTATTAATAATTTTCCATTATAATGCGATTTCCAACTTTGATTAGTGTTTTTTACCATACGATTTATGGTTTTTTCATTGGAAAGAAATAAAAGGAACCATGTCACTAATGAGTATAACATGAAATTCAATAATTTTACTCCTCTCAAAACAAACTATATGGGATCTAGAATGTAATATCTTTTATTTATGCTCACTGAAATTTCAGCATCTATGGATCATATAAAACTTCCAAATGAGCAAAGGCTGGAACAATGTTCATTTGATTCATGCATGTGAAAATATATAACATATATTAGTGTTTATAATAATCCACTATTTTATTATTAATTGATTAGTACCACTAAAAATATATTTTTTTCCACCAATTTTCATATAATTAAAAATTCATTTTAGATATCTATTGTTTGGAAGGCGATTCTGATCAATGGTGGAATCGTATCATGAACAATATTAAATAAGGTGAATCTTACTCCGTGGAATGAAATGAGTTCAAAAACATATTTTTCAATAACTACATTATAAATATTCTTTATATCAAAATGTAGAATGAATTACATGAGATATTGAAAATGTATGATGAGTTTATTGCTACCTATGATGTGATCTTTTGAAAAGTAGCGAGGAACACATATAGTATTACCACTCAAACTAAAATAATGGATGATCGATTCTTAAATTTTCTAAAGGCATTTATTCATATAGTGTTGGTAATAAAGGACTTCAGTAGCTATGAATAAATCTTATAATTTTCTATGAATGTATAAATAAATATTTTAGTTACCCATAAATCAAAGTGTTTTGATAAGAGAATATTGATTGAATTCAATAGAGACAATAAAAACAATGGAGAATAGGAGATGATATTTCCCTAATGCTCAGTGTGTGGAAGGAAACAATGAGGAATTTATCTAAATGTGTCTAGTAAATGATCAATGTGTGGGAAAGAGGGATAATGAGAAATACACTATCTAGGTGACAGGAATAATTTTAATAATGACATGAATATAGATAATGATACATAAAATGAACAACCCACAATTTATTGTTTAAAATGTAATTAGTATCCAATTTATGCTAACCAGTGCCCAAATACAAATTTTATTGATGATGATTAATGTTATCAACCACTTAGGATAAGAGGAAAAGTTAAATCTCATGTGATTAGGTTAAATGATGTGGGGTGTGATAACAAGATTATAAAAGTTGAACATACCAACCATTATAAGGATAAAAATACTATATCTAACTATAGATCTACTGAATATTTTATATCTAAAAAATATTCTATGGGTATTAAAACTCTCCCATTATTGTTAGATATTGAATTATTAGTGAAGAAACCCAATGGTCCAATGATCTCATCTCATGAATATCATTTGTCTCTAGTTCAATTTTATGGGAATGTACATATGTAAGAACCCCGATCTTATTTTTAGGTATGTTTTTCTTTTTTTGGTTGTTTTTGAGAAAAATAAGAAATTCTAGAAATTTTCTAAGTACATGCAATGTACTTATTGGCTGTAGGAGGCTGTGTGTTGGCTGTGTAGTAGCCACACACACGGCCTTGTGGTAGTTACTTGGAAGATACCTAATGTGGAGTACGAAAATAGCAAGTACACACCATGTACTCCAAAAGTACACAACATGTACTTTGTTTTGTTATTAAATGCACTGGTGTCGCATCTGACGGATAGAACACACATCTTGTTAGTCTTGTTTGTCCAAAAGAGTCCGTACAACAGCAGATCTTCTACGATCCCTCGATCCTCTGTATATCCTTCGATTCGAACACCATTGATTGTGCTGGAATCTCATTGGAGAGTTCTCTCTTCTCCTAGATCATCATCTTCTGATTTCTCCTATTTTCTATGTTATCTTGTGTTGAGAAGTTTAGATGTTTTCATAGATCTACGGAGTTCTATGGATATTCAAGCTTCGATATTTAGGTAAAGTGATCTCCTAACCCCGAGGTATGTGGTTTGTGCCTTTAAATTGAATTTCTTTGTGTATTATGTTCAAATTCCACCAATACCATTGAACGAGGTATTTTGTGTTTAATTTTTTACCCCTATTGTTTGATTTTCATTCTTGTATTCCTGTGTAGATTTAATTTACATATGAATTGTGTTGATTTATATGCTTTGTATGTTTTTTCCATTGCATGTTCTGTTTACAACGATTTGGTCCAATTTAGCCAGTTTTGCTGCCTTGCCTGATTTCCCTGCCTGTTGTCATAGGGTGGAGAGTTTTGATTATGACATGCTTGATATGTTGTAGAATATTATCCAAGTAGTTCTGTAGGTTAACATTTTCCATATTATACTACTATTCTCGTTGACCTACACAGGTCTGTGAGAACCTGATGTAGTAGACTATAAAGTTATTTGATCGAGCGGGCTTTCTCAGAGAGTCATTGATCACTTAGTCTATAAGGGGGATTGACCGGGTGAGCATCCTTAGAGAATATAGAACCACTTGGTGATATAAGGGCAATTGATTGAGTGAGATTCCTTAGAGATTCCTTTATTTCTTTATACTATAAGGGGAATGACTACATGAGCTTCCTCATAGGGTCTTTGATTGGATTGTATGACCTGGTCTGTAAAGGGAATTGATTGAGTGACCATCCTTAGAGAGTCCTAGAACATGACATTTTAAGTGGAATTGACTGGGTGATCTTCCTCTAGGATTCCTTGACTACCCTAAACTATATGGGGAATGGACTGTGTGAGATTCCCCAGAGATTCTTTCTTTACCTCTTACTATAAGGGGATTGACTATGATCCCTTCCTCAGAGATAATTATTATATTCATATACATAACCAGTGGAGTTAGACCGATTCTACTGCACAGAGGGTTTATTGTAATGTTTTGGTAGGACCAGATGGGATGACCCTGATTACTTCCTAGATGGTTACCTGTTTTGGGTTTATATATTTGTTTCACTATTTCTTGATTTGAAACTAAGGATTGTTTACTACTTAGTACATTCATGTTTACTACTTTATGTAATTTTTCCTGCTATATATTCACTGACTATTAGACATAGATATTCTGGTGGTTCCCTACAAGGATTTAGTCTCACACCATGTTTGGGTCATGATTTTGGGCCCATATAGATTATATAGTTGTATGTATAGATAAGGGAAAACACCCTTCTACATCAGGTAAATGACTATTGTGGAGCTCGGGACATGGTACCATGCTTAGGCTTGTGATTCTATGGATCTGTTTATGTTTCTTTTTCTACTTTGGATTAGAACTATTTTTATTTCTATAATTGTGTCTTATTTGGATGCTTTCCTATATATATATATATATATATATCTTGAATAATTTATATATGTGCTCTAGTTGTATTATTATTCCAGTCTTCCATTGTTTACTATTGTTGGATATTTACTACTTCTGTTATTGTATATATTGTTCACATCCATTGTGTACTCTTCCAATTAGGGAATAGTTTCCCACTATCACACCCAAGTCCCTCACTTATAGTCGGCATCCTCTGGCATTCTAGGAAATGCACTTGAGTCCAGGTGACCAACCGGGTATGGGGCACATCTAGGTGGTTTCTGGAATTGGGACTTTACAAAGTGGTATCAGAGGGAGGTTTCATTATTCTTTACATACTGTTCGTATCTATATCTAGGGATAGGATGGAATATGTACTTGGTAATATGCTATGCCTGGGAGTAGATAACTAGTGTATAGGGAAAAGTCAATCTACCTCGTTTAAATGAATTTTTTCTGGTTTTTCAATTATTATAGTTTAATTGATTTCACCATGACTGATTCACATGGTTTGTTCTATTTTTGTTGGTATGATTGAGGTTCTATTTCTATTCCAACCCAATGAGAGGAGGTTATGACATCTCATGCATCATATCAGAACATTCTAGAAATAACATGTCATGAATTATTGTCATGCCATCTAGGGAGCATTATAAATTGCATGTTGTTGTGATAGATACCTTGATAAAAATACATGATGTTGATAATGAATTTTTTGTGTAATTGTTTTCTAAATAAACACCAATCTGTAGTTCTTGAGGTGTTTTGAGATTTCATGGACCGAAACATGGTGGGTCATTGCTTTTTCATTCTTTGTTATTACATTTGTAAGATGCCAAACATTGATTTATGGGGAGTATAGGCCCTCATGGATAGGAATTTGGCACTTTTTTTTGATTCAGTGTTTTCGGGGCTCCGAAGTAGTTTTTGAGGCTTACTATCTGGAATAATCCAGAATACACAACGTGTAGTTTTGAATACATTCCATGTGTTCTTCTATTCATGAAGAATTAGTTTTTCTTAAATACACATTGTGTAGTCTCTAGTCATGTCTTAAGCAGTGTGGGCAGGGACACGAGATATGGAGAACATGGAATGAACATCCCATGTACCCATAGAAAATGCTATACATTGTCGATCTTGTTCCAACCCGTGTCACTCAAAAACTGGTTGGATGAGTCGTGTCTAAATACATGTTGTGCATCGTCTAAAAATGCATTGTAGTCTAACTCAGGTACATGACCATGTAGCTAATAACACGAGGATGTTTTACCCTTTCACGTACATGTCGTGACTTTGTTGAACACTACTTTTAGTCAGACCCAGATAACCGACCATGTCACAAAAAACAAGGGTTGTTGTTACCCATTCACGTACATGTCATGTTCATCGCGAACACACTGTGTAGTGTGAGCCATGTGTCAGTTCATGTAAGTAACAACATGGTCCAGGTAAATCTTATCTTGTACATGCCATGTCTACAATGAACACGTCGTTTATTATTTTATTAGGAGAGTCGTGTGGCTTAACCCTGTAAAAGGACTCGGGCAGGGGAAGAGGATTCAAGTACACTCCATGTGTGAGGAAAACATGCCATGAGATTGGGGTGTTACATGACCAGTTTAAGTTGGAGTACACGCCCATGTAAATGACTTATGGGGACATGCTGTGTAGAGATTGCAAATGTCGTGTAGTCATGTTTTGTAGAAAATGAACGCTTCATTTATCATGTTCCATTTACACAGTATTTTTTTCAGCCCTTGATAACCAAGATCTAATGTGTGTTCTTGTACGTGATGATTCATGCCACTAAGATGTCCTCTATTTGTGCACCAGTTGATAGATGGCGATTAGACACCGGACATGGTTGATCAGGGACAACCTGTAGATCCTCCAGTTGTGCCAGACATAGTACTAGCTATTGTACCTGTCATAGGTTCAGATTCATAGTTCAGGGAGGGGTTTATGAGGATGATGCAGAACATTCAGGGGGAGCCACCTCCTACCCCGTCGATGGCTGATTTGTTGTCGGTCTTCCAGTAGCAGCATCCTCTTACTTTCTAAGGGTATGGACGAATGCAGGATGCAGAGTTAGGGTAAGAATCCACGCTAATGATTTTCAATCATCTAGTGATTCTTCCATAGAAGAGGGTGAATTTCGATACATACATGATCCAAGACTCTGCAAAGAGGTGGTGGGATGTGATCTCATAGGTGGGAAACCAGCAAAATATGGCGTGGGATGAGTTTTGGCGCATCTGCTATGATTAATTCTACTCGGAGCCCTTGAGGACTGATCGAGCCCAGGGGTTTATGTGTTTGAATAATGGTACACTTACTGTAATGGAGTATTCCTCTCGCTTTATAGATTTACATAATTTCACACATATTTTAGGAGGCGATGAGTTGTTCCTTGCACAGAAGTTTGAGGATGTTCTGAGGCACGACATACGATCTGAGGTAAATATCTTCTGTTTGACTTCCATATCCTCTATTGTCAACCAGGGATTGATCACAGAGCACAATCTGGGGGATTATTGAATAGTGAGCCAGACCGGTTTGACATCCAGAGTTAGTATTCCTCATACTGATAACAAGAAGCGCCGCATAGAGATTTCATGAGGAGATCAGAGTAGATGAGATGCATCTTCTGGTATCCAGGAGGTATGATACAAGTGCGGGAGGAGTGGAAATATGATGCCACATTGCCTGACAGACCCATTGTAGTGCCGATCATGCATAAAGATGGGTCATCTTTCGTGTTTTTGTTAGATCTTCACACCAGCAGCTGGTGACAAGGGTTATTCTATGACTGCTTGTTCAGAAGCATCACCACCCATTTCTCATCAGTCAGGGAACTAGAGTTATTTAGGCCATTCGGGTCGAGGTGGAGCTCATGGTCGTGGTAGCCAGTAACCTGGTTTTTAGCGACATAAGGGTGGAGCATCTCAGAGTATTCAGGTAGGGTCACAGGGTCCCGGTACAAGCCAGACTTTTGTAGTGAAGTAGACCCAGCAAGAGCAGGATCACGAACCTTCTTCAGTTCGAGGTACAGTCTTAGTAGATTCAATTTTAGCATTGGCACTTTTTGATATAGGGGCTTCTCATAGCTTTATATCTATTGCAGTTGTGGAGAGCCTTGGTCCTTTCATCCTTTCTTCTGCCGATATCTTGATGCTAGACACTCCATTGGGGACTAGAACGACTAGTGTACGTCAGTTCATGGATTTATCTCTACAGGTTAGTGGGTGTCACTTCCTTAGGGACCTCTAGGTCCAAGATATTATATGCAATGATTTCATTCTTAGGATGGACTGGTTAGTTCCATTCAAGGTAGTCATCGACTTTCATCATCGTAGGGTGAGTTTTATATCAGCAGAGGGTGGTTCTTTTCTTTATAATGGTGAGTGGGATGTCCAGGTGAGAAGATAAGGCCTAGAGCATCATGAGTTTGGAGGAGTTACATATTAAATTTTTAGTCTGTATCTAGATGTCCACGGGGCTTCAAAGTCATACATTCCTCTAGTGGTGGATCTTTTCAGAGATGTCTTTCTAAAAGACGTTCCAGGTTTTCCTTAGGAGTGTGAGGTAGTCTTTTTTATTGAGCTCATGCCCGGAGCGACACCTGTGTCCATTCCAACTTACAGGAGGGATACACTAGAGTTGTAGGCACTCAATAAGCAGTTGGAGGAGTTGTAGGAAAAGGGTATTAAATGACCCAATACTTCACTATGGGGTCTGCCTGTCCTTTTTTTCAAAGAAGGAATACGGTACCCTTAGGATTTGCATGGATTATCAGAGGTTTAACTAGTTTATGGTCAATAACTGATATACCCTGCATTGGATTGATGATTTTTTTGATTAGCTTTAGGGAGTCTGAGTGTTCTAGAAGATTTAATTGAGATTCGGTTATCATCAGTTGCATGTTATACAATCATATATACCTCTCATAACCTTTTTGAGAAGGTATGTTCTATTCAATTATATGGTTTTGTCATTCGGTCTCACGAAAGTGCCTACATTTTTCATTAAAATAATGAAACAAGTGTTCCATCCATACTTTGATAACATTGTGGTTGTTTTCGTGGAATATATCTTGGTGTAATCTCACACTCGACACGACCATGCTACACATATTAAGAACATTCTGAGTACATATAGAGAGCATCAATTATATGTTAATCTCTAAAAATTTCACTTTTGGATGGATCAGATTTACTTCATAGGTCATGTTATCTTAGAGGCAAGAGTATTAGTAGACCTAGAGAAAGAGAGAGCATTAGTCTTTCTTGAGAGAAACTGTGGAAGGTTTTTTAGGTACAGAGTTTTTTAGGGCTGGCTAGATACTATAGGAATTTCATAAAAAACTTTTCATGCTTAGCAGCACCACTGAAAAGTCTTACTAAGAAGAGTGAAATGTTCTAGTGGTCAAATTATTGTGAGTCAACCTTTTGGGAGCAGAAAGGGAACTTGATATCAGCACAGATAATAGTCTTTCTAGAGTGGGTCAAGATATTTACTGTTTATTGTGATGCATCAAGTATCAGGTTGGGAGCTGTACTTATGAAGGGAGATGGGGCCGTTACGTATGGGTCTCAGTAGTTGAGGCCACGTGAGAGGATTTACCAGATGCATGATCTAGAGTTGGCATCTATTGTTCATTCTTTATGCTGTTGGAGACATTATCTGTTTGTAGTAAATTTTCTGATTTTCACCGACAACAAGAGTCTCAAGTACATCTTCACTCAGTTTGATCTGAATTTGGGACAGTGAAGATGGGTTGAGTATCTTTAGTCCTTTGATTTCAGGCCTCCCAATACACTTGGAAAAGACAATGCAGTAGCTGATGCGCTAAGCAGGAGGACTCAGATACAGGCAGTTCAGGAGGCTAGCAGTCAATTGAAGCTTATGGCTCTATTCATTAGGATTCATTTGGAGGTGAATGATAGACATGGGAAGAATTTTATTTCTTCTGTAGTTGTTACCTCAAATATTCATGATCGAGTGCGAATGAGGCAGCTGTAAGACTCAAAAGGCCTAGTCCTAATGGAGAATGTGTCAGAAGAGGACCATATTCCTAGATGGACCATAGGCGAGGATGAGATCTTTTGTTTCCAGGGGAACTTATGGGTGCCAATATATATACGGGAGGAGATGATGCAAGAATTCCATTCCTCTATTTGGGTAGTTAATCATGGATTCAATAAGATGTATCGTCTTCTACACCATCAGTAATGGTGGCCAGTTATGAAGAGGGACGTTGCTGGTTTTGTCTGGAGGTGTTCCACTTGTCCATAGTTGAATGTGGACCATCAACGACCAACATGGATTTTACAGCAGTTATCCATTCCCGAGTGGATGTGGAATGACGTTGATATGGACTTCATGACCAGTTTTGCGAGGTTTCCTTGAGGGAGTGATGTTGTCTGGGTTGTCATTGAAAGACTCACGCAAGATTCTTACTTCCTTCTGATCAAGGAGACCTTCAGTGTAGATGATCTGGGATGGTTGTACATCAGTGAGACTATACGTCTTCATGGAGTTCCACACTCCATTGTTTCAGAATGAGATATATTTTTTACTACTCGGGTTTGGCAGGGGCTTCAGAAGGCTCCGGGTACACATGTACTTTTGACTACAGCATACAACCCTCAAAAGGATGGCCAGTCTAAGTGTATGATTCATGTTCTTGAGGAAATTCTCTGAGCATGAATTCTGGATTATGGATGTTACTGGGAGAAGAATATAAATCTTGTGGAGTTTTCCAACAAAAATAGTTTTTAAGCAACTATTCAGATGGCACCATATGAGGCTTTGTACGGTAGGCCATACTGATCAACATTATGTTGGCATGTGGTAGGAGAGGAAAATTTTCTAGGACCTTGTCATGTTCAAGTGACCACAGAGCAGATAGAGATGATTCGGAAGAGGATGACTGTTGCATAGTCTTGACAGAAGTCTTATGATGATCCAAGGAGATGACCTCTAGAGTTCGAGGTCAGGGATCAGGTTTTCTTTCTTTTAACACTGAGGTTTGGACACAAGAAGATTAAGATATAGGGTAACCATTCTTCTTGGTACGTTAGGCCATTTTTGGTGTGAGAGAGAGTTGGGACGGTTTCCTATCGGTTGAAATTACCTCCGAGGTACCAGGCTATGGACAATGTTTTTCATATTTCTCAACTCCGACGTTACTTTTCAGACTCATCTCATGTCTTTCATCCTGAGGAGGTTGATCACAAATTGGATGTGTCATTTGAGGAGCGTCCTATCCAGATTTTGGATAGCAATACAAAGGTTCTCTATGGATGGTCTTTTCTTCTAGTACGAGTGCTATGGATGCACGACATAGTACATGATGAGAATTGGGAGAGGGAGACCGATGTACGAGCACACTGGCTGGGACTGTTCGGGGTTTCTTCATCTATGCTGCGCTAGTGAAATTTAGGGATGAATTTACTTATGGGGGATGTCTTTAAGAACCCATATATTCTTTTCAGGTATGTTTTTCATTATCTAGTCATTTTTGAGAAAAAGTAGAAATTATAGAAATTTTCTATGTACAAGTCGTGTACTTTATTATTACACGTCGTGTACTTCCTAGCCACAGAGGTCGGGTGCTGGCCATATAGTAGCAACACACACAGCCGCGTGGGAGTGACATGGAGGCCACCTAATTAGGAGTACAGAAATAGAATGTACACACTATGTACTCCAAAATTACATGTCTTTTATACTGTTATCTTCATTAAATGCCCCGGGGTCACGTTTGATAGACATAACACTCATCTTCAAGGTCTCGTTCGTCTGAGAGAGTCTATAGGGATGCGGATCTTCGGCAAGGCCCTGATACTCCATCCTTCTTCTAATTCGAACACTGTTGATTCCATTGGAATCATATCACTGAGTTATCTCTTCCTTAAGAGCCTCGTCATCTGATTTCTCATCATTTCCATGTTATCATGGGATGGGGGTTGTAGATTTTTTCTTATATCTATGACATTATAATGAGATTTATGCTTCTAGATTCACGTATAGAGATCTCCTAACCTAGATATAGGTGGCTTGTGCCTTTATGTTGAATTTCTATCAGTATTATGTTCAAATTCCACCAACACCCATGAACGAAGTATTGGGTGTTTACCGTCTTACCCTTGTTGTTTTCCTTCCAGGCCTGTATGCCTGTGTAGAGGTAATTAGGATATGAATTGGGTTGATTTCTATCATTTGGTTGTTTTTTCCCTTGAATGTTGTATTTACAATAGTTTGTTTCTGTTTAGCCAGTTTGGCTACCTTTCCTGATTTCCATGACTGTTACTGTAGTGTGGAGTGTTTTCATTCTACCATGCTTGATATGTTGTAGATTGTTAGCCAAGTAGTTCTGTAGGTTTACATTGTCCATATTACACTACTATGATTGTTGAAATACATAGGGACATGAGATCCTAGTGTAGTAGACTATATGGTGAATTTACCAGGCGAGCTTCCTCAGAGTCATTGAGCACTTAGGCTATACATGGGATTGTCAGAGTGAGAATTCTCAGATCGCCTAGAACCACTTGTGGATATAAGGGGAATTGACAGAGTGGGCATCCTCAGAGTGTCCTTGATTGCTTTAGACTATAATGGGAGTGACAACGTGAGCTTCCTCATGGAGTCTTTGATTGAATTGTATGACCTGAGCTATAAGGGGAATTGACTGTGTGAGCTTCCTCAGAGAGTCCTAGTCCTTGGGTCTATGTGGGGAATTGACTGGCTGAGTTTCCTCGGAGAGTCATTGACTACCATAAACTATACGGGGAATGGACTGTGTGATCTTCCTTATATATTCATACATTAACTTTGAATATAAGGGGATTAACTATGAGTGATTCCTCGGAAAGTGTTATTAAATTAATATACAGAACCAGAGGGGCTAGACATAGAGTGCTGCTTAGATGGTTGCTTGAAATTTTTAGGTAGGACCAGAGGGTATGGCCGTGAGTACTTCCCCGAAGGTTACCTGTTTGAGGTTTAGTTGTTTGTTTCACTGTTTCTTGATTTGAAATTTTGGATTGTTTTCTGATTATTACTTTCTTATTTACTACTTTCTATTATTTTACCTACCATATATTTACTGACTCATAGAAACATATATTTGGGTAGTTTCTTAATGGAATTTAGTCTCGCACCCTGTTTGGGTCATGGTTTTGGGCCCTAAAAGATTATATTATTGCAGGTATAGATAAGGGAAAACACCCTTCTACTTCATGTACTTGACTGTTGTGGAGTTGGGGAGAATGGGACAAATCTTAGGCTTGTGATGCTTAGGATCTTTTTATCTTTCTTTTTTTTACTTTGGTTTAACACTATTTGTATTTTCAGCATTGTGACTTGTTCGGAATCCTTCATACACATGTGTATCTTGCATCATTTATATATGTGCCCCATCTATTTTATTATTCCAGTATTCCACTTTTTACTATTGTTGGATATACACTACTTTCAATATTGCATGTATTGTTTATATCTGCTTTGTACTCTTCCAATGAGTGCATAGTTTCCCCACTATCACTCCCAAAGCCCTCAATGCTAGTAGGAATACCTCGGTGTTTGGGGAAATGTGTTTGAGGCCATGTGACCAACCATGTAGTGGTGCCTCTAGGTGTCTTCTAGAACCAGGATGTTACAATGTCCTATAATACTCATTGTTATCCCTTCAGTTAAATCATATATGATACTTTTTATGGATTTGATTTCTCAAAAAAAATATCACATGAAATGTTGAGGAAATAATTTATCATATGATATTTCAAAACAACCTTAGACTTCCTATCATTGTGATGATATATATGATCTTCTGATGGAAATCACATAAAGTGTATGGTTCTTGATTATTATTTTAAAGTGGAATTTATCTCAGATGTATGGGTAGAAACCCAATATTGATGTTATTTATATGGAGTATGATTTTATTGATTTCTATTCAAATGATCTTTCTAGTCTTCCACAAAATTACAAATTTCATCACTCAATAGAACTCATACCCAGTGCCACACCTTTTAAATTGACTCCCTATCTAATAGCCCCAAATGAGTTTCAATAAATGATGAATAAACATTAAGAGAACCTTGATAATGGATTTATTCATCCATGTTTATCACCTTAGGGTGCATTATTTATATTTTAAAGAATAAATGTGAAATGATGAAACTCAAAATTTATTACCATGAGCTGAAAAAAATCACAATCAAGAACCAGTATCTTATACCCCATGATGAAGACTTATTTGATCAATTGGATGGTGATTAATTCATTTTATTGATTGACCATCATTATTTATGTCATCAATTTAGGTTCTTGAATGAGGATATACCTAATAAAAAGACATATAAAACGAATTGAAACTATGAGTATATAGTGATTTAATTTGGTCTCACTAACTTCCTCGGTATCATTATGGACTTAATGAATAGAATCGGTATATATTACCTTGATTTGTATGTTCTTGGTTTTCTATATTATATTCATATATATTAAAATATAAATAAAAAATATGAAAATAACTTGAGAATTATACTAAAGACCTAAAGGAATAATACTTTTTATGAATAAAATTACTAATTTTGAAATATGGATACCAAAAGGCCTAATTATTGGGTCATATAACCTGAAGAGAGAGTTTATCAGTGGATCCATCAAAGACAGAGGCTATTGAACATTGGTCTAGAACATCCAATGTAATATTGATTCAATATTTTTGTGGATTGGATATATATTATTTAACTTTTTAGGAAAATTTCTCATGAAAATATAACATAATAACCATGTTAACTTATAAGGGATCCATATTCCCCATAATAGATTAATGTGGGGAATTATTAATGGAAATAAAGAAAAGATAAATCAAAAAACCTATGCTTATGCACCCAAATAGTGGAAAATGGTTTGTAATCTATAATGATGTATTAAAGAAGTGGTTTAGATACATTCTCATTCAAAATTACATTGATATTTTTTATACATCAAACAAATTGAAGGATCATGATCAAAATTAACCATTTTATGATTATGAGTTAATTGTGATAATTTTTTCATTAATGATATCGATATAATTATCATTATTATGAAAAATGTAAAATATATATTTTGATAAAAAAAATTACTGTATATATTCACATAGACGTAGTTGAACATACATAAGAGAAGATGGTTAGTACAGATTAAGGATTATGACTTCTCAATACACTACCCAAGGAAAGAGAACAATATGGACAATGCATTGTGTTGAAACATCATTTGAGTGTATCTACGATGTGGATAAAAATAACATTCAACATTTAAAGATTGGAAAAGGATAGATTTGGATTTCTGGAAGGAATGAGTGAAATAATACCTTTCATAAATAAGTGTTCAACAATCTTTCCACGTAGGCATTAAATAAGTACATAAAAATGATGCAGTGTTGCAAAAGAAGGTGAGAAATGTTTTTTTGAGTTTATCCATGATTGTTGTTGAATTATGTGGTACATGAATTGTTCGTGTGTTCCATCCATTTTATACCTTATCAATGAATTCTTTTCATAGGCTAATAGTTCATAATTCTCTATGAATAATATAAATAAATACATGTATAAATATTTATAAGAGTGTTTATGATGGGATGAAATAAAGGGACATATTTTAAAATATTTATCTCTGTGCTTGGTAGGATAGAATGTTAGGGAAAAGATAAATTATACTAAGTGGATGTTACAACCATTACCCGTTCCAAAAAGGAAATGAGAAAACATCACAAATTTTTTTTTCATGAGACTACAAGAAATATAGATATGGAAAAAACATTTATGGGTGGTAGTTGAATGCCTTACAAAGTCATCACACATCATATCTATCAGAGATTATTTTTATATATACCAATATTACAAGATATACAATAATTAAGTGTTATGGTTAGATGGAGTGCCACATTCAATTTAATTTGATCTTGATATGAGGTTTACCTCAATGTTCCAGTGAAATTTTCCATAATATCTTGATATAAAGATAATTTTAGCATTACATATCATCCTTAAAAAATGAACAGTATAAGAGAAAAATTCAACCCCTATAGGATTTTTTGGGATATTGTTCTATGAATTTAAAATCTGTGTCTGTGATCAATGCCTTCATCTATTTTAGTATTCATATAAACAAACATTCACTCGAGTAATCATATAGATCCTTATGAATCCCCCTATATATAATTATGTGTAAAACTACTATATACGGGGATGAAGAAAGATAAAAAAATTATTGGGAATAAAGTAAGTGGATAAAATGTTGGAGAAGGTTGGTTTCATTCAACAACATATTATTGTGACACAATGTCAAAATAATGTTTGACTTGTAATCATCAATTATCCTTGAATTTAAAGGCAGTGAGAATGTTTTATTATGAACATATCCATGTAAGAAGATTATGATATTTATAAACAATGGAAACTAATCCCTAATAATATTTGTCCCATTGAAATTCATTATTATATTTGGAATATAACTTATTGATTTTGACATCCACTAAAGCTATCATGGGTTCATGATTTTTTTCATATATATATCCATAAGAAGTACATACATGATACATCACATGTACTAAACATAGATGTTTTCACACCCTAGATATCTTGTTTTCTTCTATTATTTTATCTTATCATTTTCTTTTTTCACCCAATTAAATTTCATGTGTTCCATATATAAATTTGGTGTTCATTATTTTTTTTCTTATATTTCACATTTATGGTGCACAGTTAAGGGGTAATCATGCAGACACATGGTGTTGAGCCAATTTGTATTTCATTTTGAGCATTCATGGTTTGAGTTTCATGGGTTTTGAAATATTTTATCCAAATAGTTTGAATCCAAGGAGAAAACATGTGGTTCCTTGGGTGTCTATGGTTAAGGGTGAACAACCCAAGCACGGTTAAGAAAACCATGTGGGAGGCATTCACATCATTGTAATTTTTTTGACATAATCATGTATCACTTTTGGTGCATGGTTTACCAAATTGTGTGGAATAACCATGCAATTTCCTAGTGTGTCCAATGAGGGGTGCACAGTTGAAACAAGGTTTAGGAAATAATGTATCCTCACCATGCTTAGTCGGAACATGGTTTAGGAAACAATTTTTCCTCACCGGGCACATGACCCATGTGTCTTAATAATGTGGATTTACATTTCTACCCTCTTTGTATAATAACCCCAAAATACCCTATTCCCATGAAATTTGTAAAAATCAATTATGATACTTCCATTTTACTAATGTACCTCACGGTCTTCCATGGTGATTCTAATGTGTTTTATTCATGTTTTGGGGATAAATCATAAAGGTAATATCCTACACCCTTCATTCCATTTCTCATTCTTTCATTTTATTTTGAGTTATTATTTTTAATTGATCTTATTTATATTGTTAACATGATTCTTTGATATTAAATTAGAGGTTTTGTTTTTTTATGGTAACACTTTGATTTTCTTTCTTCTTTGAGCCTTTGTGAAGTTGTTTTGGGTTTGTATCATCAAAGAACATGCAGTTTGAGGAAAATATTCCTTTACATTTTTCCTTCAAATTTAAGAATCATTGATTTCTTTATTTCAACACCTTAATTAGATGTTAATTTGTGATGTTTTATTTTGAGCATGAATTTTTTATGTAAAAAGTATTTTTCTTATTTTAATTTTTTATGGATTTTTTTGTTAGGTATTAAACACGAAGTGTTTGAAAAATATCTGGGTCAATTTTGTATGTGCTTTCAGATGTATTACGAATTATTTGGGATTGAAAATGTATTTGGAATCTAAAATGGTGGTTTGTGTTTATAAAATTTATTTATATATTATATTGGGATTTCAAATGATGTGTTGGATTTAAGTTGGAAATGGTTGGTTTCAAAAATATTACCAAATGTCTGGTTAGCATTTTTTGTAAAATTGGTGATCTTGAAAACTATCCTTGGATGATCCTATTTCCTTGGGTATACTTAATGGTGTGACAGTTCCATGTTGTGGAACTGCCTTTTTATAATATAGTTTAATTAAATGACATTGTTCTATGTGTGGGATTGGGGGTGAAATTATTGTGTGTACAGATTTTGGGTGATGTAAATGCATGTGATTAGTTACTTGTTGGCATTGGTCAGTTCACCCAAACATTAGTCTTGACTTGGGAACATGGAATAACTAGTGGATTAATGATAAGTAGTTACTACACTATTTGATTTTTTTCATTGTCAATTTTCCCATAGTTTGTACCCTTTATTGATTTTGTATTGTGCCCCTCCATTTATATAGGGTAAGAACGCATGCAACACCCTGAGATTCACTGATTTTTTTAACGAATAAATTTTTATTTATATACTATATTACACTAAGTCAAAAATTTCATTCACATGGAATAATCTTGAAATATTTTACCCAAAATATCATCTTGGAATATGTTAATCATAACAAAGACTTGACATACATTACATGTAACACCAACTAGGTGTACATTCCACGCAAAACTGATCTTCTATGAAACATAATTTTATTTTTATAATTATATTAATGAGATAAATATAACCTAGACATTAAACATAGTAATATTAGTAGAAATAAATACTTTATAAATATTTTTTATTATGGATTTATATAAATAAAACATATTTATAATGAAATGTATTATTTTTGGTAAAATCCTTATACGTATAAAAAATAATTTTTTCTGAAATGAAATACTTTTAATATTATTATGGGAAAAAATAAATAAATATTTTATAAATTTATAAATTAAACATTATAAAAAAACTTTTTTTAACTTAGAATTTTGAAATTATATTTGGGTGAATTTAGGATATTTTTCTGAGAAACATCATTTTTATATGAATAGTGAAAAATACCGTTTTTTAATTCAAAACTACATTATCATATAATTTATTTCTGAGGTTAAATTATATTTTGTTTTGAAATAAAAATATAATTATACAAAATTTTAATTTATCAACCCAATGTGGGTCATTGGAATAAATTTCAATTTTAAATTGAATATAAAAAGCTAGCAAATGATATGTTTTTTTACATTAAAAACCTGTATCGTTGACATGACTGCAGGATTAAATTTAAAATATTTTGTCCACTTCTATAATTAGAAATTTTTAAAATGGATTAAATAGTTTTAATCATCTAAATTTATAATTTCTAATTAGTTAAACATAGTTTTGACCAATATTATTAGTGAACAAAAATATAATTAATTACAACAATTAAGTAAAAATTAACATTAAAATGGACTAATCATTAATTATAAAGACCCAATGACCTATAAAATCATACAAGATCCATTTTAGGCAACTAATTATATCATATAATCCTTTTTATATAATTTATTCTATTATTGTATCAACCTAAAAAAGGAAAAAAACATGGGGAAATTGTTTTCCCCAAAATTTAGAAGATTGCCAATTGTCCTCCGCTATAAAATGCCTCTTATCCTCCAACTTCCTCACACCAATCACGACACATTTCCTCGACCATGATCTGAAAAAATATCTCATCAATATTCCTGAAATAATAATTGAAGACTCCCTTTTTTGACAATTAAATCCATGTTATACCTTTGATGCAAAACAAAATGAGTTACCCAGATATGAGGTTACATTCTTCATATAGTTCTTTTATAATATTTCCACTATCCTCCCCCAAAATTAATTTTATTCCATGATTGTATTAAAAAAACAGTCCTCAATATTCTAGGATATTTTTATTCTATGTAATATACCTACAATTACACACACCCCACATAATGGTTAATGAACATACTTTTTACATGTACGGTGAATTACAGCTTTACTAAACAATGATTGTTCATTTTTCCTACACTGCCTCTCATAGTGGAGATTATTATATGCAAACTAAAATGTATGTTATATATTTTATTTTTTATATCATTAATATAATATAATTATTTAAAACACATATCATTATAGATTCTATTTAGTGTAAATATGCAAATTTTGTTTGAGGAAGTGTTGAGTACCACCCCCTCAAAGAGATGTGATTCATTCAAACTGCATGAAATGTATTAAGGATGTGTTTAGTGAAATTATATGACATATATGAAATATTAATTCTAAAAAAATGATATTATACACACACACACACATATATATATATATATTATTATCTGTCATTTTATCTCTTCCATTCAATACAACAATAAAAATTGAAAAAATGTTCTTTCATACATACGACTTACAATCTCTAGGATTGTTATATTCTATTTCATCCTTATATATACTATATATTATTTTTTTTGAGAAAAGTGAGCGCGAGGGCTTTAAAATTGATAAATGAAAAGTTACACAATTCAGAAGAGAGGAATTTTACATTTTTCTTTGGTAAGAAGAGGCTCCAGGTCATTTGGAAGGGTGTTGTTGTGGATGCATCTTTCTTCCAACACCCCTTTGTTTGCCCTGCCATACGAAATGTGGTTCGCCTCATGGAATGTGTGTGTTATAATGTAATTTAAGGAGGAGAGCTTGTCAAGGCAGTTTATCCACTTACCAGCCCTTTTCCATGCCAATCTGGTTTGACCCATTCTTATTGCATGTACCACCATTGCCGAGTCACATTCAAACCAAATGTTGTTCCAATGTTGTTGACAGACAATGTCCACCACGCTTATGACAAATTAAGGCACACTTATCTTCGTTAAAGGAAACATGTTCTCCGTTTAGTGAATCAACAAAATCATGGTGGATTATTTACTCTAGAGTAGATAAATTATCAATAGAGGAAAGTGAACATTTTATCATAACTAGAAGATTCTCGATATCTCGAAGTAGTTCTATTTGTTAATTCTTGGACAAGATACATGGATCCTTTCCCCTGGAATTTATGAGGACCCATGTCTCCTATGGAAGACTACACATCGACCAATTAGACCACATCATCCCCATGATCATCAGCCATTATACAAACTAGAATTGAATGTTACTTTTCATTGGAGTTAGGATTACACCTGTGAATAGAATTCTTTCCCTCATTCCAGTTCATTATCTATTTAACATTAATGTCTCAAAATGTGTGCTGGCCTACATAAATAAAATATTGGTTTCATTTATTTGGGATTCCCAGTAGCATGGTAAATCGAATTTGGCCTAATGGGAGAGGCTCTACAGACCTATAGAGGAGGGTAAATCCACATCATTAAGTTATCTAACACTTTTCATGGCATGAATTTTAACCATTCATGGGAGGTGATTGATCATCAATTATTGTTGGGAATACTCATAGAGGCCATGTATCAAGATAGTTGAGGAAATATTGCGGGCTAATCCATCTCTTTATGACCTACATGTATTATTCTTATCAAAACCCGCCATCCTCACTCTAGGTGGATTTTGGGTATAGGGGGTATTTCATTCTATGATGAAAACTTATTTGGTTTAAATATATGGTTCTCAATTTGTTTTTTCACCATCATTTCCTTTTAGCATTCTAGTAGTTTTCTAGAGTTTATTATAGATGTCCATAATAAAATCAATAGAGGTATTTTTGATCTCAATGATATCAAATAAAAGATTTATATGTGCCTTTAATTGGATTTGTTTCCCATGATCATTTGGATATTAAAATCCTCAAGAAATGGTTTCATGGTGCTAATGATAATGGCCCAAAGAGAATGTCCCTCGCTTTTGTCATTACAACAGACTGTTGATGTGTCTGCACTACTTGGAATAAAGTGAAATATTAGGTGTTTAGAGTGCTCCAAGATAACTATTTTCAAGGGTTAGTTTTATGTTGATTGATTTGGTCTAGCTATGTAATGTGTGGTGTGATTCCCCTACATAGACGCCACTCACAGTGGGAATCGTAACTCAATCTGATTTCTTTGGTCACTAGGACCATTAGGTGAGATGGTCTTCCCAACCCATTGGGCCAAAATCTCAACACTGATGGTTCATGTGTCATGTAATGTATTAGGGGATGTGGTGTAACATGGGATTCGGTGGGATTCGTTATGGATTCCTTCATTGCCTATTATGGTAATGGAAACTCACTACAGGTTGAAGCTTTGGCTATACTCTATGTCCTCAGACTTTCCAGGGTTAATAAAATCAAACTTAGTGTTTTAGAAATTGAATCCATAATCATCTATAACTTATTGATAGGCAATGGATCAAAACCTTGTTCAATATTCTATATCACGCATAAGTTTTACAGCATCATTGGCCCTCACATGGACATTTTTCATATTTAGAGTTAGAGGAAAAAGGTAGCAGATTTCATGGATTCATTGTCAACCCATGACACAAAATTAATTAGATCTTAGGACCTCATATCTTTGACAATTAAGGTGAGGAACCATGTTAGTGGGGATTCACTGAGGAATTACTATTTTAGGCCCTCATGATTTTTTTTTTCTTGGTTCATTTTTCTATACTCATGGAAAATTCTGAATAAATGATAATGGTGATGATGAGTGTTTATTGAAAAAATCACATTACTCTTCACAATTGTTTCTGATTATGTTTATTTGATGAAATATTATTATACATATCTCATGATAATTACGAAATATTATTCTTCTCTAGTTATTAATTATATAATTATTTATCCATACTGTATTTCTACTACTTTGTACATAATATAGTTAAGAATGGGTTTTTATGAAATCCTGGCATTACAACCTCTTCAGTCAGAATGTTATTTTCTTTCAAGAATATGATTTCTAAAATTTATCCAATAATATTACATTGTTATCCTATAACATTCAAAAAATATATTTCCCATTTTTGTCTTATATAATTGTTTTAAAAAAATATTTCTATAACATTCTGAACAATTCATTTTTATATCCTTTTTACCGTAAAAATTAATGTTCATTTTACCTTATAATACATGTAAGGATCCACCCACCATCATTTATATAATGCTTCCAATGCATGTTTGAAAGGTTAATTTTTTAAGAAAATATTTTTTAAACGTAATTTTAAAACAAATGGGTTGCATATGGTTCTCAAGACACTTTTGTAAATTTTTAAGGATAATTATTTTCAAAATGTTTTCAAGATTATATGAAATGTTTTCAAGAAGTTTTTCAAATAAAAAGTTTTTAAATTTTTTCAAGGCTTCCTTCATATGATTTCATGAAAATCGGTTTCAAAAGGATTAATGTTCTAAAAATAATATTACAAAAAATAAATGATATTTTTTTAAATAAATGTTATCAAAATATCCATAAAAATTATTTTCCATCTAAGATGAATTCTATTGATGTTAATCATGATTTTATTGGGGATTATCTAAAGGTTTTATTCATATTCATTCTATGAAGGATTTATTATTTGATGTCATGATGTTTATGAACCATGATTATCATCCAATAGTTATATGCTGTTGAAAATCACTTCTTCTCATTGGTTATGAGTTCATTAAATGATTATGAAACCTATCCCTTATCATATATTATGATGTGATGAAATGTTAATGATTTCTATTTAATTTTATTGGTTATTACTATATGTTTAAAAAAATTATTATTATTATGGTTCATGATATGATGAATGTTGTATTTTTTTCACATGTATGAATGATGATATTATGATATGGGTGGTACCTATAACTCTCTCAAATGAATTGGATAACAATGGTTTACTCATGGGTTATAATGTTATGTGTGAAGCTGCTTACAAGTTCACAATGTTATACTAGGACCATGTTTCATGTCCATATATTTAGCCATAAAACTGAGTACTTGTTCCCAATGTCTTGAGTGAACCTTATTGTGTGTTAATAATGTTATGCGTGAACATGATTATATGTTTATAATGTTATGCATCGGTCTAGTTTCATGTCAATAAGTTTATGTGTGAACTTTATTACATGATGAAAATTTTATGCGCGAACCTGGTTACATGTTCACAACATTATACATGGATATTGTTACATATCCATAAGTATATGAGAGGGCATGATTTCAGATACTTAACTTAATGTGTGATCCTATTATCTATTTTATATGTTTACAATGTTAGACATTGACGCGTATTCCCAAATTCGTGCATTTCATTCAATGTTATTAATTTATGGCATTTCCTCTTGATTTCCTTATAATTTATGTCTTATGAACAAAAAATCTTTATTCCATGAATCATTTTCAGGATCTTTGTTATGAATGGTATAAATATCTAAGGATCGTGATCTTGTTTTTATAGCCTTATAGTGATGATATGCATATGAAGTTATTTTATTTACACTTACTTAGCATTTGATCTCAACCCTTTCATATGTATACATTCCTCTGGTTATGAATAATTATTTATATAAAGAATTACTCAGGGGAATGATCGTTGTTGGAAACATTGAAGAAATTTCACTGAATTAGAATATTTTTTCAATGTTTTAAAGGCACTAAACTAATATTGTATTTGGTTGTTTAATTTTTTTAATGTTTTATGTATTGAAAAATAGTAATGTAATATCATTGTATGAAAATATAGGGTCATTATACCAAGTGTGTTGATAAATTGACGTCATTTATTGAGGAATTTCTATAGGATGTGTTATGTGTTTGTACGTTAAATATTATCCATTGATACCCTAGGTTATCCCATTCAATTCTGCACTTAGTTGTCTATGTTAGATGGATTAGATTCCTTATTTTATTTTTTACACATAGATGGAATACTAAATTGAAATTTTTATGTTATAATTGTCTTATCACTCTTGTATGGTGTAATTATTTGTTAAAAAGTGCGGTGTTTATTTTCAACTGATTAGGAAAAAATTATTTAAAATCAATTGATCATCATTTCTCTATTATTTAGGTAACAACATAATCATTCTCTTTTAAAATTATATTTCCCCCTTCTTGGAAAATAATTATCTTTGTAATTAAAAAGGAAAAAGGAATGATTATTGTTTAAAATTGGAAAATGTGTTGAAACCATGTTTTATATATAGTATTTAAGACTTTGAATTTATTATTTATTGTCAAAAAGAAAATGCATTAGGAATAGATTGTTTGGGAACACCTACTGGGTTTTAATACTCAAGCCTATAGTTTCTTCTTATTTTAAACTTCAAATGAAGGTTAAATCATAGATTAAATCACCATGAGCGATGCTGGGTTTTTGAATTAGAGATTGAACCTCATGGTCACAAGGTGACTTAATGTTCATCAGAATAAATTTGGTTTTGTTGTTAATATTTTTTTCTATTTTTATTTTAATTTTAAATTTCAATCTGTTTTGTTAATTATTTATGTTTTAATTCTCTATATATTTATATTATTTGGTTTATTTATATTGGAAAAAATTGATCATGTGTTATCTCGTTGATTCCCTTAGTGCTTATCCCTTTCCCGATTTGATTGGGAATACCTATCTGGCCTTGTCATGGGCTGAATTGATTGACTGGTTTTGGTATAGCCTTGGTTGGTTTGTGATAAAATGGTATCAAATATTTATGTTTATTAAGGAGATATCATAATGAGAACCCTTTTTTATTTTGTATATTAAGGTAGAAAAAGTAGCATCATTGGAGCTTGGGGTGTATGTCTTTGGGAGTGTCTTGAAAAAAAGGTTCAGGACTGAACATTTATTAACCAAGGGATGTTAGGTTATGTTTGGTTTGGTTAGTTATTATGGAATGGTTTCTGTTTGGGACATGAAAAGAAAGTTGGTCTACTGGTCTTAGTGAGCTCACTAGGTTTGGAAATCCATATAGAGCTAGGGTCAGGGTCTAAGAAGACTCTTTGTGATGATGGTTTTATTGGAATATAGACACCAAGCATATGGACAAGTCACACATCAACAATAGTGTCCCCATTTATTAGATTTTTTTTCAATATTTTTTGTTTTGAAATCAGTTTGAAAATACTGTTTTCAAATATAAAAAAGAATCACTAGTACAAAATAAGCATTTAATTATTCCAGAAATGGCCTATATTTATGCTAAAAAATGGATGACTGCATAAGTGAGGTTAAAAACCCTTGTCTACAATCATCCCTAATAATGGGGTAATTTATCAGTGCTAAAAAAGCATTGAAAAATGGAATCTTAATTAGTGATTTTAGAAGAACTGATAATGGAACCATTTATCAGTTCTTATTTAGGTTTGATAAAGGCTCTATTTATCATCGGTTATACAAGCCCTAATAGATGAAACTTTTATCAGTTTTTATAAAATAAATGAGAATGTATTCATTTATCATTTATTCTAGAGGTATTGATTAAGAATATTTTATAAATTCTCATAGAAGATATAATAATGTAGAAATATATCAACACTTTTAACAGCACTAATAAATGTGTCCTTTATCAGCTCTTTTAAAAGTACTCATAATGGCTCAAACTGTAATGTGCTATAATAGCACACTATATAACTATTGCACTATGTTGTAGTAGAACAACAGAATGCCAAAGCAGACTAGATATCAAATACAAACATTCCCCATTAAATAAATTAAATAAAATGAAATTTACACGACAAGAACAAGAAAAATAAAATATTATTGACATTTAAAACATTGGTTTATACAAGTAAAAAAATACAAATTATTACATACATTAAAAAATGCAATGATAAAGTGTATTTTAATACAAACCTAACTCATGATATTATTGAACAAACCTCCCATTCTAGAGAAAAATAATTCACCTGTATAAGAAAATATTTTTTCAATTCGTAAAAATATAAAGAAATACCTTAACCAAAATTGTTAGTTTTACTAAAATAGATGTCAGTTATAAATTAGATGTCATTCATGGATTCATAATGGTGACACCATTATTCATATTAAGGATTGGAATATTCCAACACATATCAAATAGATTTAGTATTTTTTTAAGTATCAAAACAAACTAAACGTGTTTTGTCGATTTTCAGTATGTTAGTTTTTATTTTTTACTAAAATGTAATTTTTAACAAAGAACAAAAACATTCGACTCATTCTGATTACATATTGTATAATTTTTTTGGAAATTAATTCCTAAATGTAAAAAATTACTTATGAATAAATTCCCTAAATTATCAATATTATATAAGTGTGTTTTAAAGGATTTAAATGAGTGGGTCTTTTTGAACATAAATGTGAATTTTCAAGAAACAATGAACATATTGAGTCATACTGAGAATATTGTTTATCAAATTTAGGTGAGTATGATTAATACATTTAAATATTGACATATGGATCATTTTTTTAAAGTATCAAAACAATGCGAATGTGTTTCCTCCATTTTGCGTAGGTTACATGTCCATTTTACTAAAATTTATGACAATTTTAACTAAAATGAAGAAATTAGAGTCAAACCTATCACATCGTGCATCAAATTAAGGTGAGAATGATTCCTACAATTCCTAAATGGATAAGGATAATTTTCATAAAGTGTCAAAACAATGTGAATGTGTTTTCTTAGTTTTTATTATGTCAGTTTTATTTTTTACTAAAATTTAATTTTAAACAAGAAACACATACTTTTAACTTATTCGGGTCATATCATGCATCACTTTGATGTGAAATGGATTTCACCATTACACAAATTTATTTTGAATTTTTTTCCAAAATTATCATAAAAATGTATGCATGTTTGATTTGTTTTCACTGAGGGACACTTTTTGAGCGTAAATGTCGATTTTAAACTAATAAAAACACATTGATTCATGCAAGGAACATCATTAATCAAATTGAGGAGTGGATAATTATTACACCTCATAAATAACATACAGATCATTTATATTAATTATAAAAACAATTCAAATTTATTTTCCCAGTTCTGAGTAAGACATTTTACCATTTTACTATAATTGATTTTAATTTTAAGTAAAAAGACACACTTTGAGTCATACTGGTCACACCATGCATCTGATTGAGGTGCGGTAAATTTATAAATATCAAAAATAACATATAGATCATTTTCGAATACTATAAAAACAAAATGAATGTTTTTTATTTGTTTTGAATAAGTCACCTATCCTTTTTATTAAATTTTACTTTATAATAGGATAAAAAACTTTTAACTCATTCTGACCACATCGAGCAACGAATTGATGTGAACAAGATTATTACATGTCGCAAATGAGTTATGAATCATTTTCCTAATTTTTTAAGACACTATACGAATGTTTTATTGGTTTTTAGTGAGTGATTATTTTTGAACTAAAATCTCAATTTTAAATAGATAATGGACACAATGTCTTATATCAGGCACATCATATATCATATTGAGGTGAGGGAAATTCCTACATGTCAAAAATTATATATTGATCATTTTTCTAAGTTATCAGAACAATATAAATGGGTTTTCTTGGTTTTGAGTAGGAAAAATATCCAATTTTCTAAAATTGATGGCATTTTTAAGTAAAATACACACATTGAGTCATACTGGTCACACATTGTGTTGGATTGAGGTGTGGCTAATTACTATATATCACAAATGACTTATGGATCATTTTATTAAATAATAAAAAGAACATTAATGCGTGTTCTCAGTTTTAAGTATGTACCTTGACTTTTTTACTAAAATTTCATTTTACAATTAAAACAGACACTTTAACTCATTAATGATACATTGCATATCAGATTTAGGTTTGAATGATTCCTACATATGAAAAATGACTTGTGGATCATTTTTTAAATTTTTTTTAAACAATTTTCAATTGTTTGATTGTTTTTAAATAGTTAATTGGACTTTTTTACTACAATAGATCTCGATTTAAAATAAAAGAATTCAGTTGGAGTCATACCGGTCATACGGTGTGCTGGATTAAGGTGTGGATGATTCATGAATGTTTCAAAATATATATGGGCTATTTTTCATAACGTATTAAATCTATCTGAGTGTGTTTGTGTGATTTTCAGTAGGTCATTTTATTTTATTTAGTAAAATTGATGTCAATAATAAATAAGGATCCACATAGTGTCATACGAGTCACACCATGCATAAAATTAAGGAACGGTTAATTCCTCCACATTTCAAACCCCTAATAGGTTTTTTCCAATGTATCAAAATAATCTAAATTTCTTTTATTGATTTTGAGTATATCTATTTTCTTTTTTTACTGAAATTTCATTTAAAATACGAATCACATACATTGAATCATAAGGATAAAATAGTTTATTTGTTTTATGTACGACTAATTCCTACATCTCAAAAATGATTTATGATTCAATTTAGTAAATTATCAAGAAAACCCTAGCATGTTTTTTAATTTTCTTGTTATTGAAACTTTTTAATGCCAACTGTTGATTTTAAACTGATAACGAACACATTGATTCATATTGGGTACATTGTGTATTGGGAGTAAGTGTGGATGGAACTTACACATAACTTATTAATTATATATCATTATTATAATGTATAAAAATAATGAATTAATTTTTTTAGTTTTGAGTATGCTTGTTGTTTTTTTTCTAAAATTATTATCAATTTTAAATAGAATGTACTACATGAAGTCATACCGGTCCATTGGATTTCTTTATCAAACTTCCAACACTATAGGAATATCTTCAAAAAACCATATCAACTAATAAAATTAATCACATATATACGAAATAAATTATTATGATTAATACTAAAAATGAATAATTTAATCATTAATATAGAATAATACATTAATTCTATGGACAATGAATTTACTTTTGAAATATCTAGACTATCCCTGTTATTGAGTAGTAGAGGGAACATGATGTAAATTGAAAAATTTCAACTTTATAGGGGTGAAATGTTTTGATTTAGAAGATGAATGTGAAGGATTTGGTGAAGATAATCATGAAATATTGAATGCTCACCCAAATATGAATAAAACAATCCAATTGTATATGAAAAAAATTTAATGTGATTACTACCTAAAATAAATAAATTAAAAATAAATTTTAAAAAATACATTAATACTATGGACACATAAAGAATCACCTCTAGAATTGAGTATATGAAGAATCATTTCACTTACTATAATTAAATTGAAGATAACTTGAATTAACATGATAAATGAAACACAACATGGGTCAAAAATGTTGTGATAGAGAAACATTCTATATAAGTTTTTGTGTAGAAAGGAATAAAATAAGGAAAAACCTCCCCAACTGAAACAAAAGAATCCAGATGTATAAAAAATCATAATATGAGTAATAATAAAAATATATAAATTTAATATAAATATTAAATTGTACATTAAATAAATAGATAATTATTTCCTATGAAATCATTAATATTACCTCTATAATTGATTAGTGGAAGTATACTCTCTCTTCCAGCAAAGGCAGTATACATAAATTGAATGAAAGTGATAAATGAAATAGTACAGGGGTATAATGATTTTGAGATAAAAGATGTTTTTGGATGTCTTAGTGAAAAAAGGCATAAAATATGGACAAACTACCCCAACATGTACAAAAGGTTCTACCATTATATGAAAACAATTATTTTATGTTTTCTACTAAATTTAATTAAATTAAAAATAAATATAAAACAATACATTAATTACATGGACAATGATTTTACTATGAAAACATAAATATTACCTATATAATTATGTAGATACAACGTCATTACTCTTATTGGAAAGTAATAAAACATGTATATAAATCTATTAAAATAAACGAACACTACAAAGAATAATTAATATTAAATCAATATTTCCCTATATAATTTTTTACTAAAATAGAGAATTTTTACAGTAACATTACCTTTATATATTTCTAAAGGGGTTTCTTTCATTATGGTTTCTTCTTTCTAGGTATTGGTAATATCACCATGTATAGAATACATTGTCTTAATGAGGTGTAAAAATTTAATTTATATTATGTTAATGTAGAAGAGAATATACAATATTATGAGGGAAACATAGTATATTAAAAAACTATTTAACTTTATCATTGAACTATAAATATTTTTTAAAATGATTAAAGGATTTGGTTACTATATCGAAAATCCAAATCTATCCTTTTTGGTCCCCTATAACGTACAAGAAATTTTCTACACTAGGACCGACATGAAATAATTGTGATGTCCCAGTGAAAGGGTCATCTATGATTCAGTTTTCATTTGACATGACAATTTTTTAGTCTCCATCAACACAATTGACCAATTATTATTTTTTGGATGAGAGACATAAAATACATCCACTTCATGTGATTCCATTATGAATAGCACATCTTTTCCCCCTTCCACACTGGATTTCACCTTCGCAAAAAAAAATCATCAACTATCACTCCTCTGATATTGCCAACCCATTTGAAATGGAAAAGAATCATTTGAAATTTTGTATAATCTTACTCATATATCCATTTGATAATTGAAAAATATGAAATATTTTGATAAATTGTAATTTAATCCATGGAACCATATATGTCCATTACTTCATCCACATGTGTAACACCATGATTTTATATCTTACTGAATGCATCATGTTTTTTTGTATAGAACATATAACCATTGATTACATAAACAATGTAAGATATAACATTTTCATTCGGTCCTCTAGATAGCCATTTAAGCCATCCTAAAATTGAATTTCAATTTTCATATAATTCTATATAACTTGTATCTCATAAATAGCCTATTAACTATCGATTCTATTTATTTGATATCCATACATTAGACATTGATGAATTCAAATCTCTAATAATTTATTTTTTGGAATCAATGTGTGGGTAAACATATTAACTATTATGTAACATGTAAAGGTGAACTTGCTGCCTCTCTGTCAAGGAAATTGTAACAATATATCTTCTATAAATCCAATCACTTAAAAAGTGTTAACTGTGATGGGACATTGTGACATCGATGGTTTAGACATCTGATAGGTAATCAATACATAATTCAATATCTTCATAAACAATATATCATTATGAAATAGAATCCTATGGATTAATTCAATTCTGTACATCCCCATTCAAAATATTCATATACCCTTAAATGGGGTACATATGTCTGTAATGGATCAAACTGCCTATTTTATACTCTCTAACCAAGTGAACCATTAGTAGGTACATTATATAGAATAATTATTGTGGTAAGAACATATTTAATCCCCATAATATGACTACAATCCCTTTATTCATAATGATAAACTTTATCTTGTATACAAATTTACTGCATTTGGATTTGAAACATAAGTATATTCTAGTTAATGTATGTCATAAATTATGAGGTAGAATGAAATGGAAGGAAACATGAATTAAATATTTCATCAAAACATATCATTTCTTTTATTTTAGTCTTTGCAACATCAAATTATTCAATAACACGATATTCTCGATATTTTTTGAATACCACTATTGAACTTTTACACATATAAAGAAAAGAAATTTTTTAAATTTTACCAAAATGGATAGAGTTTATGATTCTATATGAATAAAATTCCTCATTTTACCCTTCACCGTGCTAACTCATCCATTATACCCATTTTAATCATGTCGAACCTATCCCCGTTTCCATTTTTCATTTTTTCGAGAACATTTAGTAATGTTCCAATAACATGGTCGAATAAATTTTTTATACATGTATGTCATAAAAAATAGTCTTACCAATAATCAATTCCAATACAGTAATTAAAGGAAAATTTATCACTTCTTCCAAACTTATTTTTTAATGTATTTCAAAATTTGTTACCATAAGCAATGCCGATATTTTTTACATTATTGTATAGGTTATCAGCCATTACTAGATATGGTGTTGTAAATTTTTTAATATTCCCATTAAATGATATTTTATTGGATCATTATTAATGTATTCAAGGTTAAATTTTATGTTGTCCTAAAAATAGTCTTCGATAAATTTTCCAATCAAACCATGCATTTGTGTTTTTCTCAAATGGTACAACACAACATTTTTTAATAGTATGTATTGAAAATTTTACATAACCCTGGATTCCAATTATAATTTCATACAACATGGCCCGAAATTTTAAATTCTTATCATCTATGAGAATCTTACAATGTAACACCTGTACCTCGCATCAATTTTATATCTTCAATAAATGGAGCCAAATAGACATCAACATCATTACTGTTTTTCTTTTTTTATATATAAGTAGAGACAACATAATTTTTTTCACTTCCTACATAAATATATAGGAATGTTATACATTACCAACATGATAGGATTTGTTCTATCAGTAATACTCTATACACCAAAAATATGTATTCTATATGATAACGCAAGATGCATGTTTCTGGACTCATTTCCAAATTTTTGATACTCATAATTGATTTTTTCTACTAAGAAGAATATTTTTTATGTCATAGGTTCTCATCTTTAATAATTGTATCAACATTCCATGTTAATTGTTTTTAGGTTTCATAAAATACATATCGTCTTTTAATCCATTGAATTATAGGAAATTAACATACATATTTCGAAGGACTTGATTATTTTTTCTTATATCAATCTATGCCACTCATAAGAAATTTTATGACTGATTCATGGTCCTTGAAAAATGATATGCAATCATTTATACAGGTATGTATTTTTTATAGATCATCCCCCCTGAACATAACATTCATTTAAAATCATATCTTCCTCATGGTGGATTATTTTCTTCTAGTATCATATCATTCATGAGACCAAGTAGTTCTGTAAAGATGGTATCTCTCTATATGCTTGCAGCTTTCAATTTATATAACATCAATATAACTGACAATGTTGTGTATTTGGTAAAATCAGTATACAATGGTTTCATAGAAAATCTATTTAAATCCTTAATTAACTTTAGACAACAAAGAAGGTCATATTCAATTTCCAATTTAATTTTTTCCATGTGATGTCCATTATTATTTTCAATGGTATTCATAACCAATGATTAATAAACCATAGTATCATCCCAATCAGTTTACACATTCAGTTTTTCCCATATCGAGTTCATATTTTATAGGTTTGATCAATTTTGTGACATATAAAATGTTTTTCCATCACTTTAAAACTAATTTGAATTGGATAAAAACAATGTAAACATGAATAAATTATTTTATATGGTTATTCTGCATGCTCTCTTTCAACCTATATGAACTGTTTAACTACATATTCATACTCATTTTTTACAAGATTAACAAGCATACATTTTTAATTCATATCCATTTTATTAGGTTTATGAAGTATTAATTTTTTACAATATAAAAATAAATACAAATAAGATATTCATTATCAATGGTGATAATTATAGACAATTCTAATAAAGAAAACATAACATTTTATTTTTTCAAATAATTTTTTGTTTGTTGTAGAAAATGGGTAATTGGATTAGAGAAAATAATTACTCCACTATAAGACATGTTATCCTATGAATTCATTCAAATGAGTATGTCATAGAGAACTCCTCCTCATTTCATTTTCCAGGATGCATAGCCACCCAAAATATGTATAATGCAAAAAATAACTATATTATTTATTCACATTAGATCCACATGAAATGTATATTTTTATATATCACACATTAAAGAATTGGTATTTGAGAAAATAACATGCCTTCTCAGTTATATTTTAACCCCAACTCCAACCATTAAAAATAAATAAAATAATGATCCCTCAAAATAACATAAAAATAATCATCAAAATTTTCATCGATTACAATTTTTAGAGGTCCAAGGTTCATGGGATTTTCATAAATTATTCATTACGAAGAAATATTTCCACAAAAGATATGATTTCATTTATATAATTAAAAATTTCATTTATTTCTTTTCCATTTTTTTCTTAAACTACCCATTCCTAATACTAATTTACCTCTTCAATAAAATCAGAATAAAATATTTATTCATCCATAATAAATGTATTACAAAAAATTAACTTCATATTAATAAAAATATATTAATTATTACATGTTGTTTTTAGGTCAATGTTACCATAAAAATAGAGGATTATATAAAATAAATTCATCTATTATTCCAAAACCATAACTAATTTTTTATTTGATATTTATAATAAACCAATTTGTTTTATTGTTTTATAAAGGAAATATGAAAATTTAAGATTTTCTTAATAAAAAAATATATGTTTTTCAAAAATTACTAAGACAAGTATGTTATAGATTCTGTGTTGGGATACATACCTAAAACATCCATGAAATGAACATGGAATATATTTACTCACATTGATACTAAAATTATAATACCGTTAATATTAAGAAGGAGATTAAATCTTGAATAGTGTTCAATGACCATGATCATTATATAGAAATATATATGGAATTATTGAAACTTTTATCAAAAAGTGATCAATAAAAATTTAAAATGATGAATTAATCATACAGACCAGATATGGTCCAAATGTAGATAATAAGGAAAATAGATTTAAAAAAACAATTTATAAAGAAAAATACATGACATCCAAATCTGGTTTCAATCAAAAAAAGGATCATAAAATATCAATTTGTTCAAAATCTAAAAGAAATATAATATACTAGGATCAGACCACAAATAACTCATGACACCATCTAATAATAAATAAACAACTGAAAAAAAATACTCAAAGATAATCACAAGGCCTACCTCGTTAGGTTGAACGAAATAAACTTCTAAAATACTAAATGAAATAGAGCACTAGATTTCTAATTATGGTCAAGAATCTAGGGTTAATTGATTAGTGTGGTTTGAGATAGGAATAACCGAGGAGGTGCACTGACAGTTATAGGATTTTACAGAATGCTTATGATGTCGTGATTAGTTTACAAATAGTTAGGGGTTTTTAAATAGATCAGGACACATTTATCAGTTCTTAAAAATAACCACGGATAAATAATACTTCATTCAGCACCAAATTAATATGTGTTCATAAATTGAATATTTATCTGTTCCTTTTTGTGTTGATAAAGGTAGGTTTCGATCGGTTTAAAAAAAATAACTAATAAAATATATATTTATTAGTGATAATGTTTTAGCATTGATAAAAATTCATTTTATCATCGCTTTTTTAGAGATTATAGTGGATGATATTTTTCATTATGAATAAATAGCTGATAATGACATACCATTATCAACACTAATTACATAATCATTGATAAATGATTTATTATTATAATTATTAATAGTTATTTTAAATACATATATATAATTAATAAATATACATAAATATAAATATAGTAAATATATTCTTTTTTAAATATATTTATTATAATTTTATAATTATTCATTTATAATTTTAAAAATATATTCTGAAAAGTAATATTAATATCTAATTTTAAGTGCATGCATATTCATAGATGTTAAAAATGAGAGAAATTGAATAAATTAAAAATAATTATACTAACAATATTGAAAAAATGTATATTATTTGTGTGTGTACTTGTATATAAAAAATTATTAATTAAAAATATTTGAAATCATTACAACAAATATATGATCTTTGAAAAATTTAATAATCAAATAATACATTCAATTCAATGATTATTGCACTATGCAATTTGTCAGTATTAATAATTCATTTTAATTTATAATTATAATATCTTATTCACTGAAAATTTTAATAATTAATGTAAATAAAATAAATATATTATAATATACTAATCATATTTATATTCCTTAATATGTATGTATATATATAATATACAATTCATTAACATTTAATATCATAATTTTCTAGTTAATAAAATGTATAATATTTAATTATGTATAATCAATTTATTCATTTTTTTCAATAGTTAAATAATTAATAAAATTTATCATTTATTAAAATTAAATCATTTTTTATTTAATTAATTATTTTATTTTATTCAGTCAAATTTTTTTTTCACTAAAAATAAGTGAAAAAATTGTATCTTTATAAGAGCTAAAAATAAAAAACTGATAAAGTGTACCCTTTATCATTGCTAAAAGAGTGCTAATAAGGGGTACCATTTATCAATGAGAAAAATCTTGTGCCGATAAAGGTTCAATTTATCAGTACCATAAAAATGGTTGATAAAAGGTTAAATTTAGTAGTACTCTCTTTAACGTTGATAAATATTCCATTTATCAATGTTTCTTGTAGTGCTGATAAATACCACCACTATTAGTCATGGGTTTTTAGTGGTGATTAAATCAAGAAGTAATGATTTGGTTAGTGGTTGATGGAATATGATTTTCCAAAATTGTTTCAATGAATTTATTAAAAAATTTATTTTTAATAAGATCAATTTGCGGTAAGCATGGTTTGATTTATCAGAAAAAGATTTCAATAATAAAAACTCATGCATTTATAAAATTTTTTTAAATGTAATTTAATTTTGAAATGGTGTATTTTTTGGAAAACATTTTTTGGAATTTATGAAAATTCATACAAAACATGAAGTGTAAAGTATATTGATAAATACAAACTTGAATCATGGGTTGATTGTTTTATTTCCAAATGGAAAATAATTATTTTATCCTTAGGCATTCTTGTGAGCACTCACATTCAAGGATATTCTTGAGGGAGTGGATGGTTGATGTAATGAGTGGATGAGTACCCAGATTGGTGTGAGATTAAATGTTTTTGATGATCTATAGAATACCATTAGTGAGTGTCAAACATACCATGATTATTTTTATTTCAAAAATTTTTTTTTGGGGGAATGATTTTATTTGTTATAATAATAAATAGTGGTGTAGTGTTTTTTATTTTAATTTGAAAATGTTGTCTATTAGGATATTCGAGTTGAGTTGTTATTACTAAATTGGTTTGAATTGAGTTATTATTTTTCCTTGGTATTTATTATATTCACCCACCAATGGATCGATGGATATTTGAGCTGCATACATGATTTGTTTACCATTAATGGACCCACAAATCTTTCAACCTTAAGACGCTGTCCTTGAGTTTTGGAAGTAGAATAATCCTATCATTTATGGACAATATGATCCTTTAGAAGTAGAAGCGTGGATGTGGAAAAGAGAATGTATATTAGGTTTTATTGAGTTACATGAGTCCTTAATGTTTTAGTTTACTAGATTTATGATTGAAGGACTGAGTTGGATGTGGTAGAAGTTATTTATTCAAACTAAGCCACAAAATTTCCTCTCAAGGAAATTATTTGAGTCTTCGTTCATCTGACAATATTTCTCTATGGTTGTGAATGTGAGGAAGGTGATAGAAATGTGTTCTTTTAAGAGGTTTATGGAATGGTTTGGAAGTTCATTCTTTATTTTATGTATTTGGTCATTTTTCAACTGAGGTGGGCCAAGGATGTCTCCAAGAAGGCTCTATATTTTTAAAATGGGATTTATTATGATCTATAGTTGAAGGATTTGTAGACCGATGTAAGCTCATTTATCGATGTGGTGAGGAAATATGTCTATGTTGAAGATATATTGGTTGGGGTGCCATAGTTATCAAACCTTACTCTAGTCCCTATAAGTGATGAAGATAATTCAATTATGGAGATTGGAAATCTTCCTAAAGATTGTGGTGATATTAGTGGAATTAAGAGGCCTTCATACATTTGATTAACTTCTTCTATGTATAGTATCACGATGTGCCATCAATGTGGAATTTATGATCATAAGAATCATTCTTGTCCAAATTTTTTAAGACATACCATACAAATGTAATCCTAAGTCATATTCAATGGTTTTTTTGGGTGTTGTTATGATGTTACATAGAGATTGATATGCCACTTCAAAAGACACCCTACCTTGTTTGTAGGAGTAGGATGCTGATCTAGGATCTATTTAATGTCCTTTTTTATGTAATCATTTCAATATTATAAAGATGGTTCCTTTTGTGATGATTTTTTTGAAATTTAAAACTAATGTTTTAAATATCATGATTACCCATGTTTTAATGGAAGCGTTTACTTTGGTAAATTCTGATTTTTTTTGTCTTGGGTGGATGTGTATTTAGTTGGCTGCCCTGTTCATGATTCTTATATTGGTGGTTAAAAAGGATTATATGTATGTATCTTCCAAATAACATTTATATTTGAAGTTCCATGTTGGAGTAAAATGGGTTTTGTGTCATGTCATGTTCAATTAGTCCTTTATGAGTTTTTTTGTGGTTATTTTGGTTTTATGTATAAATGTTTAGTGGGTGATGTTTGTTAGCAATCTAGATTGTATTTTAAAAATAGTGGGTGTCACTAGTGCAGAAAACTTTTTTTTACGTCGGTTATTTTTAATTTTTTTCGTCGGTTTCTAGCCGACGTTAATACGTGCGACGTTATAAATAAGGTTTTTGACGTCGGTTATTTAAAAACCGACGTCAAAAACATAAAATCGTGATGTTTATCACATCGGTTATTTTAGAACCGACGTGATAAAGGGCCTGGAGAATGGTTTATCATGTCGGTTATTTTAGAACCGACGTGATAAAAGGCCTGGAGAATGGTTTATCACGTCGGTTATCAAAGAACCGACGTGATAAACGGCCTGGACAATGGTTTATCACGTCCGTTCATAAACAACCGTCGTGATAAATAGGGGGTGAGGGGGTTTATCACGTCAGTTCATATCTAACCGACGTGATAAACTGGGGTGAGGGTGGTTTATCACGTCCGTTCTATAAGAACCGACGTGATAAACCGGGCTGAGCATGGTTTATCACGCCGGTTCATATAAAACCGACATGAAAAACCGGGGGAGGGGGGTTTAATACATCGGTTATTGTATAACCGCCGTGATAAACCGGTGGGAGGGGTTTTATCACTTCGGTTAGTCAATAACCGACGTGATAAACCATTGTCCAGGCATTTTAGCACGTCGGTTATTCAATAACTGACGTACTAAACCATTCTCCAGGCCCTTCATCACGTCAGTTATTAAATAACCGACCTGATAAACCATTCTCCAGGCCTTTTATCACGATGGTTATTAAATAACTGACGTGATAAACCATTTTCCAGGCCTTTTATCACGTTGGTTATTAAATAACCGACGTGATAAACTATTTTCCAGGCCTTTTATAACTTCGGTTATTAAATAACCGACGTGATAAACTATTTTCTAGGCATTTTATCACGTCGGTTATTAAATAACCGACGTGATAAACCCAATTTTTTTTAAACTGAATGTAGTGATCTTCTCTCCACCAGAATCAAACAGAAAATAAATCAAGAAATCATACCACAAAAACAGAAGTACATAAAAAATAAGCATGTAAATAGATAACATATAAAACTTACCCACTAGACACCATCCACCCTCATTTATACCCTATGGACAGCCCTCCCCCACCCCGTTGGATCCCTCACCCTCATGTATACCCCCTGGACAGCCCTCCCCCACCCCATTGGAGCTCCCACCATCATGTAAACCCCTTGGACAACCCTCCCCCACCCCATTAAAGCCCCCACCACACTCCTGGACTGCCCCCGACCCTCGGACACCCCCCAACACCCCTCAACAACCCCCCACCCGCCTGAACAACACCTCCTCACCCCCTCACCCCACTTGACAGCCCTCACCACACCCCTGGACAACCCCCCACCCCTGGACAACACTCCCACACCCCTGGACCAGCTTCCCACATCCCTGGACATCCATGCCACCCCCCAAGACTGTCCCCCCACCCCACCGGACAGCCCTCCCAGTCTGCTGGACACCCCCAACCCCACTGAACACACCCCCACACCCTGGGAACCCCTCCCCCACAGACCCAAATCCATACCAGAAGAACCATCAAAAGTAGACCAAAACAAGAAGTAGAGCAAAATTAAACATTCACTTATATAACATTCAAAACTTACACTGTCAACTTAAAAAAACTAAATCAATCCTAAAGAACTACCAAATAGACAATTAAAACGACAATATTCAAAATTACATTTTACATTACAAACAACTAAAATTCAATCAAACCTGTAAAATAATTTGACCACTCCACTTGTACGTGTTTGATGTCTTCAGCAGTATAGGGTTTAGGGTCATCAAAAAGCTACAAATGAAAAAGAAAATAGTTAACATGTATAATGAATAAATCAAATTGAAATATGATGGAAAAGTATAAGAGGAAATCATACTAGGTCAAAATTCACAACTGTCCCAGTTGTTATTATTTCATATATAAATCATAACATATAATATCCGCATTCGATGAGGCCTTGTTGTTCATGACAATTCTGTTTTGAATGAGTGTAAATTCAATATATATTTTTATGTAATAAATCAAAAAGTACAAATTATAAATGGAAATTTACCTTCGCCTTTACATATTTGATCTTTGTATTTCTTTTCTTTGTGTTTTTTCGAAAGTAGACCCATGCACTGTTAGAAAATAATACAAATGGGGTAAATTTAAAATTCATTATAATATATAAAACTAATGAGAAATTGAAACTTACTTTTCCAATATATTCTTAAAACATGCCTGCACATCACTATGAACAGAGCATATCCAATAAAGAGCTTTCTCCCTTGGGAAAAAAATCCCTAACATCCAATGATTACTGATAAAAGGAAATTTAATGTTAGTGGTTTTTTATGTTAAAAGATAATTAACTCTTTGAGAGAAATTTGTTTCATACCTCTCACAAAAAGGCATCATCCAACATTGTTGGATTATATTCTTTTCAAATATTTCAGCAATATAAACCATTCTTTGTTCCTCAGTCAATGCACATGCTTCAGGGGAAATCAATTGTGGGTCCATGAATCCATATACTTCTGTCAGTTCATTCTTCTCACAAATTATATAAAGATACCTAATAAAAAAAATATATAAGTATACATTTTTAATAAATATAACGCAGGGAAAAGGTGTTAAGACTTACATAGAAAAAATTTGCACCACGTTGATGCCCAACTTATCTCCAGTAAAAAGCTCCATGATATCAGATTTTATAATCCCCACACTTATTTCACGTCCACAAACATGAGATTCCATTGGAAACTCATAAAAACCCAACAAAAAATTTGAATATCTTGACAATCTGTCAAGACCACTGGAATCTGTATCTGATGTCATAGCTTGTTGTCTTTGTTGTTGTCTATACAGTATTTATTTACCCTTGAAGTATTCCTATGAAAAAAAAATATTGAGAATTATAGTAGTTTTCAAATGATAAAACAACTTTAATAAAAAAATAAAATAAAAGATATAACATTCATACCTCTATGGTAATGAGTCGAAGAAGTCTGGATGGTCAAACTAAAAAATGGCCGATACTCTGTCCAACTATCGCCACCTCATCTGTAGGTATTGGTACCCTAGCTGATCTATCTATAATATCCTATACAGTGACCCTCTGATTCTCTACCTCTAATTGTTGATGATGAACTGTATCTCTTATACAATATACCAACCCGTATGCTACTATAGGATTTTGAGAATCATCAACATACAAATCGCAATATGTAGGAAGCTGCGGCAGAGGTGTAGGATAAAAAATGGGGTCCGCAGGCTGAGGTGGAGGAGTGGGAGCTACTGGCGGAGGTGGAGGATAAATAATGGGGTCTGCAGGGGAAGGTGGAGGAGTGGGAGCTACAGTCTGAAATTGTCTTTGCATTTATGCAAACATAGACTGCACCGAATCTCTAATACTTTCTTCCATCGTCGCATTAACATTTTGAACTTTAGCCTCCAAGGATTCTATTTTTTTTATAAACCCCCTCAATGTTAGAAGTTGAAGAACGTGGAAACACTTTTCTTACCGATACACCTGTCGGATATCCTCTTACACGACCTGGATGATCGGGCCTTCCCAATGCTGCAAATAAAATATCTTCCCTCCCAGTAGCTGTAAATGTCCCCTCTGAACTCTGCTCCTCAAGAGAGTCCTGTATTAATTAATTGAACATTTCTTTAATGATTGAAACTTATATGAAGAAAAAAGTTAACTTAAATAAATTAAATAGATATCTTACAATCCTCTCAGCTATGATTCTCAATTCTTCCGAAAGATATTTCCCTTTTTCCCCTTCGGAGCTCTCTTCCATTTTTCATGTCTAGATGGAGGGGATGGAGGGGCCACCTCTCCAGAGCTTGAAGACTCAGCTCTTAGTTGTTGAAATTTTTCCGCTATCATTTTTTCTTCCAATAATGTATACCGTCCCCGAGATAAACTATGAGGGTATACATTTTTAGATTGGATCTCCTAATGAGATTTCCTTGTTTTCTGTAATTTATGAATAAGAAATCATTAAAAAAACATTAATAAAATCATTTATATAAGAAAGTATATAAAAGTTTACATTGCCCTTACCAGAAATGACTCTTTTTTTCTACTTTCAAAAAACTGTCTCCATGTGTCTTCATCTATAAAAGGATATATACGACATGGATTGTCATGACTCCTATGACCATAAATGAAATCAGATGAGAGGGTTGATTTGAAATCCCTCCATCTCCTGGCATCCAACGATAAGCATTTCTTTTTGACTCCTCCAGTGTCAGGAATATCAAATTTCATCTGATAAAGAAGAGGTTAAACATATTATATATACCAGAAACATTAAAATAATGGTAAAAAAATGACAAAAGATCTTACCAAAACTGTCTCCCACAATTGAGAGATAATCTCTTTATCCACACCTCTCCAATCATCATACAGAATGCTTACTTTGGTCTTACCCTGAGTTGCAACAAAACTCGTAAAATCATTGGCATTCAGACCTCTAGGAATATCATCATCATCAAACTCAACTACTATCCTCTGATCCTGCGTATGGGCAAGTGATAATTTTGGTAAACGTGTGCAACCACGTTTACCAACCTTTGAACTCTTTTTCATAATAGGAGCCTGTGAATGTTCATCCCCAGAGGTATGACCAGCAATATGCTCCTCCCCAGAATCATGTGGTTGATCATCTCAATGATCTGTCATTATCCTTCAAATCAAGAAAACAAACGTCAGTTCACAAATATACAAATTCAAATATTTTAATACTACTGTAATCAGAAAATAGAAAAGTGTACTAGGTTACATAATATTAAACATTGGTAATATGGTAAGCATGTTAAACAATGGTAAAGATAGAAAAGATGGTCAAAATGGTCAAGATGGTCAAGATGGTCAAGATGGTAAAAAAGGGAAAAATGGTAAACCTGGTAAACATTGTAAACATGGTAAAGTAATTGTCAGTGAACAAATATACAAATTCAAATATATTAATACTACTGTAATCAGAAAATAGAAAAGAGTACTAAGTTACATAATAGTAAACATTGGTAATATGGTAAGCATGTTAAACAATGGTAAAGATGGCAAAGATGGTCAAGATGGAAAAATGCTAAAAATGGTAAACCTGGTAAACATTGTAATCATGGTAAAGTAATTTTCAGTGAACAAAAATAAGCATTTTAAAATTCATGTAATGGTTATAAACATGATAAAGTAAACTAAACAAACTTAAAACAAACAATAACATATACTTATTTTATTTTAAAACGTGTTTTAATAAATAAAAAACTTACAATATCTAACATTTATGGAAAAAATAAATGTAAACAAGAAATAAACATATGTTACCTATAATTTTAGGAATGTACAGATGGATTGTTTTCCCAAATTCCTTCGTCCTGATCGTTCCTTATGGCACAAACTATGTCTTCAACATGATCGTCATTATGTTCTGTTAATATTTCCATTGAAGTAGGGATCTCACATAAATCAGCATATTCATCAAGTTCATCCTCACCAACATATTTTTTTTCCCTTGTAAAACAACAGCCCACTGCATATCTGATTGATCTACTACATAAAAAATTTATTTTGCATGTGTTGCCATTATAAAAGAATCAGCTGTGTCATCCAATCTATTCAGATTAACAAGTGTCATTCCAAATTCATCGTGTCTGACACTGTTGTTACCATTGAACCATTTACAGTTAAAAACGGGAACTTTAATTTTAATGTAATCAACTTCCCATATGTCTTCAATCACTCCATAATATGCATTTGATGCAGAAATTGGGTTTTTGTCCTTAGCACTCGAAAAATGCATTGCTTCTGCAAACACCAATACACCACTATTCAGAACTGCACTTCTATTGTCCTGAGCTTTTGTATGAAATGTATAACCATTAATGTCATAACCAGACCATGTTATCACATTTAAACATGGACGACCCACTATCCATTTTAATGTCTCTTATACATATGATCTACCAAGCAAAGTCTTTTTAATCCATGACAAAAAAGTTTTGTTGTGCTCATTCAAAATCCACATTTCTTTCTTCATTGGATGACATTGATTCAACTCATTAATATGCAATGTGATATATGGTTGAGAATCAGCTATTTTATTCAAGATCTATGATTCTAACTTCTTCATCTGTTCAGCTAACAATGATTTGAATTTCAAGCCGCGAATCCCCTTTCCCTCATTATTAACTCGTTCATGGAGAGATGGAGGCAAACCTATGTGTTGCGCCGCAGCCAAGTAGCTCGTACAAAACTCTGCTACCTCCTCAGAAATATACTTTTCAATAATGGAGGCTTCAGGTCGATTTAGATTTTTAACATACCCCTTTAATATTTTCATATACCTTTCAAAAGGATACATCCAACGAAGATATACAGGTCCACAAAGGTTTATTTCTCGAACCAGATGAATCATTAAATGCACCATTATATCAAAAAAAGTTGGAGGAAAATACATTTCCAATTGACAAAGTATAAAAATTGCATCCTTTTCCAAAATTATCAAAGCATTCACATCAATCTCCTTATTAGAAATTGAATTGAAAAAATAACACAACTTCATTATTGTCTTTCTGACACGAATGGGCAATATTCCATGCAATGCAACTGGTAGAATTTGTTGCATCATGACGTGACAATCATGGGATTTCATACCTATCAACTTCAAGTCCTTCAATGAGACAAAATTTTTTACATTAGAAGAATAACGTAGAGGCACTTTGGTATCATGAAGACACTGACAGAAGTTAATTTTCTCCCTCTTCGACAATGTATGACAAGCCGGGGGAAGAAATGTTCATCTTCCTTTAGGAGTGGGAGCTAACTTCAAATGTATTCCCATTGATAGTAAGTCTAATCTTACATTCAACCCATCTTTAGTCTTTCCTTCAATATCTAACAATTTTCCAATAAAAGAATCATAGATATTCTTCTCCACGTGCATGACATCAATATTATGTTTAACATCATGATACCTCCAATATGGTAGCTAAAAAAATTGACCTTTTCTTTCAAAGATGTCTATCATTACCAGATATCTGTGTCTTTCCCAATGTCACGTCAAGGTTTTTCACCGTCTCAAAATACAGATCATGGGATAATGGTTTTGGAGCAGTATCAAATTCTTGTGAGCCATTAAATTCCTTTTTTTTCTTATATAAGGGTGTTCCATAGGAAAAAACTTTTGATGACCCATGTACACTGTTTTCCTACAATGATGCAATTGACAATAGGACGTCTGTTGTTCGCAAATTGGACAAGATTTATGCCCTTTAACACTGTATCAAGACAAATTTCCATACGCTGGGAAGTCATTTATAGTGAACAGAAGCACTGCATGCAGTTGAAAATTTTCCATTTTATAAGAATCATACACCCTAATAACATCAGCCCATAACAGTTTCATATCATCAATCAACGGTGATAAGTAAACATCAATATCATTACCGGGTTGCTTTGAAACAGAGATCATTGTACACAACATGACATATTTGTGCTTCATACAAACTTCAGGAGAGAGGTTGTAAATTACCAATAAAACAGGCCATGAACTATGTGTGCTACTGAGTTTTCGGTATGGTTTCATTCCATTTGTGCACAACCCTAGTTTGAGATTTCTTATTTCATTTCCAAATGTAGAATACTGCGCATCAATTTTCTTCCATTGTGGAAAATCAGCTGAATGACGTATTTTTCCATCACATACCCACTATTCAGCATTCCATCATAACCTTTTTGCATCATGTGAATTAGAAAATAAAAGTTTGAAACGATTAATTATAGGAAGATACCAAAATACCTTTGAAGGGAGCTTTGTAATCTCTACATCACCCTGTGATTTTTCTTTCACCTTATACCGTGATGTCCCACATTTTGGACAGTCTGACAGAAATTCATATTCCATCCTATATATAATGCAGTCATTCAGACAGGCATGTATTTTCTTTTATCCCAATCCTATCGGGCATAATATTTTCTTGGCTTTGTAATGTGAATCTAGAAGATCGTTATCTTTTGGAAGAATGTCTTCCATCAATTGTAGCAGCTCTGTAAAACTTCTGTCACTCCATCCATGCTTCGCCTTCAGGTTAATCAATCTCAACACCGCCGACAGAACCATAAAATCTGTACAACCGGGATATAATGGTTTTTCAGCATCACCATATAGACGTGCAACTGTCGGTTCTATCTCAATTTGTTCTGATACAATATCGCGAATCATTTCTTCAATTCCATCGGAGTTACCATCTTGCGAATCATCATCATCAGTGACATTCCGTCCAGTTTCACCATGCCAAATCCAAGGGATGTAACTCGGATTAAAACCATGACATATCAGATGATCTTTTATCTCTCTACTTTTCAACTTCTTCATATTCAAACATTTCAGGCATAGACAGAAAAATATGTCACTACTTGGAACATTTAGTTTTGCAAATTCCAAAAAGGCATCAACACCTTCCTAAAATTCATTGCTCATTCGATGTTCCGTAATCCAACATTGACTCATCATTACCTATAACAAATATCAACAAAAAAATATTTATTTTTAAGATAAGACAAAACATGTTTATATGAAAAAATAATAATTTGAATGTAAAACAATTTAAAATATAAAACAAATCTTGAAAGTAGTAGTTGTTTTCATAAGTACCCAACACCAAATAGCTATACATCATAAGTGTCATGTTAAAAATATAAATATAGACCATTTGTTTTATGTTTAATAATATTTTCATATTATCTGATCATTCTGATTATATATTAGAATTACTATATCCTTTAGATCCGATATATAATCTAAGGACATTAATATTTCTCTAGAAAAAGTAATCTTAATATCATGGTAATGTGAAAAAAAGTATATGTCGATCTATATATATGTAACACCAATAAAAAAATACATATGTGTTTGGCCTGGGTTGCACACATAAAACAGCTCATCTCACAGATTAAATTTTTGAATCATCCTACATAATACTTATTTTTATAACTTAGGGAATGAAAATAATAAAAGTTTTGATTTATGATAATCATTATGGGTAAACATGATATATATAAATATAATATCTAATCTCATAAAAAGATATCCATGGGGGTATAAGAGCATACACAAAGCACATGATCAAAAAGATAAGTGAAAAAGTTCTATATAATCATAGATCATAAAACCTGAGTCCAAGTATAACAATTTTTTCATAACATAATACATGATTTATATGATAGAGGGACCATGATTTAAAAAACCTTATTCACAAGATCACAACATTGGTATGTGGAATAACATAAGAGTGTGGCACAAACATAATCATATAATTCATAACATATGTCAAGGGAAAACATAGTTTCATTCACCTCATATTGGGATATGTTAATCACCTTTCCTATAATTTATTATAATATTTCTTACCAGACACATCACATAACACATTGGACATGGTATAACCATATGTATCCCATATTGTTCTATGATATATAATGCATTGTCGAATGAATTAGAAGGATATTATGGACCCAAATGTCACATAATGACTAACCATATATATGGGTGAATCGTGATCATCAAATCATTTATAACACTTTCGTAGATCAATTAACTAACAAAAATTAAATGGGGGTCATAATTGTTTTTACAAAACATAATAACTATTAATACATGAAAATGTGTTTGGATGGTAAGATAAGATAATATACTTAATTCAATCTAATTATCATTAAATTATTTTGACCTAAATAGAAAAGACCTTTATAATAAATATAATTTAACTAGAGAATGAAAAAAAAGTACCCTTTACCTTTTTGATAATGAAAAATCTGAAAAGGTTGATAATAATATTTAGGTATTATAATTTTTTTTATGAATTATTAATAATAAAAGAAATCACCTCACTTGGTTTTGTTGAAAATCGGACATACCATCGTATTCAAGAAATCAGATACACTTTGCATGAAAAGGTCCATCATTTTTAGGAGATGACAGAAAGAAGAAATGTATTATCAGACTCACCATGAGTCCGGAATGAAATATTTGATTGTAATAGGTATGAATTGATATTTTTATGAATGCAGATGAAAACAGATGATGGTTTTCTGATCTAGGAGTTCTAAAAATCATGATTTTTTGAAAAAATAATATGATGTAAGAATGTTGAATGAAATTTTAAGGATAGGTATTACCGATTGTACTTGGTCCAATTTCATTCATGGAAATAATTCTCTGGACAATCATATTGAAAATATGATTTTAAGAAAATAAGTACTACCAATCTTCATCCAGAAAGGCACATTCCAGATAAGTAGGAAATAATAATGTTGCTGGAAGAATGGAACATTACAGTACCACCCATTATTTTTCAGATTTTGCTGAAGCTAATCCTCAATGTTTTAATAACCATTTGCGAGTTGAATTTTGCGAGTTGAATGAACATAATAACCATTTGCAATAAAAAAATCCACTAGATTCAAAAACGAACGAAAAGCACATCAAGAATCGAAACAAAAACGAACGAAATAAATTCGTGGAAGGCATACTTGAATGTCGCGAGTTGAGATGATAGATCAGAGAGGAGTGAAGAAGATAAACAATGAAGCCAAAATGAGTGTAATGCAGGCGATCGACGAGCCGATTAGGGTTTACCGCGCGAGAGAGAGACGGGCCGGCGACTGTCAATCAAAAAATCGTAAATGACAGAACACGAGCTTTAATTTTTATAAAAATGCTTTATAACGTCGGTTATTTAATAACCAACGTTATAAACTATTTTTTAGCTTTTTTACGTCGGTTATCTTAAAACCGACGTCAAAAAGCTCCCGCACTTTGGTTTTTTATGTCGGTTATTTTATGACCGACATAAAAAACGCGTACATATCGGGTTTTTTACGTCATTTATTTGGAAACCGACGTAAAAAACCAATGCACAGGGGTTTTTTACGTCGGTTTCCAAATAACCGACCTAAAAAAACCCGATATCTACGCGTTTTTTACGTCGGTTATCAAATAACCGACGTAAAAAACCAAAGCCCCGAGGGGTTTTTTACGTCGGTTATAAAATAACCGACGTAAAACAAACTGCGCTTTGGTTTTTTAAGTCGGTTATTTGATAACCGACATAAAAACGCGTTCATATCAGGTTTTTTACGTCGGTTACAAAATAACCGACGTAAAAAACCCCCCGCGTATTGGTTTTTTACGTCCGTTATAAGATAACCGACCTAAAAACCCAACAGGCACGATTTGTAACGTCGGTTATTAAAATAACCGACGTGAAAAATCTACTCGCCGCATTGTTACGTCGGTTATATATAACCGACGTAAAAAATGGTGACGTAAAAATTGATTTCTGCACTAGTGTGTCCATTGTGGCCTCTCATGTTGAATCTCATGAGTATATGTTTCCATCTATGTCATTAAAGTTTTCTCCCGTCGTTGGAGATGTTTTCTTTGAAGAGTTCTTGATTGTTTTATTTGTGGTAAGGTTTTGGGGTTTGTAGATAGTGTTTTCATCAATTTTTTGATAAGTGTTTTTGGTTTGTTAGGATGTTTTGAGTGGAAGTGCATATATTAATCTTAGTGGTCATTGATGTTATTTTTAGCTGCTGTATTAGATCATGTGAGTGTGGGAACATTTTTTATGGTCAACTAGAAACATTAAGGCTTTCTAGGGGAAGAATGAAAAATGACAGGGAGAATTATCAGACCTGGTTTCTTTGTTTTTATATTTTATTTCATATTATCTTCTATTTTTCATCCGCCTCTCATGTTTGGATATTTTACATTTAAATTCTGATTTATATGATTTTTTTCATCTTTTTCATAGTTTTTGTATATATTTAAGGTGTATCCATGTGACCTATTGGTTCTAAGTCTCTTTTTAGCCCATTGTGAGCTTACATTGTTTGTGTTTCAAGGGTTATGCAAGGTTTGATCCAAATAGTGCAGTTGTAAGAAGAAATCGTGTGGTTCATTGGGTGTCTTTGGCCATAGATGCATGAACTGTGCATAGTTAAGAAAACCATCTTAGAGGAATGTGTATGGTTCTACATTTTTTTAATAAACATGTCACACAAATTGTGCATGAATTAAAAAACAATGTGGTGAAACCATGCAGTTGCCCAGTGTGTCTAGTGAGAGGTACATGATTTACACACAACTTTGGAAACTATGTGGTCTAACTATACACGGTACCCCTGTAATTTATCTTTATAATGTGTTAAGATGTTAAACTAAAAACAACCTATTCCCCAACTATATAGTTTGAATGAACCTAGGTTCCTCACCCCTCTTCCTCATGCCTCTCACATCATTCCATGGCGATTCTAAGGAGTATTCTCTATGTTTTTGGGAAATCACTTCAATGAAATCTTATACTCTCTTATTCATATTCCAACTTATTTTATTTTATCTTGATTTATTCTTCTACCTTTGTCTGGTAGATATATAGTTCATGTTTTCAAGTTTAAATTAGGGGTTTTATGTATCATCTTTGATGTTATTGCTTCTTTGATAATTTTGGGAGTTGTTTTAGGTTAGCAATATAAAATTATCCATTAAATTGACTAATAATTTCTTTATTTATTTTATCATCTTTATTATATATTAATTTTTGATGTTTGATTTTTGAAATAAAATTTTTACATTAAAAATTTAGGGGTTTCATTGTTATTTTAATGTGTAATGATATATTTTTGTAAGTATTGTACATGAAGTGTTTGATAAAATGACTAGTTGTATTTTTAATATGTTTTTGGATTAATAATACATATTTTTGGTTTGGTATATTTATTTGGATACTAAAATAGAGGTTTGGGATTATGAAATGAAATTTTAATTGATATAGTATTTTTTTAATATTGGGTTACATTTCTTTTGGAAACAGTTGGTTGCTCAAATATTTCTTAAAGAGAAGGTGCCACTTTTTTAAAATTGGATCTCTATAAAACATTCTATGGATGATTATTTTTCCGTAGGTATTTTGAATTGGGTGGGAGGTAATTAGTGTGGTACTCTCATGTTAAAAAATGGTTGAAAGGAACAATATTCTTCTACAGGGTGGCCTAGGGTTGACATTGTTGTGTGTATTGATTGCGTGTGATGTAATTGTATGTGAGTGGATAAATATTAGAATTGGTTGGTTCACCCACAATTAATTCATGACATGGGAACCTAACATATCTATTTTTCAAGTGAATGGATATGGTACTAGTTGTGGTTATGAACTGTACAGAGGCCCATAGTATGGATCATGCTTTACTTTGGGATTTTATCTCCAATTATGATAGGTAGGGTAAGAACGAGTGTATAAAAGAATTATTATCATCAAGTGAGGCATTCCTATTGGATGAATATGGTTTTAGTATGTTCTTGATTATCCAATGAGATCTTAAGTTCTCCCATGTACTTCAGAACATACTTGTCTACAATGGACAATTGAGATGCCTTATTTTATTGGTTATGAAAATGTTCTATAATCCATTTATCTTTTCATGTGATCATTATTTATGCTCTTTTATATTGTGTAAATATATTTTAAAAGTTAAGTGCTGGTTTATAATTCTTATGGAAAATGTTTTCATTTTTTCTTTAATTCATTTCTCTCTTTTTAAGTAAAAACATCATCGTTCTCTTATAAAATGCTAATTTATACTTTTGGGAAAAGAATTTTGGTTTTAAAGGGAAAATGTAAATTGAATGTTTTTTATTTTAAAGGGAAAATGGGTGGAACCCTTTTTTTATATATTCTATTTCAAACATGGAATTTATTACTCGTCTTTTAATGAAAACGTATTGGGAATAGATTTTTTGGAATTCATAATGAGTTTTAAAACTCATGTATATGGTTTTTTAATATTGTTTTCTTCTATTTCAGGTCCATTCCATGTATTGATTTTCATGGGTGATGTTGGGTTTTCAGATAAAAGAGTGACCCTCATGGTCAGATGGAGACTCAGTGTTTTCCAGCTTCAGTTTTAATTTTTTGTTTAGATTTTTTTGTATTTTGAATATATGTGTAAATGATATTTAGTTTTATATGTTAATTATGTTCATATTAATCTATTTATATCCCTGGTTTTATGTACATATATTATGGGAAATTTGGTTTTTCATTGATTCCCTTGGCACTTGCCACTTGCCCAGGATAATGGAGAATGCCTCTCTGGTCTTATCATGTGCTAACTCTGGTGACTGATTTGGGGTCGACACGGGTTTTTTGATGATTGAGGTCATACCCCTAGATAAATATTTTTATTTGGAAGGAAACTAGCGGATATTCGATATCATAGATCCAAATTTCTAAAAAACAAAACCACCACCTTGTCAATGTTTTATAGAAAAATTACAAGCTCAAGAAAGAAAAATTGGAACCAAATGATGTAATGATGTATATGTATCATCCATTTTATATAAAAAAGTGATAGAATCATATGTGATAATCTCATTTTATGGGGGACAGAATGTAACACACTTATATTTGATAAAATATATATTTTTAATTAATATAATTTCATTGATATCAAGTGTTATATGCAACACCATGTTTTAAGAAACCATAGTATACAATTATTATATCAACTGAAATACGGCCATTATAACCTAGTTGTTAAATAAGAAGTTATAAAATGGGAAATTTATTTTTGGAAAATTATGTATAGTATTTTTATAAAATAAAATATTCAAAAAATGTAAAAATATTTTAGTATAACCATTATATTCATCAAAAATTAATTTCTTTCCAAAAAGTGTTTTATTACTTTTTATGAAGCATATATTATAATTATAATTTCATCTTTGAAAATTAATTTTAAAATATAATCTTCAATTTTTTAATTAACATATTACAATGATATTAGTGTAATTTTTTTTTGTTTTTCTAAAAATAGTTAATATTTTGATGAGTAGTTAAAATACATGTTTTTATTGAAAATAGTATTTTTATTGAAAGAATATATAAAGTAAAATATATATTTCAAAATTGGTTTAAAATTAAAACTAGTAAAATAATAATATAATTAATCTAATTTTTTTATTTGAATAAATTTCACAACGAATTTAGATATTAAATATTTTTATAGTTATGAATAGTTTCTCCTTGGGAGTCAAGCATTTCACAACATCTATGTCTTTAATTTTTTTCTTAAATAATAATCATATGTGAAAGGAAATTTTTAGAATATATTACATATTACGAACAATAATAATTTATGTTAAATTATAAATACTGCTTAATTTTTTTTCAAAATTAATATTAAAAAATCAAAAAATAATTATCGCGATTAAAGTCGAAATGGGTTTACTGAGTGATTAAAATAAACTGTTATGTAGTAATATCATATAGAGAATTTTCCAACTTATATTATATGAAAATATAATGACAATATATCATATACAGTTCTAGAATTATCCATTTTTAATTCTTTTGAAAAGTATAAATTGTGGTTACACATTCTTCTTTTAATGAATTTCAACTATGTCCTCTCCCCCACTTATAAAAATCCACTTACTTTCCCCTAATATTCAGAATTATATAACCATTTGGATTGGAACATAATTGCTAAAATTTATTTCATAATTCCAGACCCACATCATAGAGTTCTTATTTTGATCATGTAACTTTCTTATGAAGAATTAATGTATAAATCTGAATAACATTTCTGAGGAAGATTTAAAATTATTTAACTCATGTATTTGTTATATTTATTCTTCCACATCCTTAAAATATTCATAAAATTTTATTATATAATTAAAATAGTATCTAAAATATAATAATGTGTTATAATTATAATTACTTAACAAATATATATCTCATCTTCTATAAAATTTGAAAATAAGTTGTCTTTCATGTGTACGATAGACTACTGCCTCATCAACTGATGCAATAATTTTCAATCACTGCCTCCAAATTCAAGATATAAATATGGATTTAATATATATGTATATATTTTTTATGAGAATAATAAACTTCTATAATTATGATTTCACTTATACAATTTTTATTTCAATTATGTGGGAATACGATAATGTCGCTCATGTGTATGGTGGACATAAACCTCGTAATGCGATGCAATTAATTTTTCAATCCTGATTCTCATGAAAAGTAATATGGATAAATGTAATTAATATACATGAAATATATGAGAAAATAATTACATTATAATGGAAATATTTTTTATCTTTATTTCATTTCTTCCATTTATAAAATGGAATCAATATTCACGTGTACATACGACCAACCATCGTCATGAATAGGGTAATTCATTTTCACCATATCTCTATCTTATAAAGATTACTATAAATGCATATGTAATGAATATATATGAAATTAATATATATTTTTACATTATAGAGTTTATGTAATTTTGATAATATTAAATTTACTGAAAATACCAAATCAAAACACACAAGAAAAACAGACAAGTTATTACTCGAAATATGGTTTTAATATAGAATTTTTATTAAATAGTTAATAAAATAACATAATTAAATAATATAAAATGTTAAATATATAATTATAGTTATATAAGTTATTTATAATAAGCTAATATTTATTATATATTTTTTTTGTACATTTACTATGGATTTGAAACATATGGTAAAGCTATTTTTAGTCTTTCTTTTATTTCTGAGAGATATATGACATTTTCACTACTCTTTTATTTTGTGTGGGGTATATATAGACTCTTTTAAAAGTTATCTCATTTTTATAGTTATTTTAACGATATTTAAGGATTTATTTTATGTTAATTTTTAATTTTTCTAATTATTCAAAAGCTTCAAAAGCGGTATGGTATTTTCTTTTTAAATTTATTTCTCGAGGATACATGAATTATACAATACTTGTTTCTTTTTCGTGGATTATATTCAAACTAAAAAATTATTTTATTTTTATTATCAGTAATATTAATGGATATAAATATTTATATAATGATACTTCTTTCATTTTTATTATAATTCTATAGATATTTAAGTGGTAATGGATTTTTGTTACTATCTCGTTGTTTATTAGGATTGTTTAAGATTTTGCTTCAAATAATGAAATATTATTATATAAATATAAATAAAATGTTGAATTTAAATATAATATAGTAACTTCATGAAAGTATTGTTTTCATTTCTTTTTCATCTATTTATGTTCTCAAGATTCGAAAATAACATTTTTATGGAAAACCAGGATTATTTCCCTCTTCAGATGAAAATAAATTCTCTTCCAGGTCGGTGTTATGATAATATGGATTAATGAAACTTTCATATGAATTTAATTGATTGATGAAAGTAATTTTTAATTTTTTTTCATTTTATAAAAATGTTTAAGTTCCATCTTATTTTTATTTTTTTAATGAGGTATTTTTTTAACTTTTTTCTAAGATTTGAAAACAAATCACTGTTTTAATGTATACAACATGAATGATATTTTACAGTTTCATGAATACTAAAAGTTTTAAATAATAATTTTTATGTTAAATTAGTATTTTCACAATTTTCTAAGAACATTTACTTTTATGAAATGTGGTTTTCTAAGTGAAAATGTTATTTTCCTCAGGAAATTCTCCAAGTGATCGTTCAAAATTATTTTCCATCTAAGATAATATCCATTTATGTTTTTGAAGATATAATATACATATGATCATAGGATCACATATTTATTAATTGAATTAATGGTTTATTATAATGATGAATATATATCGATGAATCTCATTCATTTTAAACGAGTTATTCTATAATGAATTTAGGAGATGAATATGAAACCAATTTCCTTTCTTTGGGTTATGCTATAAAAGAATCTTTTTGAGACCCATTTTATTTATATGGATTATGATATGATAAATATTTTATTATTTTTGGAACATAGATATATGGAATATTAAAATGTTAGGACCTATAACTCTCTATAATACAATGTGTATAGATTGATATCTCAAGAGATTAACTGTACAGGAATTGGAAGTGACCCTAGTTTAGAAAGGGAATTTTTCTACTATGGTAGTATTGGGATTGAGCCGTGACTATTAATATAATTTTTGAATTGAACCCATTCCAGTTTTATACCCTTGATAATTATCATTTACAAGTAATGAAATTATTTTATATTATTATACCATTTCAATAAAGAAATTCTTATACCTATGTTTCTATCTCATAGCTGATGTTTTTTATTGGTTTATGATTAATGTCTTATAAAATTAGATTCATTATTCCATGAATAAATTTAATTATATTTGATATACATGGTATGGTTTTAAATGATATTATAATTTTCTCATGCACTTATTATCATGTTATTTTTATGTGATCAATGATATATCCTGTATTTACACTTACTGGGAATCACAGCTCACACTATCTTGTATTTTCATTCTCTATATTATAGATAAATGTTTTATGTATGATATATATAGGAAGGAAAAAATAAGTGGGAGATAATATAAAACTCTTAAGAACTAGGTTATTATCTATCCATGATTTCAAAAGCACTAGACCAAAATTATTGTGGTGTGGATTATTATTCAATATAATGATTATTCATCAAATAAGATGTGATAACTATGTATGAATAGTATGAATTTTTATACCCTTATTCAAATCTAATTTTTTTTTCATGCACTTCTCCAATGAGCTCCCCATGGGCATTATTTGTCTTCCTACTCTTATGGGATATTTATTTAGGCTTACTCCAACATTTTTGACATTTAGAGTCCCATATATATGGTTGTGGTGGTCTTAAATTTCCCATTTTTTTTAAATATTATTTTAGTAAACTCTCATAAAAAGTGTTAACAATATCCTAAAATATGTTCCAATTAATTATCAATTATAAAATTCCAAACCATCTCAGTCATCATTTATTTTTAAACATTACACATTAAAATAATATTTATCTTGAATGAACTTCTTCTCCTTCAACGGAAACTATATATTTAATGATCTTCATTAAAATATTTTCATGAAACTCAATATTTTCATATACATTACTTCACCATTATTATTTCAAACACTATGCCCATACCAACCTAATTGACACAATATTCTTGAACTAAAGTCCAATTAAAAAATAATCTAACTTATAAACTTAAATTCTTCCAAATAAATTCCTTTTGATAATTATAGTTGATCAATTTATTTCTCCATCCATTCACTAAAGAAACATTCACTTTGATATAAAATTTGGACTTTAGGGATAATTCTGTAAATAGTTTCATTATAAATTATTTTTTTGTTGAAATCAATGAAATCTTATCATTTCATTGAACAACATTAAAAATTGAAAATAATTATTGAAAATAAACAAAACTAAAACAGAAAGTGGGGCCCTTAAAAATTATCTCGGATACTAATTTTAATAAAAAACTTGATATCTTATATAAGAAAATAAAAATAATAGGTTTTTAGGAAAAGAAAAATCTCAACATTCCTTAAAAATTCATGATTCAGATAAATGATCAAAAACATTAATTTAATTAAAGTAACATTATAATAGATAAATAAATATCGATTATATGATTTATATGTTCAAATTATATTTTATATTGAATATTATTATTCCTCAAATCTATATTTGATTAATGAAAATGGTTTTCTAAATATCTAGTTCTTTCATATATAGTGACAAATTCATATAAATTAAATGTTTTGTTAAAGACATTTCTTTAACTAAAATAAAAAGTTTTTAAACATGGAAAAAAAATCATAAAAACAAAAACATTATATAATAAATTAATAATGAATATAATTAGTTAAATTTAAAATTATAATATTTTAATTTTAATTAATTTTATCAATATTGGATCTTTAGAGTGTGCATTGTTTTATATTTCGGGGTATGGGGGTTTTCAACTATAATAAGGAATTGAGTGTAACATCCCCCCCATAAAATTTCATCAAAAAATTAGGTTACATATCATTTATTTTATAAATGAGGATATTCCTTCCTTGTATATCATTCATGATCACCGGTTTCCCCTTCAATTTTTTTATTTATCAAAATGGACTTCACCAATCATGTTTTCAAATTTCATGACATATTATCATTAAATTTAAGAATCTATACATGATCCCCATTGTATGACATATAAATAGCCAACTCTATTCGATGAAATGTGACCACATGTTTCAATATGGCTTGTATTTCATTAGTAACTAAACATGGAAGTCATATAATACTTAAAAATATTAGGCAACAAATAAAATCGATTAGCTAAAGCTCTAATTCATTCTAGTTTTTAAAATGGTTTAATGTACCGTTGCATTAGGTTCCCCTTTTACCAAATCAATATTCTCCCTTCCAAGGTAAAATAATTAAAAATAAATGATCCCTAGTATGAAATTTCAATTCCTTAATTTAATAATCCACAACATACTTTTTATTTATTAGAATACTCTAATATGATCAAGAATTTATTAATATTTAATAGTCATATCCTCATCATTCTCTAATACAACAAAAATTCATTATCAAAATTATTAACATCATGTATGAGTATGACACTAATTCCCAAACAATTCTTCATATGATGCCATGTGGATGCTCGATTGGATGCTGCTATTGTATTGAAATTCCACCATAAGTAGATATTGATCCCACATACCTTGGAACTTAAGAGAACATGATAATCACATGTATTCAAAATTATGGATCTTCCATTAAGGAATCCCAATAGTTTTAAGAATATAGATGATGTATAAATGTATACGAATTTCAAAATCCCATTGAATACTCTTCTAAAACTTAGATCTCATATAATTTTATGATCTGATATAATCAATTCATGTTCCCCAAGAAGCCTTATGATTTTATTAACATAGAGTTAGGAAATGTATTCAATGGGTAAGTATTATCTTTATCACTACTCAATGACTAGGCTTGGTAAGATGATCAATGATGACCCATATAGCATCATTCTTCCTTGATGTCTTTGGGAACCCAGTGGAAAAGTACATTTTAATATTTTCCCAATTCAATATATGTACTGGGAAGGTTATGTTCCTAAATTAATATGTTTTAATATAGATTATATGAAATCTAATATTATGTATATATATATAATCCAAAATTTATCACTTTATACCATCCTTCTAGAAATTCTCATTGAAAACCTTGTAAATATTTGTTATACCAATGTGTGTAGAGAAATTTGATCTATGTTGTTTATCATTCACTTACCCTTGTAACTATAGAATTAATTTAAAACATATCCTCTCCCAAAACCCAAAAAATAAACATCTACAGATGAATTCTATCAGTTTATCATCATTTACTATTTAAATATTCTTTTTTAGGTTATTTTCATCCTAATGGGAATTATCTTTATTTTATATTAATGTTGATTTATAAATTTATTAAAAAATTAATTATTGATCCACTTATGAAAATATAACCATATTCATCATTTCTGGATATCAATATAGAGAATCATTGTTATTCCTCATCATAGGTAGAAATCCATGATTACATATAATGAATGTATCAACCACTTTATATTCCTTCTCTGGGTGGTAGCGTAATGTGAAATTATTGTCATTTATTCATTCCAACAATCATCTTTACCTCATGTTGATATACGTTTTAGTGAAAATAAACCTCAAAATCTTATGTTCTTTATAAATACCACATCTTTTTTCATAGAGGTAGTGTCTACAAAAATTTCAACAAAATATTTTCAATTCCATCTCAAGATCGTAGGATGGATAGTTATATTCCTGGATTTTTCAATAGACATGATGAATAGGAAATCAGTATATTATTCTAATTAGGCAAAAGAAATACTTCTTCTATGAAACACTATTTATTAAAAATACTTCCATGCCAAATTGTAATATTTGTGTTGTTCAATTAATTAGTCTCCCATTTATTTATTTCAAACATTCCTCAAATTCTTTTCATAATTTGAATTTAAACCCTTTAAGTGTAATATTTGTTAACATATTGATCAATTAGAAAGAATATTAAACAAATTGTTGATAGTAACATGATAAAACATGGAAACATCATATATAAATTATGTTTTCTACTTTATAATATTATTCGATTACCAATTATTTTGAAGGATCAATATATTTTCCATAATTATAGATAATATTTCAAAGAATGAAAACATCATTTATCCAAAATTCACTCTTAATAATTTACTAATATAATTCATTTTTTCTAAGGGTATGTATAATTATTTATAGATGATACCTGTAATCTTTATATCTCTTAGATTATATCAATATAACACAAATTAATACTACTACAATGTTATCATGTTACTCCTTGAACATTGGATTCATCAAATCTATATATAAATTAGATTTAATAGTCAATTCATAGTGAATTACTATAAACTCATGATGTTTATACCATGTTTGAAATGTCTTCTTCGGAATATCGTCTTTATTTACACATTGATGATAATAACTAGATAAAATATTGATCTTTTAAACTTATCAATACCATTTCATTTAATTAAATAAGTAATCAATATTTGATGAAGGATAGTTACTCTATATAAAAAAGTTATTGATATCCATAATATATATTCACAATATCATGGGCCCATTTTTATTTTTTAAAAATAAAACTAGGGTTATCCACAATGAAAAACAATGGTGTATGAATCCATTATAAAAACTCCAATAATAGTTTCTTCAACTCTACCAACTCCATTAGTTCAATAATATTTATAGTTTAAGATATACGTATTGCATCCGAAATAATGTTAATGGAATACTCAACTTCATACATTAGTGGATGACATGGAAATTATTATATAAAAACATCAATGAGTTTTTATTTCATAAAATAATCTTATTATCATAAGATATCATTCTTATACAGAGATCATACATGATATTATTTTATTCAAGGATGTTCATTAAGGAGTGATGTTGGTGGAGGTCCCATACATGATTTGGATGATGATGTTTCGCCTATGAAGATATGTAATTCTACCTCACCTCCATGAATCATAATACCTTTCCATTGGAAAGAAATATTGTTTCACTATAAATTGTAATCCAATACACTACAAGCATAAAACCAAAGTTAATGTTAATTAGTATAAAAAATATTTTCAAACTGGTTGTGCCCAAGCATCATAATTAGAACTCCAAAACACATCATGTTATAATAAGATTTCTTCTTGGTTTATTAATTAATAACTCCATAACTAGGGTGACAGGGAAATATTTAATGTTTTTTAAAATCATGGAGGATATGATAGTGTGAGAAAATCAAAAATGAAATAAAACAAAATATTACATTGATTCCATGATTATAATACATGAAACCACATTATTAAGATATTTTAATTTTGGGGTGGTAATCACATATTATTTTAATTTATTCTTTATTCTTTCTTAATGTATATAGCCTTAATAAATTTGGATTTGTTATTCATAATTTCCCTAATCCTTACTATAAATTCATTTTCCATCAACAAAATATTCCTTTAATTTTCATTTACAATCTTATAGCATTTTTCTCAACCCATGTATCAAATTATTGTTCCATTACATTGGGACCCAAGGTGTTTCTTTACAATATTATCACATATGGTAAATTACATACTTCATTTCTTCCCTTTTTTCAAAATTAGTCCCATGATTCTTATCCATTTTCTTCTTCATATGATTTATGTTTAATATATGCATCTTATATAAAATTTTTTCTATGTAAATGGATCTTGACAGTATATCCTTCTATGTTGAAATTTCCAAATAGACTAGATCCATTTGATGGCTCTTTTCTAGCAAATAAAAAATCACGATTTTTATTATTCAGTCTACGTGTATAGCTCATAACATGTTTTTTAACTTTATAAAGATAATCACATAATGAGTAATACTTTTAACATAATTTTATCTTATATTGATAATTTTCATTTATATTTATGCTCATTTCTAAAGAAGATAGCATATTTCATAGAATCCCTCATTAAAAGTTCAAATTTCCTTGAAATTTATCTCATCTTCCTATTTAGTATTTTAAAATAGTGATCACCATTGGTTTTTGTGTCTCTTTAGATGATAGAATTCCATGATGACTTTTTTATTTTCACTATTTATCAATTTCAGAATGATCCTATATAAGGAAATGATCAATTTTTCATACTCTAATGGATTACTATTTCTACTAAATACGTGATTTTTTTCACATAATGTGATCCAACAAAGTTACACCATGCTTCGGATCGATAGGGTTTTCTATGGAAGAGATATTATTTTATATAACCTAGTTCAAATTCTCTAGAATTGTTATGATCAAATTATCCATGACATTATGTTAATTAATTTTTTGAAGAGGAATATCTATGTATTGACTATGGGTGTTGATATCGTTCCCAATCCACCCATTAGTAACCATATTTATTTTATAAAATATAGATAATTTAGACATGATTTTTAATTTTAAAATTAAATTCTATTTAATATTTTTTGTGTTACCTAAAATTTATGAGGGTTTTACAAAGTTTAAATAATATATATCTAGGATTAATTAAATATAGTCTATAAAGATCATAATAAACATTATTTGACACCAGATGTAATATCCTGAACTCTAGAAACACAATGTTAGTTGTTATATTCTATTATTAGTTAATAATACATGATTTACAACCTGATCAAATAACTTAGTAGTCATGGAAGACTAGATAAATACATATATTACATTTAAAAACATAAGATGTTAAATGAAAACATTAATATATAATAAATATAACATTTATCGTTCCCATGAAAATTAAACAAATTTTTCACCTAGGATCCCTTGGGAAAAAATAAACAAGGTTGAGCTTAGATTATTAGTTAGAAGTAACAAAAATATATATCAAAAAATAAACATTGGAAAAATTAATTGGTAAGAAAAAATAAATATAATAAACTCATAATCAACTAAGACTAATGTGATTCTATATATATTAAATTAAATGGAATCATGGGTAACAATAAGAAATGATCTCATACTAATGAAATTATTAATTTCAGACATCAAATAATGTTATCAAGGACTTATGCCAAGACACATTAGTAATATGAAAATATGTATACAACAAACCCCATATATTTTAGTATCATGATATTTTTGATGCATCTAGGAGATATATAATTCAAGTCCTCGAAAACCACATGATTATTTTATTTTATTGTACATAAGTGAAAACAAAACAATTAATTTATTTCTCTACGTAAAAACATGTTGAATAAAAAACAAGAATATATGTAATGTTAAATACAAATATAAAAAAATTCCCTATTAAAAAAATTGGGATTTCTAAGGAAATATCTCCAAATCATTTTATATATTGTGGGGTGTCATCAAATAAAATAATATACCAATATAAAATAAATATCATTGTGATGTATACTTTTAATATGTTGTGTTATTAATAGAATATGGTAGTTGGGTTCAATCATAAATATTAATAATTATGTTTGGTAATTTTATGAAAAATAATTTATCATGGTCCATAAGGAGCATATGCATAATCCAGAGAATATCTCCCATGTTTGTTATCTGGGTGTGTATTATTAGGCCTACTCATTATTTATCAAGTTAGTGATTAACTAAATTTAAAACATCCCTTTTCTAGGTGATTACTGATAGTTTAATGTTTTCACAAAATCATCTAATTTTGAGCATCCACACATGGATTTATATTCTAGAATACTAAAAAAAATTTAATTTACCAATTATTATATGTATTTTACACCATGGAAATGATTGATTTAATTTTTTTTAATAAATCATTATTCATATGATTGTAAGGGAATGATGCCATTATAGACTTGTGAAACCCATAAATTTGATGATGAATACTATAAAAATATTATTTGTCAATGTATTCACCACTCGATATGAAATAGGTGGTTAATATTGCATGTGTTACAAATAATGATAACTTAAATGGAAAACCCCCACTAATGTATTGGGTAGTAATTAAATGCAATCCTTTTGAATGGTATGGAGTAAGATTTATCTAAAAATATAATTAATAAATATATTTCATGATATAAAATTTCAAATTGAAAGTATTTACATCACGTAATGGAAATTAATTGTATAATACAAAAAACATCCTAAATAGAAAAATTTTGGGACCGAAAATCCTTTCCACTTTACCTAACATTCAAACATACATTAATCTCATTAATTAGAAACATAGTTATCTCAATGATTCTAATTCTTACCCATATCCATTTTTATACAGTTCACATATAAATATAATCTCAATGAACTCAATCTATTTTCCACATCATGATTTTATAGTTTTGATAGTTTTTATTTGTTACATAATAATAGTTTATATATTAAGTCATTTCTTAAAGATCATAATTACTATCTTAATAAAGTTACTGTTATAGGTGTTTTATAAATATTAATAATATTTTAAATTTTTCATGAGAAATTTATTCATTATCTCTAAATAAGAAATTGACAGCACACATTATATATGGTTGGTGATGAAGAAAAAATTACGTATGGTTAGTGTAGTCCACATGCATGCATGAATGAAAATTTCATTTTTATTAATGAATGAGATAAATGAATAGTAAAAGACAATACTCACATTGGAGACTTTATTTTTCATAGTAATCCTCATTTTAAATGAAATCCTTACACCAATTAGTGATGAAAATATTATTTTGAACATGAGAAAGAGTTAATATTATCAATGATAAATAATATGTTTCAATGAGTATTCAACTGGTGAAAGTCTCACCATTTTATATGTGAAGTGAAAAGTATTTTTGGTAGTAACCCATAGATTTTCAATAATGTAATGTTACTATTCCTCGATGAATTTTCTTAAAATTGCAAAAAAATTGAGAAGATAGTTACCGTGGTTAGAACCAAACATAAACCACACCTTTTGTTAAATACTTTTATTATTTAATGGTGTTTTCTTTTAAATTATTAACTTTTTCTATAATTTACATTTACATTAATAAATATTTTGTTACCATTGTAATATATTTTAATAATATAAGTTAAATTTAATATATGAGAAAATTTTATCCTTCCAGTTTAAAATTTTAAATCACATTATCAAATAAAATTCCTATATAATTGATATTTTTGAAATACACATTGTTAATCATGTAAAATTATCTTTAAAAAAATTATTTTTATAGATTTAAATTTTTATAGATGTTAAAATTACTTTTGATAATAATTTTAATTAAATACATTTATTTATCATCAACCAAATTGAAGGTTCTATTTTTTAAAGGAAATACAAAACCAAATATTCCCTGAAAAAACATGAATCAAATAAAGTAATAAAAATATATTTTTTTCAAATGTAAAATTTTATTATATCTAAAAATATTTCACATAGGATTTATTTGTAATATAAATTTTTTAAAATTAATAGTTTTATTTTTTAAATAAATATTTTATTCATGAAATAGTTTTGTAAACATCTAGTTTAATAATATATTATGATAAATTAATAGAAATTAAATGTTTCATGAGAACCATATTCATAATAAATAATAACAATCTCAGAAAAAAAAATAATTTCATAATATGATAACATTGATATGATGAATTAAAAAGAGAATTTATTTTTTAATTTAAATGTTACGGAATTTTAATTTTAAACAATTTCTTGAGTAATGGATCTTTAAATTTCACATTTTTTTATTTTTTAGGATGCAATATTTTCCTGGTATTATAGATTACTAAATTCTAGAAATCATATATATTATTAATATGGTATAGTAACAAAAAAATATGATAACCTATCTGTGAGAACATAATCAATTTTTTGTACATAATTTAGGTGATTCATACCCAATGAACTAATGATCAGAAACCATGAGTTATGGAATAAATATATTCATGACATTAGACATAAATCATAAGTGTGTTTAAAAAAATTAATTAATCATGATTCATCATAACATATCAATGGAATAATATATATATATTTTTTATAATACATAATGTGATGAAAATTAATCCCTTATTCAAGGATAAATTATAAGTCTATCATAGTGGATAGTGTCCCATAATGTTATGTGATCAAAACAAATTCTTATAAAAGTATTTGGCATAGTCCCATACTATATTGGGTTTACTCCCCATCCTATTTCAAGTTATATAATGAGATATAAAGATACACCCAATGCATTATTGGGATATAATATTTTTATCCCACCTATAAGATAATGAAAAACCTATAAATGATTACCACAAGATCATAAAATATATTTATCATTTCCTCATATCTTAATTAACACATGTAAAAGAAATAGGATTAATAAAATCTTCATTATAACATAATTATTAAAACACCTCTACATAGTGGAATAAGTGTTTTATTTTTTAGTTTTATATCATGGAATTTCAAGGATTTGTATTGGGAATTTTCTCATTGGAATTGGAATATTTTGTAGATGTTTTTGAGGGTGAAAAATTTGAGCACTATAAGGGGAATCCTGGTGGTTAAACTTGGAAAATTTGTGAGGTAAGTAGTGATTCTATATGAATACACATATTTAGTTAATGGTATGATAAAATCTCATGATAAACATGTGGTTTGGATATTTTAAATCTAGTTGGAATTCAAATGGTTGGTGCATAGTTTGAATTAATTTCGTCCTAACCATCCAAGGAATTAATGAATTTTGAAAAATAGGTTTGTATCTTGAAGGATTGGTTTTATATATACATATATTTTTATTTTTATTTCAAATTTAAAAATGATATTTAATTATTTTTTAAAATACCCCATTGTGTAGTGGCTGAAAAATATGTGTTGAGTGTGATTCCCATAAGGTGGTTGATGAATTGATTAATGGTGATTTCCAAACAATGTTTCTTTATGGGTGAAAATGGAAGAGTGTGGTTGGGATTTGATAATGTCCCCTACATGTTTTTTACAGACTTTTTCACATGGCATGTTTTTTCCAATGGTTATCCCTATGTGATAAATTCCTGGTGGCTGAATATCCTATTACGAGTAAAGGATATTTCATTAAACACGAATAGGTGTGTTTTTATGTGTGATCATAGAATGGATATTAAATTTGGAATAAATGTATAAGAGGTATCTTCTACTTAAATAGTCATTAATTAAATAGGAAAATTGATTTGTACTTATTATCATTTTCTAATTATAATTTCTAAATGTTGGGATGACATGATATTCCTCTGGTGGAATGTTTGGGATGCTTTTGGTGGATTATCTACTGGGTTTCTATCCTCGCCCCTATATATAAACCTTATTGTGTGTGAATCCATTATATGACATTCTATATATTAATGGATAATTATCACTTTTCCCATAGATCGTGGGGATTATATAGACCAAAATGATGGAGTCATGAGAAGGGTAGTCATTATCTTGTGGAGTATTTTGTAGGGGCTATGTTAGGCTCTTTCTAATTTATTTTGGGTCTATTTTATATATATGTTTACGATAAATTATTTTTTACTGAAATATTATAGATCTATATAGTTTATTTTTTTAATTTCTATTATTTTTTTTTATCATGAATTACACTGTGTCTCATGGTGATAGTATTCTTGTAGGTTGGTTATTTAAGGGAAACATTCCCCACTTCATTTGGTGAAACACATAACTTTTGTTGATAGTTTTTAGTTCCATTAGGAAATTTCATAAGTTCAGTATCACCATGGCTCTTTCAACGCCAATAATTTGGGACAGGATGTTACAAATAGTACCAATTTCGTAGCATCAATCAGTTGGGATGGTAGGTTGGAGAGATAATACATTATGAACTGAAATGTATGACATCAATAGAATCAAACCTTTGTATACTAATCTTCTTGTTAACAGTGTTTTTTGGGTGAAAAAAACAATCTGAATAACTTTTCAATTTGATTTCATTATATCATCATGGGTTTGATGTTTTGAGTTATGATTAATGCATTACAAAATAGGATTACCACTATAATTTATTAAAAAATATGACATTTATTTATTATCTTTAGAGGAAAATGAAATGATAATATTTTATGATGAAATTGGTGATTGTTTTTTGGAATGAAAAATATTTATAGTAAATAATTTGAAGAACAAGATAAATATTTTATAGATCTATGTTTTTTTTCAACATGTCTCTAGTATTTATTTGTTTATTCATATTGGTATTTATTTTTGTTTTTGTCTAAATTATAATTTTATTTTTTAGAGAAAAATGAAACTAATGTGGAACTAAAATATGATTTATTAATGACATTGGATATAATTAATTAACAAATTATTAATTAACGATAATGTTATTTTATTTGAATTTTAACTATTTTTGAATGAATAATTAAAATCATGTTTACTTATTTACAATCAATTTTGCTTAATGAATAGTGATATACCAAAACTATAAGAATATTTTACCATGACAGTGAACTTTTTTACATTTATATTTTAAGATATATTTTTATTGTTATGTGTTGATTTATATCTAATTTATATGAACTTTGGTGCGTATTTATTACAATTATACAGATATATTACTATAAAGATAATTTAGTATCATTAGTATTTATTTAATAACCTTTTATATTGAGTAACATGTGATTATTATTCCTTTTTGTGAACGTAAATATTAAATAATGTCTCATATAATTCATAGTATAATATGTAGAACTATTATATTTTATATTTAATACCTTGTTTAGAATTTCACATTTTTAATGTTGTTGATTAATATACTATGGACTATGGAAGCCTCGTAAAAATATGGCTACTGTTATTTATTTGAAAAAAAAAATAAGAATAATATGTTAATTTTTCCCTTATAATGGAAATAATTAATTATGAAAGTTTAGTACAATGAGTTTAATGACATATAAAAAATAGATAAAATGTTATAATTATTAATCTATAGAATAAAACATAGAAATGGTTAATTTATTGTAATAATTGGGGATGTACATTATCTAAGATAATTTTTTTAACTAAAATGTTTAATCATGGTATATAATGGCCTTAAATATGGAAATAAACTATGTGTTATACAAGAATTGATTCCTTCATGTCTATATATAATTTTACATGGTTTGTGATTTTGAAAAATTAATTGAATGGTAATTTTCTTAAACTGGTTTATTGATGATAAACTAATGATGAATCAAGTAAACATCATATGTATATATCTATATATATTGATTTTTCTAAATTTCTCCGGAGATGCTTCACGGTGGTTGCCTGATTTGGTCACAACTATTTATGTGATCTTGCTTCATCTGTATTGTTTTTATAATAAGTAGGATGTCAAATTTAGTTATTTCATTTACTTGTTTTTATTTGAATATATATATTTTTAATTTAGAGAAGTCTTTATGAAAGGATGTTTTAGGAAAATATTCAGAAATAGTTGTTTTGATAAAATATTTAAAGCTCCTTATTTTCAATGATTTTTTTATAGATCTTGGGTGAAATTAATATTGAATAGAAACCTTATATTATTTTTAAATTTATAATTTCATATGTTTAATAATTTTCATAATAATAATGTGTAAATTTTTTCATGTGAGTTTTAAAATATTGTTTCTAAAAACTTTTGGAATAATATGTTTATTGTTCATATATTATATCATATTTTTATCATTTCATTTTATATGTTTTTAAAAAATTAAATATTTAATGTGAATCATGTCATTATTTCGTGAAATTTAAAAAATTATATTTTTTTGTGACTATTATAACATGTTGAATTAGGGGGTGTAGAAACATCACAATGTCTTTTTTGAATGAAATTTATTGATGTATATTTTATTAAATATGTTTTCAAATACTACCTTGGTATATTTTGGGTCTTGAATTTGTTTTCAATGAATGATATGCATATTGCATTATATATGTTGGTTGTGTTTTCATGTTTTTTACCTTTTATGAATTTGTTTCTAATTACTATTGTTTATTTATTATATTTGTTGTGTTGGTTATTATTTTTCCCTTACATTTTTCATATATGATATGGTTCTTGATATGAAATTTATTTAGTTGATTCAAGTGAAATAATGGTTTATATGAATGATGAATCATGGGTTCGATAGAAATACAATGTAACAACATATAATTATATATATATATAATTACCTAATGATTGGATAAATTAAATATTATGTAATGTAGTTATATAAAACATACCCAATGTACTATATTTTATTATATTGGATTATTATAAAATATACCTATAATTATCAATCAGACTCAAATGGCTATTAATAATCATAACCACTGATAATATATTTATTTTTTAGTGACAATTGTTATTTTTAATAAATAAGTATTATGATAAATTATAATTTATATATAAGGAGACTGTGATGCACTCGAGTTGAAGGATCATAATATATAATGCCAATTTATTAGATATTTTGAGGGAGATGATATCACTGGGCTTTTCCCTTGACCATTCCCATATAGACATTCAATAATATAAACTTGATAAATTCCATTTATGAGATATATTAATGATTATTGACATCAAGACTGAAACTATATTCATAGAACAATCCTAAGAAAGTAATATTATTAAACATCGTCCACTTAGGTTGTACACGTTTTTTAAATTTTTTATGTATTTATAACTTATGAGTTTAAATTTGTATATTTTAGTTTTAGTCGAATAAATATTATATTTATCCCCGTCTATTAATACTGTTTAAAATATTGAATAATGGGTTTGATGAAAATTAGATTTTCATATAATAAAATAAATATTTTATTTTTTCGAAATACTCGGTTTCAATTAAAAGACACATTTTGATAAATTAATGTTTTTTAAATAAATATTATTTCTATCGATTATTATTTTTAAATAATATTTATTTTAAATTTTTATTATAATAGAATTTAATAAAGTCCAATTGAATTTTTATAAGGATCAAAAAGATGGTTTTTAATAAAAACTAACATATTTTTGTAAATAGTTTTTTATGTTTAAATTATCATATTTAAGAAATTATTATTTTCAATTGAAATATTTTTATTGATATAATCATTTTCAATTTATCATATGATAAAATATTTATAATTTTCTATTAAAATATTTTTTTTGTAAAAAAATAAATATGATATAGATAAATTTTCAGTATTATGACTTCATAATAGCCCACAAGGGATTAAATAATTACTATAAAAGTTATTCACAAACATAAATATATTTCCCCTATAAAATAATATAATTTTAAAATTATTGGATTAGTTTTACAAACAATTAATGAATACCCCATAACCTATTTTTAATTCGGAGGCTTTAAAAATAAATTTTCATAAACATGACTCACTTCTACATCATTAATGGAATTATATTAAAGCTTTTTGTTCATATACTAATACAATATTTGGGAACCACTATTCTTTGGATTAATACATGTGATTTAACCATGATAATTATTTGGGATTTGATTTTTTTATCACTCAGAGACAAAAACAAATGATAAAAGATTAATAATGAATTCCCCACTCTTTTACTCTAATTAACCACCCAACATCCCATGCCTCATCAATAAAAAAACGATTTAGAATATATTCTTCATTTATTAATGTTATTTTACCCCTCCATGTACAACCCATATGATTCCAAAGTAACGAGATACCACTTAACAGGAACAATTAGGTAAACTCTTTTTGCTACGAAAATTGTCACATTATTTTCTATGAACTTTTTGGTTGTTCTAAATACCCATTCACAATACCAATTAATGGTATTCACATTGACGTAGCTATTCTTTATTTTTTTGGGTACATTCATGTTTATAACCCACACAACGTAATTACATGAATAAAATTATTAATAGACATTTGTATGTTTTTTGATCTATGTGGAACACAAATCCAAGTACACAATATGAATGTGATGAGTGAGACTAGAATTATAGAACCATCTAATGGATTTAGTAATGTTTTCATCTCATTAGATACCATGTATAATTAATTTGTAGTTATTTAAGCATATCATGTTATGATTTCTCATTAGTTAACCATATCTCATGATAATTATGTCATGTTTTATATTATTACAAAATTTCAATAATTTCTTAATGATATAATTTTATATCATGGTTAAATGTTTGTGATTTATGTTCTCACATTTTATATCATAATGTTACACTTATAACACCTATGTACTACATTACATCATGATAAAATCTTATTATTCCATTATTGTGATTTATAGCTCATCCCATTATTATTTACATCCTTAGGATATCCCATTCGGTTTTAGAAGATCAATAAAATTCAATGTACTTGATAAAAACTATTAATTCATACCATTTTCAGTTAATATGATATGTAACAAATTACCTTTGGACATCAGTACTATTGATATTTTGGGATTGAATAATAAGTATCTTTATGTAATAAATAATGAAATAAAATTTAAAGAAATATATTGGTTTTTATTGTTTGTATACGATAAATGACCTATTATTTTTAGTGTTTAGTATTAGAATGAAATTTAGAAACCACAAAGATAAGACCAGTAATTGTATAGCATACCTAATTTTTAATAAAGTATCAAATAATTGGTTTCAAAATAATTAAATCCTTATTTGAATAATATATGTGGATATGGGTCTCTTATATTTGTCCCATGGTTTAATAATAACTAAAAAGATTCACTAATTATTTACTTGATTTCCATAAGGTACATGACAAAGAGGCCTTCCTATACCATAGGTTTGAAACTCTCTGGGGATAAGAATTGGTATATTTAAAATCTTTATATAGATCATTATGAAAGAAACAAAATGTCTATGAAATTTTATGTAAGAAAATAGACTACAGATATGATATATTGAAATCTATTAATTTTTGTTTAAGGAATACATTTCATTTTTGAGTTATCCTTTTAATATTCATAGTTTCTCTTTCAGATGTTTGATATTTTTATTTTTTTATCTCTATTATTCCATTTATTGTATTCAATAGAAGGAAATAGGTGGAACCAAGTCAATACAAAGTGTAATAGAAAATATTAATATAACCAAAATGATATTCCTAACACAATAAGAGCAGGAGTCACAAAAATCATGGTAATAATAAACCAATTCACTATTATTTTGAATATGAACAGGAATTTGGGGGAAAACCCACATCCCAATAAGAAATATGATGTTTCAATTTAGAACATTATGTATCAATGACCATTGAATGTTATTCTAGATTTTGTTCCCTTAATCATGGAAAAATGGATCACCTCTATTGAAAATATCATATCCATCGATAAATTCTCCGTGCAATAAATGGTCGTGCAAGCTATTTAACACTTAGATAAAGAATCTGATCAATTGTGGATGAATAACAAAGAATACAAATACGAGGTATAACACCATAGTACAAGAGTGAGATTATTTTAGAATGATTTTTTTAATAAATATTTTCCTTACACTATCTACTTTAGAATGGTGATGGAGTTCCACATCCTATAAAAAAATAGGAAGAATCAACCAAGTCAACTAATTAAAACATCATATAATATGTACAATATTTCTATAAAATTATCATTGAATGTAATTTCAATTTTCACTAATTAATAAATGATACAAATATGAATCTATGAAAATATATTCTAATTTGAGACTTTAAAATTTGTAGGTAAATCCTATGTTGTTCCTTTAAAGTCAAAATAGTGATTATAGAATATAATGAGTCTCATGGGTAAAGATATTGGAAGTGTATAATATAATTTTATTCTCTTTTAGTTTTGGATAAGACACATGGTGTATACAAATTATGAAATACTTCATTTCAAAATAATGGAAAGAAACTTCATAGAAATTGATTGATGGGGACAGGTAAATGTGTTAGTTGTGGGAAGAAATGGTATTATGCTAGAAACTTTCAATGTGATGGATGAATGAAACACTTTAGTGAACCATTATCCTATTATCCAATACATAAATTTCATTGAAATATGAAACCATAAAATTAAATTAACTAAGAATATGTCTATCAAAGATAATTGACAGAAAAACCTATATAGCGTAAAGAGAATGATACATCATACTCCATCCCAACTACTAAGGTGGATCATATAAATAATTTGGCAACAAGTATAGTAAATATTCATTAAAATTTCTATAATTTACAGTTTGTTTATAGTTATTTGAATTATTTCATATAATGAAGGTTTTTTAGATTTATACAAACGCTACTTGAAAACATGGTATTTGAGAAATAAATAAAAATGGAATATTAGAAAACCATTGCATCTCACATATATAATTTAACCTAATAGTAATTGCATATTTAATTTTATATCAAACCTGTTGGTATTTAATTTAAAATAATTTTATTTTATTCTTATTATTTATCGTATTTCCTTGAAAATAGGAAACATAAATTTATGGAAGTTCAAAATCCCCCTTTTTATGGAAAATAAACATATGATTCTATAAAGATGTGAGGATGATCAATCTACTTTGGTATAATTATCTCAATTGTGAATATTATTCCATTATATGAAATTTTGTATATATCAAATGAATTAGACTATCTGAATGACCTACATTAGTTATATTACAATTGTATGGGAATACACTGATGTCTTTCAAAAATAATTTTCTAATCTTCCTCATAAGAAATAGGGTGAGTTCTCAATCTAATTCATACATGAATATTTTCTGATATCCCAAACTCCATATCAAATTATAGCTATTGAAATTAAATATTCAAAGAAGAAAATTTGGGAGAATTTGAATAAATGGTTTATATACCCATGTGATTTATTGTGGGGTGATCTGGTCTATTTTATAAAAAAATTAATGGGTTAATATTCCTCTGTATTTATTATTATATGATCAACAATGTGATAGTAAAATAAAATTATCTTTATCCATGTAATGATGAATTTCTTGATCAGCTATATGGGGCCCAAAATATTTGCATGGAAGTGATTTTATTTGGAAATTATCTTGTAATGGTGAAGAGGGAGGATATCCCCAATAATTCTTTTAATACAATGTTAGATTTCTATATGTTCATAGTGATTCCATTTGGACTCCCTAAAACTCCATATATATTAAAGGACGTAATAATAGGTTCTTTATAGATTTACTCAATCAATTTTATAGTCTTTATAAATGATATTATTATCTAATCCAAAATAAAGAACAAACATGAGGAGCATTGAATGTTTATACAAAATAAATTCTGAAAGGAATAATTTTATTAATATTATTATAATTGTAAGTTTAGATGAATCATGTAAAATTATTTAGAAATATTATCAATATCAAATTTATATATTCCAATCCATCAACAGTGGATTCGATTAATGGGTATACTATACCAATTTCTATGATGGAGATCTGTAGTTTTCTTACATTAGATGGGTACTATTGTTAATTTTTGATTAACTTATCATGATTTTCAAACCAAATGACCAAGTTAAATCATAATGAAGTAATTTATATCAGAATTATTAATTCATTGAGAGATTGAAAGAGTTAATGAAGTGTATAATCATTGCACTTGTTATCACATTACCAACTACTATGTAAATATTTAGGATATATAATGATTCATGGTAATGTGGATTGATATTTTTACTCATGGAAAATTAAAAATGCATATCATATAACTCTCCAAAATTAAAGATACATGACTAGAAATAACCCAAATATGTTTTAGAATTATATATACTGATCTTTGTATTTAGGATTTTATGGAATCATTGCAATAGGAAAATGTGAAACATACATAAATGTCATGGATGCCTCAAATATTCATTCACATACTGGGATATAAATATTTCCAAATGATGGTGTTTATAATTCATCATGGATTATGTTTATTCAATTTATTTTAATCGTAGGGAGGAAAATAAAGAGGAAGGCTTTCTTGAGTATAAATGATCCCATAATACTATCCTTGAATAGGAATAAACGGAATCTATTATTCTTGGACATGAATCAAATGATTATGATATTTATAAAATGATCAAAATCATACCTTCCTAAAATTACTTCACAATCATCTATTCTAGAGAGGATCATAGAGTCTCAAAATTATAATAAATATATATTGATAATGGTAGCTAATATTCTAGAGATTAACATTATTAAATATGGAGTTATAAGGTTTATAGAAATGAACGTGTCCTATAAATATTTGAATTGAAGAGGGAAAATCTAAATGACTCACATATATCAAATTTATCTATCCTTATAAAGGCACTAATATGAGTAGAGATCTGAAGGAAAAAATATTTTTGGATAACAAGAAAAAGGATATTGTATAATTTGTATGTTGATAATTTTTATGCCAATAAGTTAAGGTTGAACAAAAAATTTTTTTTTTGTATGATGAAATAATTTCCCTACATTTATAAAAATGCTAAAATAAAACAATGGATTTATTCAAAGAATCCCAAGATATTTAATATAAATTACTCTATTTGTTTGGTATTTGACACTGTAAAATGAATGTAAATTTCATTAATAATAAATATGACATAAATCATGAAAAACAAAAAAAAAGTAATATATAATATAATTGAAAATAATTCAAGGACCACCACTCTTTGTTGTTTCTAATCATTATCCCCAGCTTATCTCATGGTTCTAGAGAATATTTTATAAGTAACTAAATACATTGTTGAGTTTCAGTACATCTTATCACCCTTGTATGTATGGTTAATATTATATAAGAATTTAAACTCTATTAGATATTATAAGATGAGTTTCAATGGATTTCCAAGGATGTTGGGATTTCCACCTCACCTTGTGGAGTTCCCATAGAAAAGAAGTTTCTATTCAAGCATTATAATCGAATATTATAATGTTCTGTAAGGGATGTTTTGTCAAAATACAATATAATATGATCATTTTGGAGAGAATAAGTTTATTAAAATGAATATTATCTAATATTGTGAATAAATATTTCAAATAAATTGACATATTTTGAACTACATAAAATTTTGATAGAAATACTATGTAAAAAACCATTGATGAGACTTATTGTTTGATGTTAAAGATAACATGTTCTTTAAAATATCATCGGGGAAGAAATTCATAAGGTTTAGTAATAAGTGAAAGGTTATAACTAGATAAATTCAACCCTTTGAGATCCATGACTATAACTAAGTTATGTCTTTTAAATTAGGACACACACCTAACCTATACCATGTAAATGATGTGTTTCATATCTCTCTCTTATGGATGTTCATACTAGACCCCTCAAATTTTTTGAATCTAGAGGTGGTACCCTTGAAGGATAATCATTAATAGAAGGATAAGCCGATATATATATTAGATAGTAGATATAAGGTTCTATAAAACTAGATAACTCAGAAGATCAATGAACTATGGCAGAACCATAATATTTAGGATTCCACATGGGAACTATAAGAGTCATTGTAATAGGTGTAACCTCATATATTTAGTGTAAGAAATTAAATTTTGGGGTGAAATTTTATAATGGGGAAGAATGTAACTACCCAAAATATTTTTAATAACATTCCCTTTTAAAATATTAAATTAACCAATATGTGTTGTTATATAAGACACATACACTATAATTCATTTTTTTGGACCATTATACATTATTGCAATTATTTTCCCATTGGATGTAATTTCCATTAAGAATCATAACCATTTATAATATTTCCATTCTATCGAGGTAAATTAATATTAGTATATATTAGGTGTTATGATAAAGTGGGATTGACCTAAAAGAAAGAAAAGATTGTCTTGACCATTATATATTTTACTTGATAATTCCCAATTATCAAAGATTTAGAGGGAGCTAGAAGAAATGGTATTTTTCATTGACAAATATCTACATTATATCCAATAAGTGAAACTCAAGAGAAATAATTTCTGAGATGAGTTCAATTTTATTAGGATCAAAACCAACACCATATTCACTGAACCACCCCAAGAATGTACATCTATCATAGACCATACCCTTATAAATTACAATAGGGTAATAAGAAGTATTGTATCTAGACCCCAGTAGAATGATTTTTTTTCTTCTTATTTGAATAATGATAAAATTTATATGTTCTAATTATTATATTATATATTATCTTAATTTATTGTCATTATCATGATGAAATATAAAATTTATTTTTGTGAAATATATTGATTCAATTAATTTTTTTTGATAACATCCAGAATTATTAAAATAAATGTTATTTTAAATTAACATTATTAATAAATAATAATAATTAAAATATAAATGAAAATATAATTTACTTTACTCTAATGTAAATTTAAAGTAGGTCGAGATGATAAAAATGTTGTAAAAACAAATATTTTCTAGAAAATATTGTATTTTTAAAAGTGAGAAGTGTTATATGTAGAAAAATATTTCAATAAAATATTATTTTTAAAATTGTTATATTATAATTATAAAATGGTGGAATCATCATTATTATAAAAGATAAGTGAATTTATGGGAAAAATGATATACAGTAAATATATAAAATATGTATTATGACAATATAATAGCCTAAAAGTGATGTAATAAATAATATAAAAGGAATCCAGAACAAAAAATATATTTCCCCTTTGAAAAAATTAAATATTAATGTTATTTTATTACTTTTAAAAACCATTTATGAATCCTACAAAAAAGATATCAAATATTTTAATGTATAAAAAATTCAATACGGACAAGAATCACATCCACATCCCTAATATTATTATATTAATGATGTCTAGTCTTCTTATTATAAAATTTTGTAAGTCAATGATCTATTTTTGAAACCATTGAAAAAAACATGGTAGTGTTTATTCTTTGGATTATTTAATCACATAGAGTCTAAATCCTAGGTTTACAAATTTATAATGAAATCCCCCACTTTTTCTATAAATACCCACCCAACCTCGTATTCATTTTCACTCAAAACCCATTGATCTTGAATTTAATATCCCTATCTCACTCTAAATCTCACATAAGGTGTTCTAAAAAACATATGATGCTCTTCACAAGCATTTATAATCACCCTTTCAAAGCAATGGATTTTATTTTCTTCATGATTATTCATGTACATTATTTATACAAAGCATTTTTATTTCCAATTTTTCAGATTTTAATTTTTTTATCATATACCTTTATGTTTAATTTTAATTACATGTAACATGAAACCAACTTTCACTAGTATTAAAATCATTTAGGAACAATTATGTACACTTATATTTTTGCTGAAATTATCCCCAAATTTTAAGTATCAATCTTTGTGTTGTGAATAAAAATATAAATTTTCTTTCTAGGGTATTCAACTATACCTACATATAACATCTTGATTTGTAAATTCCATTTGTTTAATAAAAATTCCATAATCATGAGATATAATTTGAAAAAATTAGTTCTTCTATTTTATTTATTACGTGACACACAAATGAATATACCTAATAAGAATGTTATGGGTGGGACCATAATTTTATATCCCTCGAATGAATTTGGAATAGTTATTATCACAATAGATACCATGAATTGGTAATGAGTGGTTAGAGTAATAAAACTATGTTATTATATCATGATTTTTATCCCATACTTATACTTGTGGTATCATCTTTTATGTTGTTGCAATGCTCCTACGATTCCTTTATGTTATAATCTTATATCATGATTTGATGTTCTTTATTATGATTTTCACCTTCTTATGTCATAATTTAATGCTTCTTTATTCACATGAACTAATTTACTTCACTATATTATTTTATTATTTCTTTATTAGGATTTATAGATCACCCGTTATTTATATAAATCCCTAGGTAATCTCAAGTAGTTTTAGAAGATCTATTGAATTCAATGTCAAGTTATAATGCTTCAATTATTATTTTTTAAATATATTTTTATATGTATGTAAGTACCCAATTAAATTATAATATTTGTATTTTTGGATTAAATTATATGTATCATTATGTTATAAATTATGAAATGAAGTGTATAAAAGACATGTGTTTTCATAATCATATGGAAGATAATGAGATATTCATGGATCTTTATCAGATAGAATACTCATTTATCATTGAAATAGTTGAGTTTATGTGGATTTATTTACCATATAAGAATATTTTTTAGGATATTAGGAATAAATAAATCCCTAAAATTAAATGTCATATTGATTTATACACATGGTGCATCACTATCACATCTTCTAAATGACTGGTTCATCATATCAGTGGAATTGAGACAAGGATTGTATAGGATTTACCAAGATTAGAAATAACCATATATTATCTATTGTAAACTGATCATAGCCAAATTTCTCTATTAGTTTTCAGTCTTTGGGATTAGTTAACTATGAGTATCTTCCTTTAGTGTTTTATTGGGTATGGGTGCATACATGGTATTATTCATAACATTAAAAATGAGTGAGCCATTTTGATATATAAATAGAGGAAACATACCTTCTGTGTTTAGTGAATTATTTAATTCATTTCACATGAAATTAGCTTATTTGGTCGCATTAATTATTATTATACATAGATATCATTTTCTATCATAATAGATGGTGTATTGGATTTCTAAAATGATAGGTCTCTGAGATTTGGCTTAGTCAACAATTAGATCAAGACTTATTTGGGGGATCAATAACAGACATGAACATGGGTCATATAGATTGAGATGACGTTATCAATTTCTACTGATAAAATATCAATCCTCATTTAGTTAAACCCGACCAAAGAATATAGATATTAACATTTTCATTATCTAACCATTAATTTATTACATAACTGAAGGGAAGAGTCCCAGGGCTGGAAAAAAAAATCACTTTTTTTATGGATATCCAGTTTTCATACCTTCATGTGTTGGTATAGTCACATGTTTTTATCCATTATATTGTTGGAAATGTATAAAATGAAAGTAATTTTGTACACTTACTTATGGGAATAAAGTGACTGTCAAACATAACATTAGATCAGATGGATTAATTTCCCACAAGCATTGGAACTAGTTGAATTTTGATAGATGATTTCATGGAAAAGGTAGTTAGCTTACTCCTTATGTTTTTCATTTTAATTTATTAGTGGAATTGTCTATGAAGATCAGGTAATAGGTTATTTTTTGGAATAACATTGAATCACGTGATAAGTATCATATTATTTTATTAGAACCTAGTCATCAATTATGAGTTTGTGGAAGATTAATGTACCCTTAGGGCCCTAGTTATCAAAGAATATATCTTACCACCATATATTTGTGGGGAAACAAATGTGATATTTATCATAGATATATGTTTGTTATGGGCATTTATAATTAAATGTATCCTCGATTTCCTTTCATAATGAGTTCATAAAGGATTCCATGTTTTATACAACCTATTTATATGATCTTATTTAGAGCATCATTCCATAATTTGTTTCTATTTTTGAATATATTACATGTATTTAAAAGTTATTGTATTATATTTAATTGAGGATCCATTGTTTTTTGTGTGTTATCAGTTGTTATTGTGTTTTTATCTGGTAATATATAGATGTTAGTTCTTCCTTTAGTGGGACAATTTCATATTATTAACCATTTTGTTGGGGTTATCTATAGAGTATCATTGAATTTACTATTAAATGCAGTGATTATTCTCCATAGATCATTTGGTTGATGGATTAGGAATTGAATTTTTAGTATTTATTTATTTTTCACAGGTTTCAATTATTGAAATGGATAAAATTAGTGTGGTAATGATAAGAGTTGTCTATGTTAAAGGGCACATTTGGTCTGTCTATTTTTATTTTGTCGATGAATCTATAAGGAGTGATGGATCAATTATTTTTCTTATATTTGGTAATTGATAACATTAATATTTTTAAAGATACAAATATTAATGGTGGGGAGAATGAAAAATCCATAGTTTATGGTATTAGGGTCTTTTAGCATCTTTTAAATTCATTGAATATTTGGTTATTTCTTCAAGATAATTTTTTTTTTGTTTTTGAATGATTCATATTGGTTTTTTATATAGAATTTTTATAGAATAGCTAGGGGAAACCATTAGGTTTCCCTAAGAAAAAATGTGAGGTATCAAGAATTTATCTATAATAGAACATAGTCGGCACATTGTTTTCAGAAATAATGTTGTAACTAGGTGGCATGAGAATTTTCAGTGTTGTAGGGTTTTCATGGTTGGTTTATGGATTGACAAATTTTTCATCCTAACCACGATAAAAAATTTATGAAATCAAAAACAAATTTGAATTATTAATAGGAAAGACACCCTAAAACCCTGTTTTCTCTTATCCTAATCATTGATTTTATAGATAATAATATATTATATACATAAATATTACATTTTATTAGATTAATATTAAATACATATCCTTATAATCTCTATGAAAATTGTAAATGTTTAGTGTATAAGAATGTTGAATACATAAAAAATAGGTATATAAAATTTCTATATCAAAAACTACTTATTTCTTCATCACTATCACAGTTATATATATATATATATTAGATAAATATTTTATGCATATAATGTGTAACATAAGAATGAGATAGATCAACTTCATAATAAAGAAAAATAATGAAGATATCAATCAGTGGTCATAGGTATGGATATCATGAGCATACGGGTATGAGAAAATGGGATTAATATTTAAAACTCATATATAATAATTAATATTATAATAATAAAATGTATTAATTTCTTGTAGTTCATAAGACATGAATTATAAATGAATCAATGTACATGGTTCATGAGAGTATAAACTTGGAATAATTTCATTTCATAAATGGTTGTTATAAATTGAATCATAATTATAATCATAGAAATATAATATCAAGGCTACCTACCATGAAATAAATCACATGTTAGGATTGTCCTATACACCCATTAATTTTCATTATAATTGGGAAAAACTCTCATGTACCCTCTATTGGGTTTTGTATATCCATTAATGTACCATATTTTGGGATTTGGATAACCGTCTATGTAACACATGAGATAATAAAATATTAATACTAACCCAATTCCTTGAGGGTTATAATAGACTGAAACATAAAATAATCATTTTTCATTTATATGTATACCCCCAGAACATGAAAACATTTATCATTTCAATATAGCTTAATACATTTAAAAGAAACTGGTTTTCATCAATATTTCATCATCATAATCAAAAACTAACCAAAAAAAGAATAAAAAATGTAATATTGTATCATCTCCCCATAAAACAATAAGAAACATCAAGGGATGTTTTTATAAATGAAAATACCTTTAAAATATTTCTGGAACATTTATTGAGGAAAATATCCAATTAATTTTGAAATAAATTATTCAAAAACAAAAAATTTCCAAAAATATTAAAGAAAATATTTATTTTAAAATAACCATGGATAATTGCTGAGAAATTATCAATTTTAAGAATAGTCACGACTATGGAAATATATTTTCATATGGTGCACCATAAATCAAATAATCCTTTTAAATATTTTTTTAACCATTTTTATAGAATGTAAAAACTATTTATAAATAACTTATAATTTTTTGGGGGGAATTGTAAAAACATTCCTCAAAATAAATTAGATTAAATATAGATTTGATAAAAAATCATTCCTGATCAAAGAGGTAAATAAATTCATATTTCATTAAAAACATTCTTTTAGTATCTTCAGTATATTTGAAATTAATGAAAAAAATTAAATATCAAAAAACATCCAATGTATATGAAATGAAATAATATTTTAGAGAGATATATCATATAATTTAGTTATTGAAAATATGAGGATAATTAATCATAGTAAAATGTGAGATGGTAATGTAAAACCCTAACTATTATGGTAACCATTGAATCATAACCCACATGAAATAAATAACTTGAAAACATTAAATTATTTTAATAAAATTAAATTCTTCATAAAAAATATAAAAGGTGTAGTATATACCCCACATTATAGAATCAAGTGGTGTGTATGAAATATGTCTCATGAGAAAGGTGAGAAAAGAAACTTTTACCACAAGATATTATTTCTTCTTATGTTCCACAACTTCCTATAGATTAAAATTAAATTTATTATACGTCTATAAAAAACAACATTTATACCGATAATACCACATATAGACCCCTATCAATATATTGGCACCCATTATATAATTCAAAAACATTACAAACCATATACTTTAAAAACCTAATCCATGGTTTAATGAAAATTTATTAAAATAAAGATTACAAGTACATCATAAATTATTTAATGCCCATAATCCAAAATCATGTCAAGAACACCATTTTCAAATTTTGACCTGGTAAAATAGAAATCACCAATGATATTGCATCAAGTATCCTTCACCTATATTCAACCTACACCAGCATATGTTCAATATGTCTAATGAAACATTAATTTCAACAACACATTGAATTAAATTAAACTCATGAATGGTCAATTATATTTAAATTAGTTTCATAAAATCAATATTTCATAGAAAACTCAATAATAAAATTACATTCCATAGAAACTGTGCATGTTATCAAGTTAGACATGTAATATGTAAAGAAAATACAGTAACACCATTGATATTAATTTTAACCTTTATAATTAAAAATAACAAAAAATTAATTTAAAATCTAGATTCATATTGAATGTTGTGTCTTTTTTGATTTTTTTAAAAAAACCATTTATAAATAATTTTGTCTTAAAATAAGTGTTTTGGTTTATAACTATTTCATTTTTTAGTAGTTATTCAATTTAGATATTATGATCCAAGGATAATGATCATGGTAAAATAATATATAATATATAAATATAAATATTAATATATATATATATATATATATATCTATTATATGTATTTTTACAACCACCTGTAAAATGTAGTGATAGAAAAATGAATTAAACCATAAATTTGAACAATTTTCCATATGCCTGCCTAAACATTGTATTTATTCTCTAATGAAAATAAAGAAAAATAAATAAATATAATTTTATCACTATAAAATAATGATAATATCATAAATATTATATATATATATATAATCATTCATTGTAAACAACCATGAATGATTGGGATGAAAATATGAACAATATCGCAATATGGGGGTAGTAGTCTACTCAAACACATGACAGATAAACTCATTTCCCATTTGATGAAGGACTGGTGGGAAATTGAAGTTATATCATTATAATAACACTTCAATTTGTTGGTGATATAATATTCATCAAGTTTTTATCATATAAGATGAATTAAAACGTTGGTCATAAGAGAGAATGAATTGATACAAGACGAATGAAAAAATTTAATAAGGTTTTAGAGCATGAATTGGCTGACCTAAAAGGCTAAAAATGTGTGAATAAGTAATAATAAGAGGTTCACATTCATATGTTGGGTGAGGGGCACAATTGAATTTTTTTTAAAATATTTTATGGAATATATAATATAAATTTTTCATTAAAACTATTAATCGATATATATTAATTTTACAAATTTAGATAAAAAAGAATGTGCATAAAACAATTTTTATAAAAATATTTTTTTAATAAAAAAATATTAATTATAGAAAAAAATGTATAGTTATGAATTCTATGTAATTAATTTAATTTTTATATATAATTGAGACTTATATTCATAGAAATATAGTTGTAAATTTATATTACATTAACTAATAGAAATAAATGATTACCTTCTAAGAAATCTGTTTTTCTATGTATTCACTAAAACATAATCTTTCTAGAAAAATACTATAAAGTCATGTTAATATAATATTGAGATATTTATTAAAAAATTATATTAATTCCCTCAAATTAGAATTTGACCAATGGTAGAAATTAATTACAATTTATGAATTTGAATTAAAATAAAAAACTTTTTGAAGAAAAAATATTTGTGATGTATAAAATTACATTACTAAAGATTTAGTACTTATTTATTATTCCTTAATAAATACATTTATTTTTTTAAAACTATTATACATATTTTATATATGTTGTTAATATTATTCTCACCTTCCAATTTAATCGCTACATTATATTAGATTACTTATATAATGGATCATATATACTTGTGGTTGTGTGTAAAGCAGTTTATCAAATAAACCAAGTTTATTTCAATGTAAATGAATATAAAATATTGGGGTGTTACATTCCACCTCCTATAAGATTAATTTTTACCATGTAAATTCACCAATATAAGAAAAACAAATATAGAAATCTCTGCTTTATAACATCCTTAAATTATTATATATAATCCTTAATTTTTTTATTCATCAAAAAAACATTAAATAGGTTACTAGTCCTGTTCTGATGAAATTTATATCTTTGATCCAAGATTTATACTTTTTGTTATTCCTAATAATGATCAATACAAAATGATAAAGCCTTATAGATAAGTATATGTAATGGATCAGGTATTTACTTCTTCAAAATAGATACATTGAATATATCTTAAACATGAGAAACGTTTGGTGGAAGTGCCAAGTGATATGAAACGTTTCATACTCAATCAAATATCATAATGGGAACAATATACCTAAGGCACCACTTTCACTTATTTTCAAATACCATTACCTTCTTCAGTGGATAAATTCCATATAAAACCATCTCACTAACAATGAATTATTAATATCACTAATGATTTTTTGAATAAATATTTTATTGATTGTAATATTACTTGAAGTAAATTCCAATGGATCTAATCTTGTATACAATTTTATATATATATTAGATTTAAACATATTTCATTCTTAATATTTACCCCAACATGTCATAGTTCTACCTTTCTTTCTTACGTGGGCTTCATGATGAGCCATCTAAATTCTCATATGAAATATATTTTTATAATAGAATCTAACTAAATGAATGTTTGTATCCTATCCAAATTTAAAACAAGAGAACAATATATAAATATATCCTCTATGTTTTGAATGGTTATGTTATAACTACTATTAGTTTGAGGATAATTGGAAGTTATAAAACAAAAATAGATATCCAGATCATGATTTATACATTTACAGAACATCAAGGTTACAATCATATATTTATCAGATATAAAAGAATTTACTACTCTATAAAACCATATTACTTCCTTAATGCATATCTTGGAGTGCTGATCAAGAGAGAAAGCATCTATGATAGTAAGGTGGGAAACTTTGAACCCAATTAAAGTTACAGATTTTAGATTTTTTATGGTTTTATGAATTTTAATCCTTGGTGATGTTTTCCCTTTTCTATTCAAGCATAGGTAATGGTAATAACATCTATTTAGAAGTATGTCTCTTATCCATAAATTTATTATATAGCAAGCACCAATATGTATAATCCATAATATCTATGATCTGGGTATCTCACTAGAAATAATCATTGAAACATAAATACATATTCGTACATTTAAAATTAATAGAGAATTAATATTTACGAGATTCATCCAAAAGCTCTTCATTTGTGACAAGTATTAATGGGAGAAATACTTGTTTCCAAATCATATTTATTAAATCACAGTCATGGTTTAACTCAAAAATATTTTTCACATTCTTTTATAGATATATATCTTTCTTATTGACCATTTTAATCATTAAATGTATAGATAGTTGAAAACTCATTATTGAAATATACCATTTCCACCTCAATAAATATTTAAATTGAAATCCTTTAAAAATCAGAAAATATTTTTTCTATTTATCCTCCTCATAGATAAGCTAGTACGGTGTTTTCATCTTTTAGAATTAGACACGTTGTTTTATTTTCTAGTCTGGTGATGTATTGAGAAAACATAATCATAACCAAATATAAAAATCTTCAATAGTGTATATTCGAGTATTTCAATATGAATATATACTTGAAAATTTTAAGATCAGTATATATGGCATGCATTTATCTATAAATATAATGTCATAATATATTTAATTGAATTTTTATTATTGTTATTTTCAAATTAATATTTCAGTAATTATTTTAATAGAAGATATATTGAAGTTATAAAGAATATATCGCCATATCATTATACATAATAAAACATCACATAGCCTTATTCTTTACATCCTTTAAATCATAAACACTTCTCCATTATATAGTATTCTGAGCGTAAGTGTATTGAATAAAATACTCCTCGTTTCTATGAAATTTTATTCACATTAATCAGTCTAAAGAATCATTCTTCTCTTCTATATTAAATTAGTGAGTGGATAATATATCCATGATAAATTTTATACAATGAATCAATTATATTAAGCCAAATCCATAAAAATATGTATCTTAGTCACCATGGATTGAATTTGTCGATGTTCATCAAAACCCTTATATTATGGATCCATCAATATACACTCATATGACCCACAAATGAACTTTTTTTTCGATAATATTCACACATGGTAATTTTTTCATAAAAATTTTCTATCTTATCATATTTAGTACACATTGAAAGTGATAGTTTTATATGTCCTTTAAATTACAATATAAAATAAAATCATGTATAATGACTATAAAAAACATATCATGGTAATATATAAAGAATATATTCCATAAATAAATAAATATAGTAAGTCAATTTGTAAGTTAGAATAGAATAAATATTAATTCATATAGATCATACCTTAGATGAATGGTTGTATGTGGAATTTATTTAATTCATAATCTCAACTGATATAAACTAGACCAAAGATCAACCATTGAAGAATATCATCCTCCTCGTAAATGGTAAAAATAATAATTAATAAGGTAAAACGGATATTTATACATGGTAATGATATTGTTAAGATTTTGATAATAAATTTTGAGTCACATTGTTCTATAATTATTTTTATTAGAAGAATATTTTCACATAAATTTTATTGAATGAATCCCATATCAATATTTTAATGGAGTTCCATCCTTAATTTTTTCAACTCAATTGAGTCCATTCAATATAATCTATTTGAAAAAGTGTATCACGAGATATGAGTTCTATTGAAAACAAAATGTAAATATTCCTCAGAAGTGTATGAAACAATTTTGAGAAGACATAAAATAACTCCCATGCAATATGAATGTTAATAATTATGAGTTTCTCCCCAACCACATGAGATAAATACACTTTTGATTAGGAATAAATACCGATAAAATTGATGATATTTCTATTATAATTTTTTTATCCATAAACTAATAGAAATTCATAAGTTGTATTGGGACATATAAAATGAATTTCATTCTTCATTAATTTATACATAGTTTATAAAAAAATTAAAATATAGGACCAAAACAAAAAAAAAATTATCACGATGTTGAATAAAAATATTTTCATGATCCACATTAAAACTAATATAATTTGGGTAAGAACAATATACATGAGATGAGATCATCATACCGTAAGGATAAAATATTACTTATTCAATATCTAATCAATGAGGATGTGAATTAACAATCCTTGAAATTTTTTTTGTCATTTGATATAGATAAAATTTCCATTATTTTTCATATATATATATATATGATTTAATCACTTCAATTATCAAATATTAGGTTTGTTTTCATCTTTTGTTGGATTTTTGGTGTGTTTTGGGAAAATATGACAATTTCATTATTCTGTAATTTGAGTATATTTATGTGACTTGGGGAATTTAAACACAACTTTTATAAAATTGATTATATTGGGATGATTATTTTTTTAGTATTCTATATAACATTTGATTCCACGTCTTCTTTTGTACCAAATTCTACTTCATGCATCAATTTTCCAAGAGAAATAAATCAATTTGGAAAATAATTGTGGACACAAAAGTGGACCACAAATTAATAATTGACAAATAACTCGGGAAAAATACATTTAAGTGAGGAGATTTCAAATGGATTTCAAAGACTAAAAAATTATATTTTTCTCCATTTGATTTTAAAAACATATTTTTTAATTAATTCATCTATTGAATTCTTTAAACATGAGAAACATTTAAGGAATCCTCATCCAGAATGTGTGACTCAATATTATCATCCTGAATTCTTTTATACATGTCCAATTTATTAGAAATTTGGATGGGTGATAGAAAATATATTTTTGAACAACTTATAATGTCACTTGGAATGGTATAACAATCTAAATAGAATAAAAAGATAAAACATTTTGTGAAAATATTATATAATGGAACATTTATAAATTTATTTTTTCATACTTTTTATTCTTATTAGTTTTTAAATGACATATTATTCAAAATTATTCACAGTTACCCTTAATAAGGTGGGGTATAATAATGATGGATTATGGAAGGGTCGGTTTTCTATTTTATAATTCTTGTGCTCAAATGATTAATTAATGAAATTCATTTCTAACTTATCAAATGTTTATTTCAATTTATAATATAATATTTTTTTACAAAGTACAATCATATTTTTTTTGGATTAGGTTATTTATTTTTTTGGTCATTGATCATTATCTCATTCCACTATGTTATATTCTATATATGATGGAATTTTCTAGGGATTAGTAGGGAAGTAATAGATAATTATTAGTATGTATGTGATGGATAGTTTATATTCATGTATTATTTTTTATAATCAATACCTGATCATATATTGACAGAGATTGTTGAGAATATTCTCTGTGACTATCTCACATAGGGAAGGAGTGTATACCAAATTGGGATCATAGAAAGCATTTCATTCACCATAACCATTTGAATAAGGGAGTTAGAGGAAGTTATTGTGGAATATCACTTTATGAGACTTAACATAAGAATACTTCATAAATTAGATGTCGGATAGTATATAAATTAGAAAACATAACCAGACAAGATATAGATTCTCTAATAATAGTTTTTAATCAACAGTGTTACCGATTTGATTTCAATATTTATCTTAATTTATTTCTTTTGTTTTTGTTTATTTCCTTTTTCACAATGACATAATTTCCAAACCATCTTTTCCTAAATTCAACTAAGAGTTAAAAAAATATTTAATGTGCACTACTATTTGGGAGAATACCAAGGGTTAACCACTAGTCAATATTAAGGTAATAATTTTTTAATTTATCCATGACAGTTGTGCATCAAAATTAGTGGCATTTCTAAAAATTAAGTGCAACTTATCAACATAAATTTAAATCTTTTCTTAAACTAAATGAAACCAAACTCAAAAGGAGAATTAATTTAATTTGATATATAAATTGAAATTATATTAAATAAAATATGAAAATTATTCATAAAAATAATATTTAAAGAATTTACCCTCTCATATTTGACTTAAAATCATATTGTTAACTCTGATCCCGAAATCGTGGTTTGAAATCCCAACCAAATGTTTTGTGATTTATGTAAACCTCTGTTATCCAATCAAAATAATCAAATAATTTCACCAATTAAACCAAATGATTTTGAATTATGCTTCAATATGATTTCTTTTCATCCAATGTTTTTGAGTCTTGTAAAAAAAATACCAAAATGGGAATATCTATGTATTTAACATTGTTTCCTCTAGATTTAGGTTAATAAGAGTTCATGAAGACTAATTTCAATGGAGGTAATTCAAATTATCACTTGATGTATCAGCTTAAAAATGGTTGCATAATCTAAAATTGAGGGATATCTATGATTGGTATGATATGAAAATATTTTCAATGCATATATTCATTCCTATATGTAAGATCACCACGATTAAAAAAATTATAAAACACTAATGAAAATAAACTGGAGAGACCCTATATGAGTACATGGAGAATTTCAAGAAGCTATGTCTCATCATACCACATCATGATTTAGAGGAACACAAATTAGTTATGTTATTCTAACAATGACCTATCAACAGTGATCAAAATGACTTTGACGCCTTATCTATTGGATCCCTAGTCGACAAGACACCTACAACTATTAGAACCCTAATTGAAAACATTTCTGAGAACTCATTTGTATATTGAACTAGAGGTAAAATAATGATTGGAATCTAAGAGTTGGGATCAACTAATTCTATAGAATGTTCAGAATTATCATTTATGTACTCATCGTGTTGGTTTGGAAAACATTTCTTTAACAATGTTTTGGAACAAAATGTCCCAAAAAATGTATTTTGGTTTTTGAGCCTATATTAATTATTATAATGACTAGTGTCCATAAGTTCCACGGACCAAAAGATGTGTTACAGCATATCAGAAAATGGAATCCTAAGCAAATCAGCCTTGTTAACCCCAACACCAACTATGATATGAATTCTAATAGAACCATATATACAAAGTTTTCCCAAATAATATCAAACCCCCAATCCATTTTTAGAATCATAAAACAAACCTTCTAACAAAAACAATAAGTTCAACCAAAATATTTCAACAAAATACTTATTATTATCTTTCCTCATGTACAAAAAAATTGAAGTGTAGTAGATACCCACCAAGTTGGTTTGTCTGTGGGATAAGTTTGATAAACTAGGAAACACAGTTGGGAGTATTGTGGAAATCATGTCAAAAACATTTGAAAATCCATTCTTAGACAATTCCAAACCCTAAGGATAATTTACACTTGAAAATAATAAGAAGTTGAAGAGATCTCCCACCACCAACCACCCTTTAACCTAAAAGAAGACCACCTGTGTTGAGGGAGAATAAAGCTTGGAATTATATTAATTTTATAAAAATGACCAAAGAAGAAAAAAATAAATATGAAGATGAGAAGGATAATATATAGTTCAAAAATGAAATTCTAGAAGAAACCTTACAATTACAACAGAGTGAAGATAAGAGCATCCAAGAATCATTCCCTTATGCTTTAATTTAATCATTCTTGTTTGATGATGAAGAACAAAAAAAATCAAGAGAACTTTTAGAAAGTTGAGATCAATATCGTACTACTGGATTCCATTACAAAAATCCCTATGTATCCAAATTTTTTAAAAGAGATGTTCCCCAAAATAAGATGAAGGAATGGAATGAGTTCATTAACCATGAACTAAAAGTTTCTACATTGATCACACCACATATACCACAATAATTTCAAGATTCAAGGAAATTATTTATTCCCAGTACTATAAGCTCAGTAAATTTTACATATACTTTATGTGATCTAGGAACCATGATAAAAACCTTTCATCCCTCTATATTTACATCATTGTAGACTAGAAAATTACATCCCACCAGAGTGGTGGCCCATCTTGTGACTAGATCAACCAATTTCAAGGTGTTTTAGATTATTTTCTTTAAAAAAGTAAAATAAATATTATTCCCAATAGACATTCAAATGATAAAAATTGAATAAAATAAGATATCATCATAGTCACCAATCATTTTGGGGAGACCATTATTAAAGTAATCAAAAACCATCATCAACATTTATAAAATAACATTATCATTGGAACTTGAAGTTAGTCGCATGTATTTCAAGAAACTATTTTCAATGAGGATTCCATCAACCATTAATTCACTAAATGAAATCTCTAATATAAGTGTTATATTACCAAAATGATGTATGCTTTGAAAATTCATATCATTTGAAGATGTTTTTCTCAAAAAAATATCATTGAACAATTATGTTACCAATTTTATAAAAATTATAATTTCATGGTTGATGAACAAATATTGTCTGAATTTTTTGATAGTTAAATAGAAAATTATGAATACTATGTAGTCGCGTATGTTCAGATCAAAAAGTAAAAACTCAAATAGGCTGAAATTGAAATTAGTATCTTATATATAAATATTGAACAGGTTATAAAGGAATAATAGATAGTTGAGGAAAAATAAATATGTCGTATTATTTAATTAATAATAAATACGGTTATATAAAATTTTAAAACCACTATATAGGAGAGTAATTTATATTCTCATACTAATGTGATTAAAGGATCATGTTAACCAGGTAAATCTATACTTAATAAATTTTAAAATATTCTAATTTTATTTAAATGTACATAGGTTAAAATCATGACCACGTTCATGTGGGTTATGAAAATTGAGATTTATATCCCACATCAAGAGAAGAAAAGAATTTCAAAAGAATATTACAAACCATTTTGAAGAGTCAGTTTCGTATTGCAACATGTAATAAAAAATAATCTAAAACTATAGAAAATTTTCCCGATGGTACAAAATTTCAATGTTTTTACTTGTTTTTTGTAAGAATTGAAACATATAATACTCTTACTGGTATAAAATGTATTTATCGGAAAATATTCTAGAACTAGTGTAGGTGACAACACTCTTATAACATATTTATCAATTGAATCCATTAGTTTGTGCCTCTAATTTACACTTGATTGATTTTAATGATTTAATTAAATATTTCTCACATGTGAAAATATAATTTAATTAATTTTTTACACTTAATAATTTCTATTTGGGTCAAGGAACCATTTTAGTTTACGTTTTTAAATTTTCAATTGTTTTACCCTTTTTTTTAAAAAAATATATGTTTTTCAATTTTTTTATTTTATTTTATTATTTTTTTTGTGTATTTTAAACTTTTTAGATTAAATTATTATCATTTTTATGTTTAAAACCATATAAATTTATGATTTTATGTATTCAATGAAACCAATTTTAAATTACTGTTTAAAATAAATTTGTTTCAAGATATGATCTTTGATAACTTCATGAAAAGTACTCTAATCTTTGAATCTCATGAAACATCTCACTATCTTTATCATTGAAATTACTTTACCATGAGGCTTATGAACACATTATTCATATTAATTTCATTCATATCACTTCATGAGGGAAACAAACAATGATATATTTATCAATAATTTGATTTATTCCTATAAAAAATTAAGGGTTTTATGTAAATAGTTTTTTACTGATCGAGTAATTTCGTTGGTTTTAAATCCCCATTTTCTAGAGAATACTTTTTAATTATAGACTATATTTTACATTTAACCCATTTCAATTATAATTATTTTATATGATATTATTTTATCCCCATTACTATGCGATGCTTTCCATCCAACAGTCTCTTTAAATTAAATTTAATCATCTATTTAACTTAAGTGTGTATGTGTGGGTGGTGTGGGAGATATCATGTATTGTGTGACCTAATTTTGATGTACTTGGGTGTAAATAAAATTTTTAAGAGATGGTTTTAGTAATGAAAAATTAATTCTATTTAATATTATGACTTTTTGTTGATTTTTGGTTTAAAGATGTTATGCCTTTCTAGAGCTTCCGAAGGATAAAAATAGATGTTCTTATTTGGAGCGTAATAAAAACATTAAATTTATGGAATTAGTACATGTGATAATTTTTAATAATTTGATAATATATGGGATCTCCATGAAGCAAATTTTGATATTATTTTGGAGTTTATTTTTTTCTACGAGAAGTGAGTAGGAGACCACACTTGGTTAAAAATTATAATCATCCAATTTTTTCATAAAAATGAGTCAAACCATCGTTATTTGGTCTGAGATGTTTAGACATATAAATACACAAATATAAAATCCTTAGAAAAAATCTAAATATTCTTTATGATATAATCATATACTTGACTCACAATGGAAGGCAATATTGGAAATTATCAATCAGATGACGACTTTTGTATTTGTTTGGATGTGAAAAGCCTTATTTAAAATTGATATCGGTGAGATGAGAGTAAATTAATGTGAGGATAGTGTCTTATTTGAATGATTATAATAGAGGAAATTAGACAATTTTTTTATGAGTAATCATAACTTTTGTTTCTTGATAAAAAATTGATCAATCTTAGGGGTATGTGTTTTTTGAATTTTCATTGATTTGATTTTAATGCTTACGTGTCCTGGATTCCTATTGCTAAGTATAGAGGAATTGATATAGCTAATATTAATGACATTTTTCATAATTATTTAAATTATATAATCAATCATAATTTAATATTCTGAGTTTATTATCATAATTTTTTCATTTTGTTTGTGTTTGGTAATAAAACATAAAAATTGATAATATTTTAAAATTTAATAGATTTCTAACAATTATTTATTTTATGAATAAATTTATAGTATTATATTAATTTTGATGATTATTTTTTAATAGAATTCTATATATAGTGGGATTCAACTTCATTTTCTAGACCAATATATAATATAAACCTCCACATGCCCGAACAGATCAATAAATTTGAAAAATAATTTTGGATGATAGAGTGGATCCGACCTCAATAAATGAAGTATAAATCTGGATAAGGGTCACCAATTGGAGAGATTATAAATTTATTATAAGGAAGAACAAATTACACATTTGAAAATTTAATTTTATAGAGATATCGTTTCATTAACATAGTCAATATATTTTCCATTATGGTGGGAGATTTTGGGAATCATTTCCTATATAATGTGTGACTCATTAATTATCTCATAAAATCTTTTATATGCATCCAATCTATACTAAATAATGGTTAAGGATAGATAATCAAGTTCCCAACAACATATAAGATGGATAATTTGATTTTTTTAGCCATTTGGTGTGAATAATAATAGAACATGTTCGATGGATATATTTTGGAAGGGAATTGTTGAGCATTCCATTTTCAATCCATTTCATCATCATAGTTTTGTAATCGTATATTATTCTATAATATTATGGGTTAATTTTACCAATAGGGAGTAAAATTAAGTGTGGTTTTAGAATAATAGTTTTTCTTTTTATTAATTATTTAGTTATTTTTCTCATTGAATGAAACTCATTTCTCGCTTATGTAAAGTTGTTCTCAATTTATAAAATAATTTCTTTATCAGGTACAATCATATATATTTTTATTATATTTTTAAATTTTATATGGTTAATTATTATTATCTATATAATCTATATTATGGTTCATGTGTGATAGAATTTACTAGGGTTTCGTGGTGAAGTACTATATGGTCATCATTATATGTGGGGGGTAGTTTATATTGGTGATTGTTTGGGACAAACAATACCTAATCGGGTATTTCTTATTTCCATTGAGGATATTTAAAAAAATTATCTCACACAAGGAATTGGAGTCAAAATAATTAATATTGTGGAATGTATTTCTCTCACCATCACCATTAGAACTAGCGAGTGATTGTAACTGATCATGGAATACCAATTTATGTGACATAATAGAAGATTATTGGATAAATTGGAACTAGGATAAAATTAAAATTATAAATATGACCCTAACAAGATAACCCTTCCCATATAATATTTTTCAATCACCCATGTTAACAATTTGTTTTAAATATTTTTATTAATTGCTTTATTTTTTAAATTTATTTCCATTTTTTTAGAATCAAATTATTTTAAATCAACATTTACTAAAATCAACCAAAAGTGAAAAACAATTTTTTTCACTAATCTTTAAGATACTACCTAGGGTTGACCACTAAAAAATACATAGGTAATAAATATTTATTTTACATGTCCCATGATAATAATTAATCGATATTCAATAATTATAAGCTCAAATAAAGAACATTGATATTTAATCATACCTTTAACCATCATAAATTTATCATTATATCATCAATACCTTAATAAAATCAAAATTTTCTTAATTCTGATCAAATATCATTAATTAGATTGATTTTGAAAAATAAATCATAAGATGTAAAAATAGTGAAAACATTTTTCAATCAATTATACAATATGTTTAACGTATTTCATCCTTGGTCATTATAAATTCAAATACATCACAATGTCTCATAAATAATAAATGAATTTATGTAGGAATATCTATAATGATAGTATATAAAGGTGTAATGTTTTTCCCAATCATCATGTAATGTTGGTGATCAAGTTAATTCCCACTCATCTATATTTAGAGTTGTTACCCTTTGGCATATCTATGACATTACCTCATCCGAATTTTGGTATCCAGAAAATGATATATAATCCCAAAAAATCAAAATACATTCATTCATATTACATAGTTAAATATCCTATACATATTCTTATATTAAGTAATCCCCATATAATTTTCTCATCTTTTTTTTAAAAAATAACCTTTCCCTGATACTAACTACAAGGGCCCAAAATTTACATCTATAAACATCATGTCACTTTTTAATAACAATAATTATATATCATTATTATACATAGTAAAATTGTATAGTTTTTTTTGGATAATTAGATATCTAAAAACGTATTTTATAAGATATCTACCTCATATCCCACATTGTTCTTCACAACTAGTACCATTCATAGATTTATAATACATAAAACCCTTGTTCACATCCAAGGGAAAAAGAAACATATCATAAGATGAGATTTGATTTTCATTAAGAGAAATGGAAAGAAAAATTAATCAATGATCATATGCAATCATTTGAATAGAATAATTGTATGAAAACTTGTGTTTAAAATTTGAAATTAATACCAAACAATTTATATAATCAAAAAGTAAGTAATAATTCTTGGTAGTTCATAAGACATAATGTATAATGATAATAAAAAATATAACCCATTAGGGAATAAAATTTTCTAAATATCAAGTCATAAAATAGAATCATAAATTGTGACATAATGAATATCCTATGTACATTTTATCAACCAAGATTTTCATGAAATGTTAGGTTTGGGATAACCTCCCATGTACCCTCTTTTTGGAATGGAATAACATTCATTGTACCTTCTTTTCTGTTTTGAGAAACCTCTTTTATACACCATAATTGGATAAATCATTAATATTTACCCAATTAATTATAATTATATAAAGGAATCACCTATGAAATAATTAGAATCCATTTATTTTTATTCCCCAAGATCATAAAAAAAATTATACTTTTAAGATAGCTTAACCCATGGAAAAAAACATGTTACATCAATATTTCATCATCATTATTATAAACCATTCAAAAAAATAATTATGAATGTAAAATTAGATTATATCTTCAATATATAATAATAAACATAAATATATATATTTATAGATGTTAATTCCTATAAAATATGCATTGATAATTTCTTGAGAAAATACCCTTTTCATATTGAAATCAAATATTTAAAATAAAAAAATGTCCAAAATTTTATTTAAATGTTTTTTTTAAATAACTATGAAAACTTTTTATGGAATCATAAAAGTAAATATTAATCTTCATAACAGAATAATTAATTAATTTGGAGTTATTTTAAATAATTATTCCTTTTAAATTTCTGGTAAAACAAAAAAAGTAACTCGTTCATAAAAATAAAAGAATATTACATCTACATTTTTTTATATAAATGGAAAAATGGGTGAAAATGATTTTATAAAATCATTAGGTAATGGTAAAAAATTTCTTGAATACATTTGAAACAAAAATAGGATATAGAATAAATAGATTTTTGACTAGAGGGATAGATAAATTTGATTTTTCATCAAAACATTTATCCAGTCTCTTGAGTACGTAAAGAGAAGAAAATGACAGGAAGATATGTAATATATAGAAATATCCAAATGATAATAATATACCCATAATTTTGGTGAGATAAATTGTATAATTATATCATTTTCAATTTAATAATACAAAATTATGATAAATGGTGATATTATAATGCAAAAAAATCTTACCGTTGAAGTAACGTATGTATCATAACCCCCATGAAATAAATAAATAAAAACGAGACTTTAAATACCCATAATAATAATAATAAATTCTTGATATAACATATCATAGGGGTAGAATATACACCATATTATATAAACAAGTAGTGAATATGAAATATTTCACATGAATAGAATAGTGGTGTGAGAAACACTTACCATAAGTTTGTATTGCATTATGATTGATCTAAATTCTAGTATAATAAATTTAAATGAAACATTATTTAATAAAATAACTATATTAAATCATATAACCCCATATAATGAATGATGAAATATTTTATTTATCATATAATCTAAAAATATCATTATAACCATTAATTAGTATATATTAATTTAAATTATTACGATAAAAACACATTAATACTATAGAAAATATTTTTTGAAATATTAATTTTTTATAGATAATTGAAATGACTCTAAAATAAATTATAATTATGATAAATATGTAATTAATTGTATTATTTATAATTATATAACTGTTATGCAACCTTATAATACAAATGGTATTTTAAAATACATGATTTAATGAAATGGAATGATGGTTATTCAAAAAATACTTATTTTTCATTATTCACTATAAAATAAATATTTTAAGGAATTAATTATAATGTGGAAATACATATTTTAAAAGGGTTTGATTCAATTAATATCTTTTATTACTATTCACTAAAAAAATATTTTTTATGAAATACGTATTATTCACCCAATGTTAATATTGACATGAACATTTAAAAAATGATATTCATTCCCTCAAATAAAATATCTAGAAAAGGTAGAAATTAATTAAAATAATTATGCGTAAAATTAAATAAAAACATTTTTCTACGAAACTGTATTTTATTTTTCTTAAATTTCATTAACGTAAATTGTGTGCTTATCTTTTATGATTTAATCAATATATATTCATTATATAAAATAGTTATAAATACTTTTCATAATATTTATTACTATTTATATATTCCAACATAATTTCTATGTTATAAAGGATTACTTATATCCTGATTCATTTAGAATCTGGGTAATATATAGATAAACTTATGAATACCTCAAAATTTATTTCAATGAAAATAAATATAAAATCATGGCGTGTTGTAGTTCTCAAACAACTAAAACCATTTAGGTGCATTCAGTGATACTATTACTTATTGATCATAATTTAACTAGATCAATGTTCATTTAATATAGAATATTGAATATAAGAGACTCATAATCACATTATTAGTGTTTCATTTCTATATATTCTCATTTTCAACATAATAGAACATTATATCAGGGTTTTTATTCGAAAATATATTCTTCCGTTGTTATTTTGAAAAATTGTTTTTTTAATTGTTGATGTGATGATAAAAAGAGTAGGGATTAGAAATATCAGGACTTGGTTAATTAGGTTGGATAATAACCATTGTTATGTAGGTGGATTCTCAGTTTCAACTTTTTATGAAGAACATGTATTTTTAAATTTATAATTTTTTTGATTATGTTTTTCAATCGAAAAAAATCATGTTGAATTATTTTTGAAAAAAAATCATTTTTTCACAACTACAGGGATGAGTTGTGGGAGAATCCAAACTTGTATTTAATGAATTTATTAAAATATTTTCATAAAATATAATTTTTTTTTGATATGTGAAAGTGAAATTATGTTGTTGTTATGAGTTTATATACATGGACTACATATGGATGGACATGATCAAAGGGACTATAACACCCCATGTTTTTAGGAAACTTTTTTTCTTAAATAATTTTTTTGATGTCTTATATTGAACAATGCATTTAGATAAATTTTATGTATACACTATAGCAATTCAATTTTGTGCTACACACAACACAAGCATGGTTTGTGTTAAACACAACACTGAGTTTCTATGAAACAACATTTTGTTATTATAATTATTTAAGTATGATATTCATAACAAAGTCAATAAAAGTAGTAATATTAATATTAATAATTTTATTAAATTTTTTTATATTGGTTTTCTATAAAAAACAAATTGATAATAATAGGTAGAATGTTTTTTATAATGTCTTTATATGTATGAAAGTACATTTTTCTCAAAATAACTGCTTTTTATGTCCTTCCATAAACAATTAAAAAATAAATTTTATAAACATATTGAAATTTAATTTTATAAAATAGAAATCATATTTTAATTATTAATTTTTAAATTATATTAAGGTAAATATTAGGTATTTTTCAAAAAAACAACAATTTTTTATAAATAGTGAAATACATAGAATTTTAATTCAATACTATATTTTAATATAATTTAGTTACATTAAAATATTATATTTTATTTAGGTTTTAAGTTGTAATGGGATTAATTGAACATAAAGTTATCAAATTTATTTCATTTCAACCAATTTCACATTGAAATTAAATATCAAAATAACTCAAACTTTTAAACATTTTTTCTTAAAAAAGCCAACTTTTGTGACCCATCTACCAGATTAAATTTAAATTAATTTCTATCAATTATATAATTATGTTTGGAAAAAATTATTCCATAATATAAATAAGAATAATTTATATGTTCCATTATTATAAAAAAATTATTATAAATTAATTATTGAAAGTGATTAAAATTAATTATCGCGATTAAGAAAACAATGTTCTTAACGAAGGACATTATCATGAGATTACGGCTCAAATGACCTCAAAATGTGTCCAATGGGCAATTTTTTCGAATTTCAAAAATATCCTCCATTTTATCATATTTATATCATTAATGGAGACACATTTCATAGAGAAAATGTGGTTGGAATTCAATTTTTTAAAATTTTCACGAATATCACTCTTGCTCCAAAATAAAAAGGGAGTCACCCCTATAACATATTCAGATAACTAAATACCCTTTTATTGTAAATAATTTTCTGAAATATCCTCCCATAATCCATAAATTTATCTTATGATCCCCTTCTTAGGGAGACAATCAATCTAAGGAATCCCATTGTTGAAATATAAAAGGATTTTCCCAAAGAAGAGGCAACCATCTTTCTCTATAGGTTATGATTTTTTTCATTATCCATCCTTTAATATATTCTTATTACATGTATATATAATTATAACATAAAAAAATATACTTATTGTATTTATTTTATGTTTTTAATCTATTCATACAAACAATTTAATCGAACGGGTAATGAACATACTGTTCTTATGTATGGTGAACTATCGCCTCACAAAATGATGTTGTTCGTTTTTCCTTTATCAACCATCATGGTTGGGGATTATGATAGATTATATTTTTCTTATATTATATGTATATATATGAAATTTATGATAAATTTATGATTATATAATTATTATATAACACATAACATCATTATTTTAATTAGGGTTTAAAATGATAAATTTGATTGGGATGTGTGGACTACCGCCTCCTCAAAGCGGTGTGATTCATTCACACTCATTGTGGAATGTAAAAAATTTGGGTTTCTACAAAATATAAGATATATATGAAATAATTATTCTAATATAATTATTATATATATAATTTTTTTTCATTTTCTTTCTTTTTTTCAATATGACAAGCAAACTGAAACTATGTTCTTACATATGTATGACCTACAGTCTCAATGAAAAACGTATTTAATTTTATACTTATATATTCCATATATTATTATAAATACCTATATATTGAATATAAATTATATTCATATCATTGTTTAAATTTTATCAATCTAGATATAAGTATAGGGTAAAATATATAACAAATTAAGACACAAGCGAAAAACAAAGCTAATATTACCCAAAACAAAACAAAAATATGGATGTGTTAGTAAGGGTTAATATAAATACATATATGGTATTATATATATGATTATAATATTGTGGATATTTATAATAAACATATATTTAATATATATCATGTTTTAATGAGTATGTCAATATCCCGACATGAGGTAAGAGGGTTTTTAGTCTCACATTTATTTCAGTGTGATATATACCTTATTCACCACTCATTTATTTTTTATAGTTTATATAAAACAAATAATACATTATATAATTATTATCATTAAATATATGGTTATGTATATAACAATTTTATGATGTCTCTTCATGGGGTTTATGTTTCAAAATTTATAAAATTGGTAAACTTCATTATCTCAATTTGTCTGGTTTGAGACACATGCAATGAATTTCCAAAACCACGTTTTAAAATTGTTTTAAAATATGTTTTTAGGTATAATTTATAATAAAATTTTCAATGAAAAAGGATTTTGAAAATTATTATGGTTTCTAAGATTCCTTTATATTTTTCCAAATATATTTTAAATGTTAATGGTTTTCAAAAATATTTTAAATTTTAAAAACCGATTTCTAAACAATAATGGATATTTTCATGAAGAATATTTTCTATATGATATGAAAAATTTATTTTCAATCTATGATAAAATCAATTAAAGTTACTTATTAATTTATGGGGGAAATTATCGAAAGGTTCCATTAATATTCTTTCTCTGAATAGTTTATATTTTGATGGCATTATTTTTATGAAACCCATTTCCCTGTCATGAGTAATATCCTTATGAATCCCTATTATTTTCATTGTTTATAATTTGATCAAATGGTTATGAAATCTATATTGTTTAATTGTTTAATATATCATTACATGTTCATGACAACCACTTCATTTTATGGTTTATGATTCAATTGAATATGATTCTTTGGAACATGTTTGTATTATTTCCTTATAAGATCAGTCAGACCTATATCACCCTACAATTAATTAGAAATATATATATATATTTTATGAGTTAATTATAAGATTCATGTTGATGGGATTGATCCACTATAGATGACGGTGAATCCTGATCCACTATGGGAAGACGGGGGAACCCAATCACTTATAAGGAATGGATTACGACTTGGTATGGTGGTGTTTCCCGCCCAATAGTTTTAGTCCCCATTAAGTTCCCTATTAATATTTAGCCATATGACATGACTTACTTGGAATGATATTACATGTTTATGAATATTACACAATTCAAGGCCTTATTCTTATGTTATGATTTCATGGATTATTCTTTGGATTCCATTATGATTTATATATTATGAACTGCCAATATTTATTCCATGATACATGTTTATCCTAGATGAAAAGTTTATGATCTTCTAATGTTATGATCTTATTTTCATGCCCTTATATTCATGATTATGATTAAATATCTCCCTTGTTTAACCCTTTGTGATCATCTATGATAACACCTTTTTATGTTACCATTCCTCATGTAATAATGATATGTATTATGTATAATGTGTTTAATAAGTGTAATAGTCATGAATAACTTAGTGGGAGATTATGAAAATTACTTATGAACCAGTTTTTATGTTTCTAATTTTCTAGAGGAACTAAACTAACATGGTATTTAGGGGATTTTTTCTGTAATGTTTCATGTATTCCACCAAACAAATGATGTATTGTTATGTTATAAAAATATATGGTCAATATAGTTGAAATAATATAATATTTTTGTTAATCCTTTGGAAACTAGGATGATAAATCCTAGTTATTACCTGGAAAAAATTTATATTTATACGTTTAAGGAAAAGGAATAGTATAAGAAAATGGAATGGAATTTTGTTAAATATTTCATTGAGTGGTTTCCCGGTAATACATTTCTATCATGATATAAAAAGAGGGAATGGCTCTCAAACCAATGTACATAAGGGTAATAATATTGAAAACGATGAATTGAGATTTAATAGATCAAGAACTTGTGTATGACAATTGGCCTTGATACACACTTGGTTTGACACACCCATCGAATATTCTTTGATAATTCAAAAACTATTCATGAACCATCATGAAGGGTTTAAATATGAGTTTTTAATGAATAAAATATTATAAAACATACATGTAATAGATTAAATAATGTTTCATAATTTAGGCCTCTGGTACATGGTTTTTTTGGATTCTGTGGTTACCCACTATCACAGTTGTTTTTACTCAATGTTGTTTTGTTTTAGTCAGTGGATAGAACCCAAAGTAACTATGTTAATGGAGATTTCAAAGTATATTGAAAATATTTTATTCTTGAGTATCCATATTCAATGGGATTTGGAAAGAAAAATGCAAAACTTGACCCTACCGGTCTCAAGCGGTAACTACCCAAAGCCTACCTCGATAGGCTAGGGGATGGCGACAAGCTCAAAAGGTGTAACAATCTCAGGGAGGCCTTCACCGAAGTACATGTACACACATCTCACTTAGTGATGAAGTTCAGAGTATAAAATAAAAGCAAAAAACGAACATCTATAACCCAACCACAATCATGCATCAACTTCGAAATAGACAGATTAAAGAGATGAAAAGTACTGAAAAGATAACTGTACAACAAAAGAGAAAAACAAGCGCCTAACCCGAAAGGTTCCACAACCCAGAAACAGGTAAAAAAAGTAAATAGTGGATGGGTCTCACCCCTGAATGTCCTACTACGACCACTGGACATAACCCAAGCTCATGTGTCCTCTACGCTTTTCTGTAGTCCTGATCAGCCTGTCTGTAATCTGTAAGGTCACACCAAGTGTGGGAAATGCCCATGAAAGGGTTAGTATAAAGAGACTCCTTAAGGTGCCTTGAAATATTGAGGGAGCAACAAAAGAGGTACTAAAATGGTGAGCAGTAGAATGAACAAAGAACAGTATAGGAGTATAATAGATATAGTGCAGCTCAACCCAACAAAATAAAGAATGTAGGTCCATCCCAACCAAGAGGAGCTAAACATGGAAAGAACGTGGCATACCCCGCGTGTCTTTTCCCCCTCCTAGATAGAGAGTAACTGAACCTAAGGAGGGGGAATAAAATAGGGTGGATATATATATGTGATCAAAAATAAATGCAAACGAGTGTATAAGGGTATCTCTATCTCCATGCTCAGCCAAGGAAAAATCGCCAAAGTTCTAAGGATATCCATCACCGATGTCCATCGGTCCCCAATGTCAAATCTGCCTAATCACTAATCCGTAAAACCAAGCATCCTACTCTAGTAATAACAGAGAGAAGTCACTAACTATACACATAAAAAGGGCCCAGTCTGAAAGAATTCGTTGGGTAACACAATGCCCAGCCCAGCTGGACGGTAAACACTAAGAGGATGTCGGGTAACCCATTGCCCAGCCCCACTGGATGCTAAACCCTAAAGTCAACAGGTAACCCACTGCCCACCCCTACTAGAGATTAAAACCTAATGTCAATGGTTAACACACTATAAAAACCCACTGGAGGGTAAACCCTAAGGCCAACAGGTAACCCAATGCATAGCCCCGCTGGAGGGTAAACCCTGATACGCTGGTGGGTAACCCACTGCCCAGCCCTACTGGGGAGTAAACCTTGAATTGGTCTGATAACTCTGCACTGCCCGAAACATCTCTTAGTGTCACTAACGTTGCTACCATACATTTGTTAGGAGTGCATCAAATGAACCTATGACCAATGCCTTTGCATTTTTCAACATTTAATGAGATCTCGAAAGAGGCTTTTTCATGTCCAAAACGATTAAATCATTGCAATCCATGTGAAAATACACGTGAGATAGACTATTTACTCACTTAAAATGGAATCCCAATGAAAACGTTATTCAACACCACTCTATTCCCATTTTTCGTCTCATGGGGCCCATACCTCGGTCCCAAAAGAGGTAGGGTGAACTGCGCCATTGTGATTCTCTCTTCAAAACACATCGAAATGACTACCCATTCGCACTAAACGTACGTTTGCTGAAAAATTTGAAAAATGCTACTCACATCTTAAAAGGCGGCATGTGGGGCCCATGCATCAACTCTATCTTCAATGCCTGAAACCACCCTAGACCACTTCATATTGACACGAGGGTCACAACTCTGCTGACGGCACCGTAAACAGACTATGGATGTGTTCGCTCCATCCGAAAGAAGAATCACGGTGAGGCGCTAAACAATACATAAAGGTGTGTCATCCTACCGAGCCCCCATCTCAAAAATTTATAAATACCTGATACTATCTCAAGAAATCTGACTCGATCTGAGGATCATGATCCTATATACGAAACAAAAAATCGACACCCGTAGTGAATGTTACGGGTGTCTGTAGACAAGGGGGATAAACCATTAGGGCTGGGCTGGCTCGGTCCAGTCGGTCCACCCGGCCTTGGCCGGTCAGCATCGACCGGCCCGACCAACAGCCCCGGGCCACTACCTTTACGCATGGCCCAAACACTACCTCAAAGTCCACCTGTGCCGACTAGCCCTCATGGCTAGTTGCTGTTCCTCACGGAGACCTGGCGAAGGTGGGGCTCGGTTTCTCGCTGGGGGTTGCGTGTCGGGACCCCAGTCACGCCCCACACCGGTGACCTCCGCCCGCTACGCGGGTCTTCCATGGACGTCTGTCATTACCCGCCTAGTAGCCACACCAGTGCCCCTTGGAAACCATCTTGTGCCACCTGGGAGCCACCCCACCGCCGTCATCGCCCGCCGGACCGCCACGCGGAGCCTCCGGAAACCCTGGAACCGCCAGAAAACCTAAAATTTGGCTGTAAAACTTTTCGGGTCACCCTGGACACACCGAGACTACAAAATTCAATCCAAATAGATCTTTGAAAATCTCAAATCGATACCTATGCAAATATATCCTTTTCATAATGGTTGGAAAACATTTTGATTAAAAAATTTGAGTTTGAAGTATATTTAGAATTTTAAAACGAAAATAGAAACTCCTACCTCGTTAGGCGTTGCTGGTAGCTTCATGAACGGTCCACCAGAGCTGCCATAGACTTTCCGGAGAAGAGGGGAAGCATGAAGGAGGCTTCTCCCATTATTAATAGATCTTCCTCTAGGGAGAGAAAAAAACCCCAAGGGTGAAAGAATGGGGGGGGGAAGTGTTTAAGTAGAGAAACACTTAAACACCCACCAGCCGGCCCCATACCCAAACATTCAGCGGGGTTGGAGTTAAGACACCTCTTGGTTAAAATCCAATTTCTGAGTGAAATGGAGGTTTCGGTATTTTAATCCAAGTCACCATCCATAAGTTGTAATGTTCACCCCCGTGGCCGCTAAATTATGAAAACACCCCTGGTGGTGTTTTCCACTGAAGGGATGCACCCAAAAAAGGTACATCATTTTTAGGGTAAATGGAATGCTCCAGAGTCAATGATTCCCACAGTTGTCTCATCTGAGCAACCGTTTAGGAGTTATTGAGTTTAATTTGCGTGTCTACTGTGAATGCACTTATAATTAATTTCTGGCCACACCGGAGCTCTGAATCACATGTCGTCTCACCACCCTACTCTGGAATAACATCAAGAAAGTTTCAAAGCCTTACAGGCTCAAAACCCAGGTTCTTATATTATTACCTCATTCATGTTTTTTAAACCCATCTATTATCTTTTGGATATGCTACTCTGAGGTGATTAAATCTTTATAATTTTTTTACTTTACATGGATTATGATATGATTATATAATTAATATTATGTAATCTTGTGGAACATATATATTTGTTTTTAATTATGTGGTGGGTGGGAATGGAATTATATAAAAGCCCAATACATTGGGTAATGTGATATTGATATCTCATGATATGCTGATAATAAATTTGGGAATTATTGGAAATAAATTTTTTTCAGATTTTGTTACATGATTATGATATATTATATCTATTCTTTAAAAGAATATTTATTAACATGATTGTTAATATCCTTGTTATCATATTTATTTGTGAGTATTATTTTATTTAGATATTCTCACAAGATAATTCATAGACAAGATTTAACATAGTTATGTTTACAAGTTTAATATTTAATTTTATTATGATGAAACATGATATTGTTATGAATCTTGAATGATGATTATATCTTTAATAGTCATATTGTTCATGATTTTGGATTGGAATTGATTTTAGAGGTTAAAATATAAGTATTTTGGGTATGAATATTTTAGTTCAATAACATGAATCTAATTACATTATCATAACGTTATAACCATTATAATGATTGATAAATACCATATTTACCCTTACTAAGCATCATAACTCTACCATTATTATTTTTTCCTTACCCTCAGTTTTTTATGTATTTAACTGTGATGAGTCGATAACGGTACATTATGTAATTAATGATGTTACAGATAATGAGTATTGAACCAAAATAAGATATTTAAGTATCTAGTCTCAAATTACACTAAACCTTTATGGTTTTTATATATTTTATTTAAGGAGAAATATTGAATAAGAATAAAAAATATTTATTATATAATAATTTAATTCTTGAATCATTATAGTTCATATCAGAGTAGGATTTATATTTTATCATAGAATAGGATTTAAAAATTATGTTGAAAACCCTAGGGATATCTCTAAGTATATACAAAAAATTATATGTTTTATTCAATTACATATTGACTGTTTTCCTAGAAAATAATTTCATTTAAGGATATTATAAATCGGTTGTGGTTGTGGAAAAAATTTACCAAGGGGTAAAAAAAATATGTATGTGGTTATTATGTATTAACTCAATCATCACCATTTCTGGATAAGAGGTTATAAAACCTCACACCTAGATATACACTGATTGGGGATATACATAGATAAATTCACATGTTTATTATTAAATATTTTGAACGATTTGAATAGATAATGGTAATAAATGTCCTAGGTTAAAACAAAGGTTCCATATATTAAAAATAATGGGTAATTATTTTTACATCCATGAAATAATTTATCTTGATTACATGATTACTCGCTCTGATTATAATTTCTCACACTGTGATTTTTTATTTCTATAAACAGATTGAACAAAGAGGAATCTTGTTAATGCTAAATGTTATAGATAATGGAATGATTTTAATCATGAGAAAAAATGAAATGTGATTATGAATAAGAATCCTTTTGATTATGCCTAATCACCTATCTCATTATATGGTCATCAACATCAATATAGAAGAGTGTGTGAACACACATAATAATAGAAAAATTGAGTTTCATGGGAGTTTATTTTAAGAATCATATATATGGATGATGATTTAGCTTCTTACCTATCATGTATGTGTGAATAAATACTCATGGAAGTATCTAAAATGAAAAAATAATGTTATTCATATGAGTAAAAGAAACCAATAAATAAATTAACTACCAAGTAAAAAATAAGAGTTCGGTGGAGGGAAATTATGTTGATACTATGTAACCATTTATAGTTCAACGATTTATGTGTGGGGAACTTAAAAATTATATTAGGCAATTCAATAATCTAAAGAATAAATCCTAGACTATTTAACGGGCAATTATATTCAAATAATTGATGTCATATGACTAATGTGTTTATGTATTTAGATTAGAGATTATTTTTTAGAAGAATTTTTTAAATGATACTATAATTATAAGAATCAAATAGAATCTATGAAATATTCTCAAATAGTTTTTAAATATGTTTTTGAATAAATATTAAATGACCCTAAGGAAATAAAACATTTATATAATGGTAAGGATTATTTATTTTAAAAATACATGATATGAAGATAGATAACTCTTAATATGCGGTTGATGTTGAGACAATAATGTTATTTTCTATGATTAAGAGATTATTGATATTGGTAATGCATATTTTATAGTTATGGTAGAGTTAGTTATTTGAAAGAATATATAATTTCATATGTGATTTATGGTGATACAAGATATTTTTAGAATTGAATAGAATATTTAGTGGAGTATATGATTATGGCATATAGATTGTTTATTCTGGTTTTATGATTGATAAAAATTATTTGAAGATAATTATTTTGTTGATCATGGATGAATATGCAATCAAATCAATCTATTCGTTTGGTTTCAATTTTGGTTTGGAGTATTTTGATGTGTTTTATTGTTAGTTCCCTATAGAATGATTTATGTTAAACATGGTATAATATTGTTGATATTTGGGATAATAATTAATTAATATTTATTTATCAATATTATTTTATTGGGATAACAATTATATATTTGGTTGATGTATAATGATATGAGAAATAACATGTTATCTTTTTAGGGTAGTATGATGTATTTAAAGATAGTTAAATTTCTTTAGGAATTAAAAAATCATCATGAAAACACATTTTATGTATTAATATGTGAGATATATGCATATATTGATCGACAAACAAAAAAGGATGATATTTTAATTATGGAAATAAATCATATATCTAGTTATTATTGTATTCTAAATCATGATTGTAATATAATACGACATTTATAGAAATATTATCTTAAAATAATGTTTTTCTCATTTACCTTCACTTCCATAAAAGTGATGGTCTTATTTATCCCCATATAATAATGGGTTTTTGGTCATTAACATTATCAGTATCATGTTCTCTATAACACTCTATTATACTTTTTGTATTATTTGTATCCTCCATTAATATATTATCACATCCCACTAATGTTATCCTTATTTAGGAACCCGATTATGTGCTATCATAGGTACCATTTAGGTTTATAACACCTTATTTTAATGTAATTTTATTATTCTGTTGATTGATATAGGTTTCCAATAATGGTATTTTAATATAAGGCACCCTTGATTATCAGTATAGAATTTTTTAGGGAAAAACTTATTTATTGGTTGATAATATTACACCCTAATATTTCTATATGTATTTCTACTTTAAATGAATAGTAGGGTTGAAAACTTATTATACACACATCATGGAACTGAAATGGACTATTAATATTTTATTAAAATAAAATATTCAAATAAAAACTAATACATTATGTGGTTTCAATAGTGTCTCATAATTTGAGTCAACATCTCACACCATTCTATGTTGACTTGATCACTACATGGAGCCTAGATAAACTCAATGGGTGATGATTTCATCGAACTTTGTTATTTCATGACACTATTCTTGATGTAGTGTTTTAACAAAAAATTATTTTAAATTTTTTATATATATTTTTAATAAAACAAAACAATAGAAATATTATGAGGATTCAATATGAAACATCATTAAGAAAACTAAAAGTATAGTAAATTTACATATATATAAAACTGTTAAAAATATAAAATATATATCCTCATTGTTCACCATTATTATTGTGACCCCAACATCAACTATTAAAACAAGGAAATGAAATACGAATACAATAGACATGATGAGGGAGATTTAAAAGAATAAATTATTGAAAGTAATGTTTGAATAATTATAGAAATTTAATTTGACCATTATATATATGGGAATAAGAAAAATATAAATTATATATACATATCAATCATAAATATAAACGTTATCTATATAAAAATTATATTGTATTTAAATTAACAAAAAATATTTTGAAGGTGAGAGATATAGTTTTATAAAAACATTTATATGTGCAATGTGTTTTGTGAATTGATTCAATTAATCAATTTTTTTAAATAATTATAATGATATAAGTAAATTATATATTCAATATGATGAATAAATTTCCATTTAATTGTCTTTAGTATGAATGGAATGAGAATAATGATATTTTATTATTCAAGATTACATTTTCAAAATGAATAATTTTCATAACATTTTTGTGTAATGAATATAATTAATTTCTACTTTATTTTTAAAATCTATTTAGAAAAATGGATATTATTTTTGAAATTACTATATCAAATTAAAAAATTGGAAAATATTCAGACTATTATGAAAATATTAATAATATATTAAATAGTAATAAATAATGATTTCTTAGAAAATTTTCTATTCCATTCATTTATTTTCTACATAAATCATGACATGACTTTAATCAGTGTATGATCAAGTATAATGTGAAAATAAAATGTGAAAGTAAAACAAATTAAGAGTCTACACAGAGCTCTGGGGGTCTAAAATAGTCTAACCTGAGTATTTCCCATAAAAAAAATGTTCACACCCACATGGGGAATGGATCCCAAACATGAAAAGCAGGTGAAGCGCATGTCTTGGGTTGAAAAAGCAGTGAGGAAATCAACACAATTGTTCTTCTCTCACAGGGTGTGGAGGAAATACTTATGGCTAATAAATTCAAGTATTTTCAAATTCCAATTTTTTATTGATTCTGTTTTAAAATTAAAATATTTAATTTTATCTAATCATAATCCAATTAATTTAATTTTTATATACATTATATGAAATTTTTGTATAAAAACATTTTTAATCTTAAAAACACATTTTTTCTGGAAAAAGTTTTGTCATTGAATTTTATTACATCATTTTAAAATGATTTTCAAACTCTTATAGATATCAAATTTTTTTAAAATATATTCATTACTCTGAATCATTATAAAAAATATTATATAACAATTTTATCTTAATTTATGTTCATTATAATTAGTAATTGATATAAAATTTCATTGATATTGTAAATGTAAAAAGGAATTAATGGGGTGTTAAACTAAAGAGATGTGGGTTAAAATGATATAAAATCATGTCTGAATACTGTTATATAAATTTATTTTGGTTTTATGTTATCATATCTTCAAAAAATCATCAAAATTTATGTCATTTTGTATGAGTAATAAATTATTTAATTTTTATATTTTGAACCATTCCATTTGTGTCGTATCTATCTCTTGTAGAGTGATAGCAACTATCCACTCTTCCTCAATATTAATGAGCCTTATAGATAAAGTAAAACCTACCCTCATACCTTCCATACATCTCTACCCACGTTTTAGTGGTCCTAGACTTATCCTAATTTCATATTTTATAAAATAATGTGTATGGAAAATAAGGTTTCACATTGATGAGCAATAACTCTTAACAAAGTAATTTCATTTTTATTTCATTTTTTCTTTATATTAATCATTTTTATCCAATATAATATAATTAATTCAGTCTATTAGATATTCTTAATTGTAATTATTTTTTTGTATTTATTCTCGACCTCCATTACATCAAATGAGAAATTTAAGAATCACTTGTGCATATGTATGAACTACCACCTCCTCTATTAATGTGATTCATTTTTCATAAACATATATCAAGGTTAGTTATTATGATGATTTTTATTGATTATATATTTCATTAATAATATAATATTTCTTGTATAACTATAATACATTGTATACCTTATTTACTATTCAATTATTTGAAAAAATATAAAGTTTCTCGTATATATGTTGTGACAAATGGGTCCCAGTGATAGCACATCCACCCCGCCTTAACAAGGTCGTTGGGTCCTTGCCCACCAGGTACCACCAATTGCCCCGCAGACATGTGGGGCCCACCCAAGGGTCCACCCACGTGCCTGAACAGGTAATCTGACTACTGATAGTCCCCACAGGCCAACACATGTCCTTTCCAGTGTGCTTTGTCCTCACTCACACACACCCTGGGAAACTTCCTAAGAGGTCACCCATCTTGATCACTACTCCCGGCCAAGAACGCTTAACTGTGGAGTTCTAATCCAACATGCTCCTGAAAAGGAAGATGCACCTTGTTGACCTGAGTCATATCATTTAGTCATTTAACCCTTTATCATTTTGTGGTGTTACAATCACCCACCCTTTAGAGCACAACACCCTCGTTGTGGGCCCTACATCTCAACTAGGCAGTGCACCGCACTTAAGGCTGGGTTCCTCCTCTGATACCAATTGTCACGACCCGTCCTTGGGGCCCATGCCGTGACTACCCCAAGGCCGCCTTCCATAGGCCAGAGGGTGGCGAATAGCACCAAAGGCGTAAATATCGATAACCGGGAAGGCATTTCCATTATAAAAGTAAACAAAACACCACAGAGTACAAGCGAAAGTAAAACACTAAGTACAAAAGAAAGTGATTAAAAGTAAATGGGCCAGAATAAAAACCCAACTGGAAGTACAGCTACAACTGAACGAAAGTACAACAGAAAAATACAAGTAGCTGGAAGAAAGGAAGCAACTCCTAGGCCGTCTTTCTCGGATCCTACCTGAAGGGTAGGTACAGATAGCTCATCTCTTGGATCGTCCACTACGAATCCTACCTGAAGGGTAGGTATAGATAGTGCAGGTCCTGGATCGTCCACTATGGATTCTACTAGAAGGGTCGGTACAGATAGCCTCCACAACGCTCTTGCCCGTCAACTTCATCTAAGTGTCGTCTCACCGTGAAGTCTACCTTCGGATACCGTCCAGTCCTCGAACACTCGGCCTCTGTCAGCACTGCCCGTCGTCAGCAACCAACACAACGATGTGCGGGCATAGCCCGTGCATGGGTGAGTATAACGATACTCAGTAGGGACCCTGAGACCGTCAAGGTCTCTTTAAAATCAACAAGGATAACCACAAAGAAGATCTCAATAGATAAACTCTACATGGGTATATGCCCATACATACACCTATGTTATCATGTAACCCATCTCAAACATGAGAAAACACAATGATATTGAAATCAACGGATAATCACTACCCAGGTATATGCCCATACATATACCTAAGTTATCATGTGACCCATCTCAATCATGAGGTAATCACAAAGGTCACAGTCTCAGCTCAAACCAAGATTTTCATTATCGAAACTGTAACTGCTAAAGAGCCCCGTCACAGGAGTGTACAGTGGTCCTGTCATGACTCCGAGGTACTGCTCACTAAGATAAGACTACTGAGGTACTCCTCCTTTCGAGTACCGTAGGTCAGCCACCCAAACATAGTAGTTCTTCCTTCCAGGGTATGCCAACCAAACATAGTAGTGAACACCCCCTAATAGCCTGGAGAGGTACTCTCTGGACGAGTACCGCGGGTTTGCAGTATTACACAGGTAGTACTCCGTCTGCCATGGGTCTTCACCCAAAGAAAGTAGTGATCCGTCCACTGTGCTAGTCGACTCACTCCAAGTCGAGTCGGTCAAGCAGTCGTTAGGTTTCAGTCGGCTACACGGTCTCCGTACTCAGCAGGCTCGTCTCTGGGAGGGTCCGCTCCACGAGCTACAGGTCGATACTTCAAGTATCTCGAAGTCCCGGGATGAAGTATCTTAATGGACCGCCTCGTCATAGGGGTCTAAACGCAACAGACGGTGCGTCAATCGGACGTCTGGTCTATCAGTTATTAGCCTTTTCGTCCCAGGGGCCCGGTTGGTTTCGTGTGCGAACCACCCCGGCCGTATCTCAACTGTACCCTGAACTCTCATAGGTTATACTCATAGGGACCGTTCTCCACGTGATCACCAACACCACTCACCGTTCGTCAAACGGACGTCCGGTCTGAAAGTTATCAGCTTTTCCATTCCAGGGGCCCAGTTGGATTTCGGGTACAATCCAACCCGGCCACTATCCAACTGCATCCAAAACTTAGGAAAAGTATTCCAAAAGTTCTATCTCATCAATAGGAATCCAAAAAAGTTAAAGGCATGTCAATCGGACGTCCGGAGCTCATGATATAAGTGTTTCCGCTCCGAGGGCCCGGTTGGTTTCGTATCCGAACCAACTCGGCCATACACAAAGTTCTCCGAAACCTTGAGGGTAATATACCGAAAAGACCGTATCGATCCATGGATCTCTAAGAAACTGACGGTGCATCGATCAGAGGTCCGTAGCCCAGGTTATGGGTAACAAAACAAAAAAGTCCAGTATTAGGGGGTTCAGGCCCAGTCCGTCCTGACCCGGTACCCCCTGGGTCGGCTCGAACCGGGTCATCCCAAACCGGGTCTGGGTCCGGCCAGCTTGGGCGCGGCACGGTGCGGCCTGGCAGTTCTGTTGGGTGGCTCGGCCGTTTCGGCCGATCGGTGTGGGGTGGCACGCTGCCCCCGCCATCGTGTAACCGCAACCCCATGGGGTGCCGCACCTTGTCAACAGACACGGTCGAGCGCTATGTCCCACCTCCCTTGGTCTTGTGCAGTCACGGGACTAGTGTCTTGCCTCTGTGGGTTCATCCGCGGTGGCTTTTCCCGGCGGTGCGCCGGGCGCCGACAGTGTTTTCTGCGGACCACCGGACGTGCTCCAGTGGACCGTTTTTCTCGTCGCCTTCGCCAGCGGTCCTCCCGGGACCCGACCATCACTGCGGAGGCTTCAAAATTACCATGCGGCCCCGTTTTTCATCACCCATCAATATGCGCACAAATATAAACCAGCGGAGTCTTCATTTTCCTCCGCGTCCATGACTCCGGTCGCGGTTTCGTTCGGCCTCAATGGCGCGGCGCGATGGCACCGCACTTCTTCGTCGCGTTCTTTCTTGTTTCCACGCAGTGTCGTTGCACCATGCCGCCTTTGTTCATGCCGCAACGAATCAAAACAACAAAGGGGGAGGAGAGTCGTCTGTGTTCGTGCGGTCCGACCTCCCCCCATTATGTTGGTAACAAGCGGCCCAAAAGATGAAGAACAACATGGATTTTTCACGAACAAAAGAAATCAACCTAAACAGTTTTCCTGAAATCATGAATTCCCAACCCGCAACATAATCATTGCGGATAAAATTAATATTTAGTTGATCCATGTTCATAGATTTATAAGGAAGTAAACAAGGGTTCACTAAAAATCACAAATAAATTCCCTACCTCGAGCGTAGCCGTCGAATGAGGTTTGTCACAGAAATGGATGTCGCGGAATTGAACGCCATGGAAGAAGATGTCGCGGAAGGAGATGTCACAGAAGGAGGATCGTCGCGTCGCATAGAAAAGGTTTGTTGGGGTCACGTCATCAATCTCCGAGGATCTGGTGTTCTTAGTGTTCTTTGTTGAGGAAGAAGAACTCCAAGACCTTGAGCTCTTCCCTCCAAAATCCTCCCGCACAACCAAGGAAACAACAAAAAAATAAGGGTTACCTTATTTTATTATTCACGCCAAACGTTTAAAAAAACAAATTAAAAAATTAACTCAAGTAATTGAAAAGTTTTAAACCACCCAATTAATAGATGCATTTATTAAAAAATTTAAACGCAATAGTTGACATCATTTAATAGGGGGTGCGGGTGCGTTACCTTAACCAAAGGTGGGGGTTTCGTGGAAGTTGAAAAGTTGGGGCTCATTTGGGCCCCAACCCACAAATATCCTACCAAGTGGGTAGGATATTGTGGTCCCACATCATCCACTTAACATAGGTTAAGAAAAATAAAATAAAAGATCAGTTTCACAACTTGTATTTTATTCCTTAACTTTACCCGAAAAAATTAAAAACCACACCCGAGCAAACATAACTCTAGAAAAGGTGTTTCTAAGCAATTACCAGCGTTGCGATTCCAGCGGTGCCCTCGTATTTCAATTCCAAGCACCGGTTCAATATTTAGAAAAAACCTGCTTGTTCATTCACTGACCGTACCCGAGCTAAACTTCGGAGAAATGATTCTAGGCACACCGGGCCTCGGAATCAGGTGCCGTCAGAAACTAAATGTAAAGACCTGGAAATTTCAAGGAAATTTTTTTCATAATTTTCTTTGGAATTTTACAAGAATGTAGTTTCTGACGGTACCTGATTCCAAGGCCTAGTGTGCCCAGAATCATTTTCCGAAGTTTAGCTCGGGTACGTTTAGTGAACGAACAAGCGGGTTTTTTCTAACTTTTGAATTGTTGTTCAGAATTGAAATATGAGGGCACCGATGGAATCACAGTGCTGGTAATTTCTTAGAAACACCTTTTCTGGAGTTGTGTTTGCTTGGGTGTGGTTTTTAATTTTTTTGGGGTAAAGTTAAGAATAAAATAAAAGTGGTGCAACAGATCTTTTATTTTATTTTTCATAACCTATTTTAAGTGGATGATGTGGGACCCACAATATCATACCCACATGGTAGGATATTTGTGGGGTGGGTCCCACATGACCCCCACCTTTTCAACTTCCACAAAACCCCGACCTTTTGTTAAGGTAACGCACCCGCACCCCTATAAAACCAAGTCAACTCTTGCGTTTAAACATTATAATAAACGCCTATATTAATTGGGTGGCTTAAAATGTTTCAATTAATTGAGTTAATTGCTTGATTCATTTTTTTTAAACATTTTGCGTGAGTAATAAAATAAGGGAACCCTTATTTTTTTTTCCTTGGTTGTGTGGGAGGATTTTGGAGAGAACGACTCAAGGACTTATAGTTCTTCTTCCTCGAAGAAGAACACAAAGAATGCTAGATCCTTAGAGATCGACGACGCGACACCGACAATCCTTTTCTACGTGACGTGACGATCCTCCTTCCGTGATGTCTCCTTCCACAACGTCTTCTTCCATGATGTTCAATTCTGCGACGTCCCTTTCCATGACAAAACTCGTTCGACGACTACGCTCGAGGTATGGAATTTATTTGTGATTGTTAGTGAACCCTTTTTTACTTCCTTTTAAATCTAAGAACGTAGATCAACTAAATATTAAGTTGATCTGCGAAGATTATGTTGTGGGTTGGGAAATCTTGATTTCGGGAAAACTGTTTGGGATGATTTTTTTTGTTCGTGAAAAATCCTTTTTGTTCTTCGTCTTTTGGGCCGCTTGTTACAAACTTAACGGGAGGAGGTCGGACCTCACCAACATGGCCAACTCTCCTCCCACTTTGTTTTTTAGATTCGTTTCGGCATGAAAAATCGCGGTGCGGTGAAATGGCACCACGCGGAAACAAGAAAGAATGTGACGAAGAAGCGTGGCGCCGTCGTGCCGCGCTGTTGAGGAAAAACGAAACCACGGCCGATGTCGGGGCCGCGATGGTGATTGAATATTCCGCTGGTTGATCGTTGTGCGTGGATTGACGGGCGATGACAAATGGGGCCGCAAGGTAATTTTGAAGCCTCTGAAGTGATGGTTGGGTCCCGGGGGTACCGATGGCGAAGGTGGCGAGCAAAACGGAGCACCGGAGCGCGTCCGGTGGCCCGCGGAACACACCATCGGCGTGCTGCCAGGAAGGGCCGCCGCGACTCAAGCCACGGCGGCAGGCCACTGGTCCCGCGACTGCGCGGGACCAAGGGAGGTGGTATTCGGTGCTCGGCCGCGTCCATTGACAAGGAGAGGCCCCCCATGGGGCCGCGGTTACACGATGGCGGGGGGTAGCGTGCCACCCCGCACCGCTCGGCCGAAATAGCCGGTCCGCCCGACCGGACTGCTAGGTCGGGCCGCTCTAGGCCACGCCCAAGCGGGCCGAACTCGGACCCGGGTCGGGTCGACCAGGGTCGGGCCGACCCCGGGGGTACCGAGCCGGGTCGGGCCGGGCCCGAACCCCCTAATACATGACTTTTTTCGTCTGTTACACATAACATGGGTTACGGACCTCTGATTGACGCACCGTCAGTTGCGTAGAGATACTTGGATCGAGTCGGTAATTTATCTATATTACACTCAATGTTTCGGAGAACTTTGAGTACGACCGGGTTGGTTCGGAAACGAAACCAACCGGGCCCTCAGAGCGGAAACACTTATATAGTGAGCTCCGGATGTCTGATTGACGTGCCATCAACATTGTTGGATTCCTCTAGATGAGATGGAACTTTTGGCATACTTCGCCTGAGTTTTGGATGTAGCTGGATAGTGGCCGGGTTGGATTGTACCCGAAATCCAACCGGGCCCCAGGAACAGAAAAACTGATAACTTTCAGACCGGACGTCTGTTTGACGAACTATCAGAAGCGTTGTTGATCACATGGAGAAATGTTCCATATGAGTATAACCTATGAGAGTTCAGGGTATATATGAGATTCGACCGGGTTGGTTCGCACCCGAAACCAACCGTTCCCCTAGGACAAAAAGTCTAATAACTCACAGACCATGCATCTGATTGACGCACTGTCTATTGCGCTGAGACCCCTATGATGAGGCAGTACTTTGAGAAACTTCTTCGATGGACATTGAGATACATGGAGTGTCGACCTATATCTCATGGAGCAGACCCTCCTAGAGACGAGCGTGCAGAGTACGGAGACCGTGTAGCCGACTTAGACCTGACGACTACTTGACCGACTCGACTTAGAGTGAGTCGACTAGCCTAGTGGACATAGCACTACATTGTTTGGTTGTACACCCATGGCGGGTGGAGCACTACCTGTGTGATAGTGCAGACCCATATCACTCGTCTGGAGAGTAGCTCTACAGGCTATTAGGGGTTTGCACCACTGTGTTTGGGTGGCATACCCTGGTGGGAAGCACTACTGTGTTTGGTGGATGACCCACGGTACGCGATAGGAGGAGTACCTTAGCAGTATTAGGTTAGTGAGCAGTACCTCGGGGTCGTGACATGACCATTGTACACTCCATGGACGGGGCTCTTCAGCAGTTACAGTTTCGATAATGAAAATCATGGTTTGAGCTGAGACTATGACCTTTGTGTTTACCTCATTGTTGAGATGGGTCACTTGATAACTTAGGTATATGTATGAGCATATACCTGATTAGTGGTTATCCCTTGATTTCATTATCTTTGTGTTTCCTCATGTTTGAGATGGGGTACTTGATAACTTAGGTGTATATATGGGCATATACCTAAGTAGAGGTTACCTGTTGAGATCTTCTTTGTGGTTATCCCTGTTGGTTTTAGGGAGACCTTGAGAGTATCGGGGTCTCTAATGAGTATCGTTATACTCACCCCTACACAGGCTATGCCCTCACCTCACTGTGCTGGTTGTAGACGATGGGCGGTGCTGACGAAGGCTGAGTGTTCGAGGACTAGATGGTATCCGGAGGTGGACTTCACAGCGACACGACACTCGGAGGAAGTTGATGGGTGAGAGAGTTGTGGAGGCTATCTGTACCTACCCTTTAGGTGGGATCCTTAGTGGATGATCCAGGAGCTGTGCTATCTGTAGCTACGCTTCATGTATGTTTCCCTCGGAATTCAGGGATGACCTCCTGGATGGGAGATTCAAACGTTCCGGTCGGTTTCTTTCGGGTTTGTTCGTAGAACCAGAAACATCCAATGATTCCACATCCATTTGGACCTACATTCCAAAGGAAGGCTCTCATTAGTTTGTGGACTAATGAGGTTTAGGAATTTTCATTGGTCGATAGGATGGGAGGTCGGACTCATCACACCTTTTTTAGGGGAATTATTGTCTACTCCGGGACTCTCTTTATAGATTTAAGTTATGTTCATGAATCCTTATTACATTACCAAGTAAAAAAATGAGCATTCCTTTAGTTTTAACAATCAATGATTAAATATTTAAGAAATTTAGAGAATCTTTTATATGTATTCGAGTTTCTTCATCAATAGAGAATCATCTCTATCTATTTAGAGATTCTTGGTCAATGGTATCCTTTAAAACATTTATATAAAAGTCTCTTGGTCATTATGATGACCGGGCTGGTTTTGAAGCCACTCAGTGAGGCACATGAAGTTTATCGTCATTCAGAAGGACATGGATTATTTCAAAGTTGGGATCGAACCCGCAGTTGGGCTACCTACGTATCCTTTGTTTTGGGAAAGGAATCAGAACCCATGTAGTTCGAGAAATAGAGTATGATATTTATGATTAATGGCTCAACGAAGGATGTCATAATTACATTTACCCTCTATTCTCATGTGAGTCATGCTCGGTGTGAGAAACAAGAGGTATTGGAAATAAGATAGACAATTGGGCCATGAAATATGTAATCATAAGAAATGGTTTGGGGCTTATGTATGTATGACTGCCCAGATAAATGAAGGCTGTGATTTACTTTAGGGAGAAAATCCAAGAACAAGGTCTATAAAGGTATATGTGCTTCATGGAGATTTTGAATACTCTAACTTGGGACTTATTCCTGGAAAGGAAACCCAAAATTACGATAGGATTGATAATTGGGTTTTACTCCTCAGAAGGAATCCCATATCAAACGTAATTTATGACTGGTTAAAGAGAATTTGGGGGACATGGGGATTATTCCTGAAAATGAAGCCCATATTTATTGTTGGGGCTTATTTCTAACAAGGAATCCCAGGTTAAAGGATTATGATTGGGACATACTCCTGAAAAGGAGGCCCAGGTTAAGAGAATTATGGTTTGGGGCTTACTGTTGAGGAGGATACCCAGTTTTGGGAATTTTAAGAATTTGGGGCTTACTCCTGAGGAAGATGCCCAGATTAAAGGACATATAACTGGGGATTATTCCTAAAAAGGAGACCCAGGTTAAGGATTCTCTCATCATAAAGGATGAGGTTTAATTAATTAACTCTCAATCTTTGGTGACATAAAGTTGTATAAATCACTATGTTTTGAGAGATATTACATAGAATTCCTTTCAAATAAGGAAGTCAAATCAATAAATCATGCCATAAATGGCTTTTAAGAGTATCTTGAAGACTGAATCTTGAATAGGAAAGGTGAAATGACTTATGAGGGGTAAAATGGGCAAGATGGGCACCCAAAAAAAAGAAGGGTCGCACAAGTTTTGAAAGGCACGCAAGTCTTACGTGTGCGTGCAAGTATTGGTCGCGCAGGTATACCTGCGCGACATGTGGGTACTTGCACGATTTTCAACCAGCATTAAAATACTTGAGCGACTCTTTCTTAAAGCCTTTAGAATCCTCTTGAGGTTCTTCCAGTAAAGGGACGCGCAAGTTCTATCGAAGGAGTAAAGGCGGCGTGCAAGTGTGGCCACTTGCCTTAAGGGCTGGCCACTCAGGCGCACAGGTGTTGATGCATTTCAACACTTAGGCATTCCTCTGTCTCTTTAGATCTTCTGTTTTAGTTAATAAATTACCTTAGAAGTGTTCCATAATCTTTGAGAAGAGACTTGGGCGTTGAGAGCTTGAATCTGAGTTTCTGGAAAAAATCATCCTCGAATGGGGGGCCCACATCGTCTATTTATAGGAAGAAGAAAACCCCGAGTGGTTACCGGGTAGTTATCACTTAGGTCGCACAAGTCACTTGCATGCTAAGTGAGTCGCGCAAGTCCACTTGTGCGACCATGGGGAAACTTGCGCGGCATTTTGAAAATATCTCTTTGTTCATCCCTTTGTCGATTTTTTGATGTTTTCTTCAAAGGTCGAATCATTTTAATCTCAGATCTTCCCCTTTTCCAATCTTGATATTCATTGACGAAAGAAGCGTCAACAAAAGTCCCCCCTCAGAGTTGGATCCGGGGAGAAAAGATTATTTGACTCTGAGGAAATCGAATACATCCAAAGGAATGGTGGGGCACAACTCTATCAGGGCACAGAAGGCGGCGCGAAAGTGGCGTCACGCAGGCCTTGAGCGCACTGGGTACGGTTCGCAGATAGGCCTCCTAGCCTATAAATACACAGTTCTTGGCCGCGTATAGCATCTGACTCTAAATTTCTTGAGCTCTTGCCGTGCAAGCCATCTCCGCCACGCAAGTATCGATTTTTTTCACTGTTTCCTCGCTGGTGCGCTACTTTCAAGGTAATAGGACTTGCACGGTCATACATGCGTGACTAAAACTTTCACAGCACATGTAACACTTGTGCAACATCTCCATACTTGCATGCCTTAATGCTTTAGCCATTTTTTTATTTCATAAAGTTTTGTGGAAAAAATCAATCCATTTATGAATTAATTTATTCAACTCTTGTGCAGAATTAATGGTTCTTAGACCCAGATTAATTGATTAACTGGCTAGCAAGCGGATAGATGAAATGATGAACATCATTGGCCATGATTATTATACTGTCAAAGATAGCACTCTTACAAATGTAGCTATGTATCTAAAGAAATATCATTTCAACTTTCCTCAAAGAACGTCTCTACCTTTGTATGGCTATGGTCATCTACAAGAAGTAACTATTCTAGAAGTAAAGAATTATCTTCCATTTTCGTGGTTTCAGAATTATACCAACTTTGCTTCAGCAAATATCTCAGGTGGAGGAGTATTTATAAATGCTGGAACAATGGAGAAGGCCTATATGATACATCATAGCCCTTGCACACCAGATCTGAAAAAAACATACACCAGAGCTTCAACCACATTGTGATCCTTCGATCTTCCGAAATTCTCAGATGGATCAATCCAAAGGCTGGAAGAAAAGTTGGGACTTCCGTCCTGGGGGAGGTGTGAAGCCAACTTGGATGTGGGCATACATAGTGCGACAGACCTGCGCAGAGTTTATCGAAGATCTGAAGAGAGCTGCAATATACGAAGATGTCTGGGTTGGGAAAACATATGTTTATAGACATGATAACTTCGTGCCAGAGCTGCTTAGCCATTGGAGCCTAGCAACTAATTCTTTCCATTTGACTCATGGAGAAGTAGGTATCAGTTTGTGGGATGTCCATAAGATCTCAGGGGCTCCAATTTTGGCCGATATGTATGATGAATTCATTCCCCCCAAGGTGACTTGGAATGATTCTGAGAAGACTCCTGCTTTAGCTGGAGAATTATTTAAGATCTTCCACAGGCTCAAGAGTTCAGAGACCTCATTAACTCATTTTAGAAAAGATATTCATCCGGAAGAATGGATGAAGGTATTTCCCATTGAGAAGAAAGAGATGGAGCTTAAAGAAAAATGATCCAAGAAAAAGAAATCCAAGGATACCACGCCCAAATGTCCTACCACCTGTCCAAAACCTGAGAAGAGAGGAGCTCCTGGCACATTCTGGCCAACTCTAGAAGCAGGAGTGTTTGAAAAGTTGGGATATGAAGTGAATCAAAGAATTCCAAAGAAGACTCACTGGCGGGTTTCTTGGTAATGTGGCTCAGTGTTTATCTCTTGCCGGTCAGGGATTAGAAGGGAGGCATTGGGCCAGGGACCTTCGTCATTGCGGAAAATTTGGCTGAGGGAAAATTGGTTGGGTTAGCTTCTCCCATTTTAGAAAAGATTCAAAGGAGTTTACTTCATGTCTTCATGGGTAAATCTCTTTTAATAATAGTGGGACCATTCCAAGTTTTGTGGGGATGGATCACCACTCACTTCAGGACTTACAATGTACAGAATGTGTTACAAATTCCTGGAACCTCCTTCAGACCATCAGTGCAAGAATTCTCTGGAATTGCTCCATTAGATGTTAATGGCTATGACATGAATGTGAGGCTGAGCATGTTTAAGGAATTCATCTTCTTTCCCTATGGAAGTCCTCCATCCAGGCGGTTTATTGATGATGGGACAACCCATTTGGATTTAAGGGCATACATGCTATCTTGAAGGGATGGTGTGTTAGTAGCCAGGATTGATGGAGAGATCATATGTGAGGCCAATGCTCCATATAGATTTTCACGCCAATTCAAATGTCAACAACAGATTGTGTTATCCCCTCCGATACATGTTAGTTTAGAGAAACATCCGATGGTTGCTCGACAACTATGGCTACTGACATCAAGAAAGAAGAGTGGGGTAGTATTTGATCTACTTGTTGAAAAAGCAGCACATAATTTGACTACATATTATGCCGAACACTGGATAGCATCATACCCCAAAGGGATATTGAATCACCTAGTATATCAAGTGGGAAAGAGGAAGAGGACTGTAGAGAAAGAAATCCTTCCTCATGAAGGTGATGCTTGCCCACCTGAAATTGATTCAGCGGACTCTTCTTCTAGAACTGATTCACTGGATTATCATGATGGGGATGATGAGGCACAACCAGCAGCAAAGCGGTTTCATGCCTGACATAATCCTCTGGCCAGAATTAAAAGACCCACTCCATCAACTCCGGGTGAGTTGTTTTATTTTAGTAATTTAAATCACTGCTACTTTATAAAGCAATAAGTCCTACTTTCTTATTCTCTATCTGTAGCTGTAGGTGCTGGGAAGAAATTAAAGTCAAAAATTGTAGGACCTTCCTCATAGCCTTCGTATCTAAGACCAGAGGCTGTTCAGCTATGGCAGAGCTTATACTGTGGTACTGATACCGCCTGGATGGACTTGTGTGAGGGCCTACAACTTCCTGGAATATGAAATATTATGGACTCTAAAAATATTCAATACGAAGATAACCCTAATGAAGTGCAAGCTTATATCAGAGAGATAGAAATGCTCATATATGCCACTGATGATTATGTTCCTATCACCAGGCGGGTGAAGGAAATTATTGCTCATGGCAGCGCTGAGGGGGCTGGGGGTTCTGGAGATGAGGAATGGCAAGAGTACGTAGATCCTGATGATGTAAGTTTTATTTCCCTATTTTCTTTGCAACTTGATTTCATTTGAAGTATTGTTACTTAAGGAAGTTATTTTCTTCATCTTGTAGATTGAAAAGAAAGGAACTGAGGTTCCTTCGCCACAGTATAGTCCTGGTGGTACTGTTATCGGGGCTGCTGTTGATTCTCCTCGCGAACCAGGTGTGATATCTCTAGGCCAGCCATCCATGAATGAGGCACTGGACATAGCCTTCCATTTTCCAATCCAAGTACCAATAAGGGAGACTACAGATAATCCAAAAAAACAAAAGAAGAAAAGTAAACGAAGAAGGAAATCCACAGCTAAATTCTTTATAAGCAGCGGTAAGTCCTTCGAATGATCATGAGTTTATACCCATAATCACATGGTTACTCATATTTCCAAGGATTGTAGGGGCTTCTTCAATTTCACCCATAAGGGAGGGGACTGATCCTCCTTCAAAGGTCGTGGAGGGTGCTGTAGAAAAATCACAGACCCAAGCTGACTTGGCTGCTCCTGGAGAAGAGCTAGCAACCATTCCCAATATCCTTCTTACTGCTGAAGATGTTGTCCAGTGTCAGGGGTTGCAGGACGTAAGTCAGCAAGAGGATGTAGCAAATGCTCCCACTGGTGAGGCTAACCAGGATTATGAAATATCATTGGATGAAATGATGAACCAAGGAATTACTTTTGAAGAATTTTATGATCATGCTAAGTTGTCATGTGATTTAGAAGACCTTGGGCATGAGTGATACACTTGGCCCAAATTTGTTTTAAAAAAATACACTTCAAACAATGACTGAAAAATAATATGCAGTTTCATCCGTAGAACCTGCTGAACTGACAATGCCTGAAGAGGGTGTAGACATCGATGTCAACCCTACCATTGCATAAACATTAGCTCAAGTAGAGTTAAACCCAATAAACTCTCCTGAGACCCATCTTGAAAATCCTATTGAGATCGGGAAAGATGGGGAGAAGTCTTCACTAGGTTGCTGAACCACCCTTGGGTAAGGGATAACAATATTTGTGATTGTACATTATTTACAAGACAATACACTCTTTTGTTATCCTTTGAAGCTAACTAAATCTTTCAATTAATCATGCAGGGCCATCAACTTCAATGGCTAGATCCAGAGATGAGGCCTTAGCCTTTTCCCCAACGGGAATTGAATGTGAAGAAGCACAAATCAGGGGGGAAAGGGCAGGACATGGCACTTCCTTAAGCGAGTTAATTCCAGATTACATACCCCCCTCCGATGATGATGTTGAATCAGATCCAGAGATGCTTAAAGCATTCAACTTTTCACAACGTAAGGCATGGAACAACATATGGAACATTATATTTGGGGCGCCATTAGAAGAGATACCATCAAAAATTCCTTGATTGTCATCCCAATTTGTTATACTGGGACTTGGTGGTTTTGGATATGAAAAGATCCATGCCGCGGTGAAACAGATCATTTTCAGGAGGGAGCAAGCACAAACACGTCGCGAAGATTTTACCAGAGTTAAATTGTCAGTCAACATAGGCGGATTTGAGGCTACAGTATCCCAAGCTGAAGCGAATTATGCTGCCAAGATGAAGGATCTGAAGCATAAAATCAAAGAAAAGTTCGTCCAGCAGGTGAAACTCCAGCAACAGTTAGATGCTGTTACTGGGGAACTTGATCAGCTTAATAAATCAATGGATGAAACTCATATGAATGGCATCAAAGACATCTAAGGTGCTAAGAAGGCACTTCAGCAAGATGTAAAGAGTGAAGCTGGTCAAGTGTACGAGCTTCAAGTAACTACTGATAAAGCTCAGGATGCTATTCATCAAATGAAGAATTATGTTGACAGTCTTCTGTAATTATTGAAAAGGAGAAGAGACTCTAGTCTATGGATGTCCTTCTATCTCTTGTGTATCAATGAAAAACACATTCATCTTCAATCATTTGTTCCTGAATTCTTCCACTACCTGCTTCAAATTTACGTAAGCCAATGGGCCTAGTAAGCATAGTTTGATTTTTACTAGGATAATTAAAAATAACCCTACAAACATTGAAACTTTTAATTGCTCAATATTACCTAAATCATACAAAAATGTATATTTTGTGATCTGGAACTTGACTTTTATTCAGAGTTCCTTTGTCTTCTGTGGGTAGTTTAAAGTCATGCATGTCGGACATATAGGGGCTAATGTTTAAGGTTGAAATATCTTGACCAAAATGGATTAAAATTGATTCAATTCCTTGACAATTTACCTGAAAACATATTACCATACTCAAGTATGAGACAGAAAAAAAATGTAAACTATGGCTTAAAAATATTTGAATTTGAAGAATGATATGAAGAAGAGCTAAAAGGCATCAGACGAAGTAATTTCCAAGAATGAAGTTACTATTATTTAACAAAACCCATTAGGGGGTTGAATTATGTAGGGCCACCTAAGGGCATTGGCTGCATAGTTAAATAAAATAGTATCTTTTGGCTAACAAGTCTGTTATGTAGACTGTTTATGCAAGTCCATCTATGGGCACGTGCTGCATGGTTAGGCAAAAGAACTCTCATAATTTTACTTTCCTAGTGCTAAAAGCTTTTGAAATTTTATGGAGATTCAAAATTTCCAAAGTATAGAGTTTTCTGTATTGAAAGAGGTACTTGAATATGGAGAAGATATTTCCAGCCAAGATTATCGAAGAACTGGATGAATATCACTCCTACGAAGGTCTGACCCAAACGTAGGGAAGAAGAATAAACCATAGACTTGAATACTTTCAGATCATTAAAAATGATATGGGACAAATATGTTAAGGATGGTTAGTTTCTTGCAGATCCCAACATACCGTCATTTAAGACAAATAAGGACCAAAGAGGCATTCTTCCCAAGAATGAAGTTACCATCATTTAACAAACCCGTTAGGGGGTTGAATTATGCAGGGCCACCTAAGGGCATTGGATGCATAGTCAAATAAATAGTATCCTCTGGGTGACAAGTCTGTTATGTGGATTATTTATACAAAGCCACCTATGGGCACGTACTGCATAGTCAGGCAAAAATAATTCTCAGAAGTTTGACATTTTTGGGACAAAAAGTCATGAAAAGGGTTATGAAGATCTGAAAATATTTAAGGATAGGATTATAACACATAAATATGGGTATTGTCCAATGTATATAGAGATACATAGGTCAATGATAACCATAATCATGTTGTGGCTGGGTCCTGAATTAAATTTTTGGACTTCACTACGTATCTCATAAGAATGAAAATCAAGCCATACGTAGTTCTTGAAATGTAGTTTAATGTCGTGCAGGATGAGAGTATGAGAGATCTTAGTTTAGGGTCATAGATTTTGGACCATAATAATGAATACACAATGTGTGTTTTCATGAGGAATTTTCATCCAAGGGACTGAAAGTGAAATTTGGGGTTAGTCCCAAAATACTTGGGGCTGGATTCGAAAGATACTCGAACGTTCCTACTTATCCCATAAGGATGGGAATCAAGCCCACGTAGTTCTAGAAATTCCCTTTGTACAAATTTGGTTTGTACATGTGAAGGGTGAAAGGGGAATTTAGTACAATAATGGTTTAACCCAAGATAAAATGTTTAGGCATTTCCATGTATGCATGTAGTCTTTTGAAATAAAACATGATTGAAAAATCAATGTAAATAATGGTTCCCTCTCAAATGAGGAAATCAAAGAATATTGCAGTTTATTGTCATACCGGATAAAAGAGTTGTATAGTTTATGGTCTTATAACAAGGAAGTATGTGAACCAATGTAAAGATATTGATTCTAGGGGCGGTTTCACGAATCAACATAATATGAGAAGGAGGTGAACCGATGTGAAGAGATTGGTTTTGGGCTTGAACATTGGGAGGGTGCCTACATACCCAACCTAGAAGGCAAGGATCAAAATCTGTGTAGTTCCATTAAAGAATGAATTAATGATCAAGTTGTTCTTGGGGTTAATGACCTAAAAAATGTTGTTGGGACTTACACATGATTAGCGGCCCAAAGAGAGTGTTATGGTTGAGGTTTGCTCTAAGCTCACATGAGTCATACTCGTTGTGAGGAACAAGAGGTAGCAACAACCTTAACGATGCACAGTTTAATGTCATGTAGCAGTGATAATATGAAGGGACTATGTAGTTTAATGTCTTGCAGTTAGGACTATTGGTGATGCACAGTTTTAATGTCATGTAGTAGGGACAAAGTATAGTTTAGCATTATGTAAGACGTATCAAGTATTTTCTGTACGGTTTAGCGTCATGTTGTTAGGACGGTGGGGAAAATATAGTTTAACATCATATTGGATGAAAGGGGGACTGTGCAGTTTAATGTCATGCAGTGAGGACAGACGAGTGCGCCATTTTAACATCATGTTGCACGCATTGGGGTTTTTCCACAGTTTAACGTCATGTTGGACAAAAGTGCAAATAGTTTAAGGTCATATGCATAGACTGTGGATGGTTCAGTTTAAAGTCATACAGGACTTTTAAGCGCTTATGTAGTTTAATGTCTTTCCGGACGTAAGGGACATTCCTACAGTTTAACGTCATGTTGGATGAAAAAAGGGACTTTCCAATATTTTAACATCTTGTCGGATGAAAAATTGATTTTCCTACAGTTTAACGTCATGTTGGACGAAAAAGGGACTTTCCTACAGTTTAACATCATGTTGGACGAATTGTATGAACCAATTATAAGAATCTTGGTTCTGGGGACCATATTTTGTGTTCATACAAAATATTTCTTCATAAATCTGGCATTGGTTAGAGTTGTGATGAGTTCTCCATCCATTGAGATTAATGAATAAGCTCCATTGGATTAGACCTTATGTATTGAATAAGGTCCTTCCCATTTTGGTTCATGCTTGGGAGGCTTCATTCCTGATATCATTGGTGTTCTGAGAACCAATACCAATTCTCCCTGAATGAATGAACGTAGACGAACTTTTTTGTTAAAATCTCGTGCTATTCGATTCTGATATATTTCCAAGTGGTGCAAAGTGCACAATCTTTTCTCATCTAACTGTTCCAATTCATTCAATCTCTTTTGGGATTGCTCATCTGTAGATAACTGATCACAAATGGCCACTCTGAGTGAGGGCAATTGAACTTCAATTGGCATGACTGCTTCTGTTCCATATACCAACAAATATGGAGTTAACCGTGTTGCATTGCGGATGGTAGTTCGATAAGCCCATAAAGCATGAAAGAGTTTATCAGGCCATGATCTCCTATCTTTATACACCATCTATTGCAGTATATTTGAAAGAGTCTTGTTAAAGGATTCTATTTTTCCATTGGTCTCCGCATGATACCGAGATGAATGGTTGGATTTAATGTTGTATTCTTGATACAATTTCTTCACCTCCGAAGAACAGAAGTTGGTGACGTTGTCCATCAATATGTGAAGGACCCCGGGACACCCTGAGAGGGGAGGGGTGAATCAGGGTGACCACATTTTCTTTTAAAGTGATGGATCTTGTTCCCACGTTGGTAGGAACTTGTTGAACCTGTATGATGATTATGATCAGAATGAAAACATTCATAAGCACAGAGAAGACACAGCCATTTTTACTTGGTTAACCACTAAGGGCTACGTCCAAGGAGTATACGCCGACAGGTTGTCGGTCGTACCAAAATCCACTATGCTTTACTAGCTGTAGATTACAAAAGTTCGTGTACAGTCGCTCTGTCCCAGGCTCACTTCCATTACAAAGGTTCAGGGATAGCTCACTACTTCCCTCGGGTCACTCCCGTTGACTCCCCCTGGCTCACTGCCGTTGGTGAAGTCCCACTCAGTTTATAGACGTGAGGGTCTCTTCAATAGATTTGCATTGAAGTCTTTGCCTCTGCTCAGCATGATACTCTACTTGCATCAAAGTCTGAAATACATGCACTAGAACACACAGAACCACTGAACCGGATAACCAAAACGTGCAGACAAACCATACTAACAATTGTGCGCAACACCAACCCTTTGCGCGCAAAACCTTCCTATTCCAACCATGAGCAAATCCAAAACGCAAGAATCAACTCATCCAACACTCTAAGTCTACGTGAGCAATGCTCGGTGTAGAAAACAAGAGAAGAAGCTTCAATTGGGTCTTAGTGGTTTGAAATTCTCCATGACGCCCGATGTTATCCTTATTAAACTTCTCATCACAATCTTACACTTCCATCACAGAAGAATTTCTTGCCATGAATTTCTTGCCGTGAATTTCTTGCCTTGAATTCTCTTGCCTTGAATTTATTCCTTTCTCCCCCATTGACAATAAAACCAAAGACCGAAAAGTTTGTTCAACGTTCAGCTCAAGCCATACTCCCCCTGGATAGTATCTCCTCCATAAACCTGCATCACAGCCATATGCAGATAAAAAAAGTTAAAACAAACGGGGAGAGGGGACTTCCAGAGCCTCCTTATGCAGTAGGAGGTGGTCGAACACCAAGGTTCAACCGATGCTTCTCGAACACAGCCGCAGACAATGGCTTGGTTAGGATATCAGCCACTTGCTCATTAGTTCCAACATGATCCATTTTAATCACGCCTTGTTCAACCTTTTCTTTGATAAAATGATACCGTATTTCAATATGTTTTGTACAAGAATGCTGAACCGGATTCTTCATAAGATCAATTGCACTTTTGTTATCACAATAAATCACCATTGGTTGCTGCACCTTATCACCAATATCTGTTAGCTGCTGCTTCATCCAAAGAAGTTGAGTGCATGCTTTTGTGGCGGAGATATATTCAGCTTCAGCAGTACTAAGAGAAGTACTTTCTTGTTTCTTTCTCAACCAGCCAACACATTTCTTCCCAATATATAAAGCTCCACCACTAGTGGACTTTCTATCTACGACATCACCATCCCAGTCAGCATCAGAAAATGCTGATAATTCACTGTCCTTGCCTGCAACAAAAAATAACCCGAAGTTATGTGTACCTTGAATGTACCTCATGATTCTTTTTACTGCTGCCATATGTTCCTCCTTTGGATTACTCTGAAAGCGGGCCGCAAGACATGTTGCAAAGACAATATCTGGCCTTGTCGCTGTCAGGTACAGTAGGCTTCCAATGATCCTCCTGTACATGGTGGGATCAATAGAGTTCCCATCCTCATGCTTTCCAAGTTTAGTTCCAACCGCAATCGGAGTTGACATTGGTTTGGAGTCTTGCATATTGAACTTCTTCAGCAGCTCTCTTGCATATTTTTCCTGAGAAATGAATGTGTATTCCTTCTTTTGAATCACTTGCAGCGCTAAGAAATATGTGAGCTCCCCAATCATAGACATTTCAAATTCTGATTTCATGTGGTTGGCAAATTCATCCACTGATTTCTTCCTACTTCCACCAAATATGATATCATAAACGTAGACAAGAACTATGAATTGATCTTTTGGAGAATTCTTCACATAGAGATTGTAATTGACTCCTCCTCTTTTGAATTCCATCTTCTTGAGATATGAATCTAGCCGTGAGTACCATGCCCGTGGTGCCTGCTTCAGACCATATAAATCTTTCTTTAGTTTGCAGACCTTTGTTTCATCGGTACCCAAGACAAACCCCACCGGTTGTTCAATGTAGACTTCTTCTTTGAGTACACCATTCAAGAATGTTGTCTTCACATCCATTTGATATACTTTATATCCTCTTTGGAGTGCCATGGCAAGGAAAAGCCTGATTGATTCCAGTCTAGCAACTGGAGCAAAGGTTTCTTCAACATCAATACCTTCAATCTGAGAGTATCCTTTACATACCAGTCGTGCCTTGTTTCTGATAACACATCCATGCTCATCAAACTTATTTTTGAAGATCCATTTGGTACCAATCACATTGTGGCCTTCGGGTCTCTGGACAAGATCCCATGTCTTATTCTTATCAATCTGATCTAATTCATCATTCATGGATTTCACCCAAGATTCATCTTTTGCAGCTTCTTCGAATGAGGATGGCTCTACAACTGATAGAAATGCAGATTGCGTGGTATTCCTCATCCTTCTGGTTTGAGTGGGTGCACTCCTATACCCAATTATGTTGGATGGATCAATCTCAGCTCTTCGATTTCTCCTGTGAGATTCAGTAGTATTCTCTTCAGCCATAGTTTCTTCTTCAGATTCTTCTTTTGATTCAACATCATTATGTGATTGAGGAGTGTTTTGAATAGCTTCCTCTATTTCTGCATTTGTAGTTTCTTCATGTCCACATTCTTCATGACTTTCTATCACATCAGCATATGACGTCCGTGAAGCATTTGTGGTTTTCTCTTCAATTATCTTAACATCATTGCTTTCCACAATCCTTCCCAAACGCTTGTTGAAACATTTTTAGGCTTTGTTGTTCATTGAGTAACCATGGAAAATTCCTTCATCTGCATTGTCGCCATATTTCCCTTGATTTCCTTATTTTTTCCTGATGAAGCATTTACTTCCAAAGACACGAAAGTATTTTAGAGACGGCTTCCGTCCATGCCACAATTCATATGGTGTCTTCGTCTCACCCATATAAAGTCCTGTTCGATTCTGAATGTACACTGCAGCTTGAACAGCCTCTTTCCAGTAATGTCGTGGAATACGACTCTCAATCAGCATAGTTCGTGCCATGTTGTTCACCTGTCGATTCCTACGTTCAACAACTCCATTTTGTTGTGGAATTCTCACAGCAGCTACCTCATGCTGTATCCCATGCTTCTCTAGATAATTCTCAAATTCAATGGACGTGTATTCTCCTCCATTGTCAGATCACAACACTTTGATTGTTCGTCCGGTATCATTCTCGGTGATTCGCCGATATGTTTTCATGCAGTCAAGGACTTGTCTTTTCCTGTGAATGACCATCACACATGCCATTCTACTGTAATCCTCAATGAAAAGGACAAAGTACCTTTCTCCATGTGTTCCTGCAACATTTATTGGACCACAAACATCTGTTTGAATCAGATCAAGAAGGTGAGATGCCCTTTTCTTCTTTGGCCGATATGAACTGCAGACCAGCTTCCCATGAATACAAGCATCACACGATTTTTCACGCTCACGATTCATGTTGGGAATGTCCATGACAATTCTCGGTTTTTATATTTTCTCCATGTCTTGTTGATTGATGTGTCCCAATCTCCGATGCCATAGATTGTTTTCTTCTTCAACAGTAATGTAACATACATTTTATTCACTATCAACCTGATACAAGTTTCCTTCTGTTCTGCATCCCTTCATAAGAGAATTGCCAGTTTTTCCCTTGATAGTGCAGCCTTTCTGATTAAAGGTAACAGCAAGTCCTGAGTCACAGAGTTGACTAACGCTGAAAAGATTATGACATAGGCCATCTACGTAAAGGACTTTAGTCTTCTTTAGTTATCCATTAGCTAATTTGGTACTTCTACTCCCTTTGATTTTCAGATCCCCATCATTACCAAATCTTACTGTACCATCAACATTCTTTATGATATTTGTTAGTAGTCCGGCATTACCTGTCATATGATATGAACAACCGCTATCTAGAATCCAGGTACTGTTTTTCTTTGTAGCTTTGAGGGCTACCTCTGCAAGGTTTGATTTCTCAATCTTCCTCCTTTCCTTCCATGAGACATTAGATTGAGTATATAGAACTGACGGCCTTTCAACTATCTCTTCTGCATACCCAGGTTCTTCATAGTCAAAGTCTTCTTTAAGAGGTGAGAACCTGTTTGAAAGAGCAACATTGTCTTGCTGAAGAGACTTGACTTGTCTGGATCTTCTGTATGAGGTGTCAATGTCTCTTCTCTGCCTGCAATTAATGGCCTTATGACCAAAGTTAGAACAACAAAAACAATATCCATAGAAATTATTTCTTCTATAAGAATTAGGATATGAAATTGTTCTCCTTTGTTGAGCATCTATATCTTCTCCATTCAGATAGCTTCTTGCCTCTTCACAATAAGACATGGTATGGCCCAGATAGCCACAGAACTGACACTTCATGAGAAGAAATGTCTTCTCACTTGAATTTCTCCTTATAGCTTCTTCCTTGGGAGAATAGTAAGACTGGCTGCCATTTTTGAAAGTTTGAGGATAATTTTCAGGTCTCCTTTTAGTTTCGATTGAGGGTTCCTTTTTCAGCACCCTAGGTAACATTTCAACATGTTCAACTTTCATCTTATCTTTCTTTTGGATCTTTTCACTTCCAGCAGTTGATGACTCAGCCTCACAGCCAATTCCACTCTTTCCCATGCAAGCGGGTCTTTGATCACTCAAGATTTTTCCCACCCCGTCTGAACCACACTTGGCTCTTGCTAGTAATTCCGAATCTGAGAATCGTCCAAACTGTATTTTCTTCCTTGATTCTTTTGGAACTGATTCAGTCTCCAGTTTACTTCTTAGAGTAACTACCTCCTCCTCAAGACCCTCAGCAGTCTTGGATTTTTCTTCCAGTCTGGATGTGAGGTCATTGATGACCTTTGCCTGCTCTTCAATTCTCAGCTTCAGATCTACTACATCATCATTTCATTCAATTATTTTAGATTGTACCTTCACAAATTCTTCTATTCGTTCAATTTCAGCTTCAATTTGATCATCATATTCAGTTGATTCTTCTACAATTGATTTCCACTTATTGCAGCTCTTACATTTAATCTTATGCTTACTAACCGCAACTTTAAGTTGCATCTCAGGATCTACAAAAGTTCTCAGTTGTTTTTCTCCTTCAGTATCTTCTGGCTTTTCAACAGTGGCCATCATAGAAGCATGGTTCCCAGTTTTGAATTCTGGTTCTTCTTCATCACAGAATTCATTATCATCTTCTTCCTCTTCACAGACAAAACTCTTACTTTGCATTTTCTTACCAGGATTGAAGTCTCCCTTTTTGAAGAACCTTCTCTGAGGCTTCTTGAGGTTTTCATCCTCACTATCTTCATCATTGATCATTTTTAAACACTGAGAAGCAATGTGCCCAACTTTTCCACAACGGAAACACGCGAGAGGTAACTTCCCTTTGAATTTCCCTTTCCCCTTCTGGAACTTATTTGCAATGAGAGAAAGAATTTCTTTTTCTTCGTCATCTTAACCGCTACTATCCTTTGATATTTTCAGTTTATCCATGGCCTTGAATGCCATTTCCTTGCTCACCCGAGTCGTAGCATCTTCAGGTTTGACTCTCATTTCATATGCTACAAAACTGCTCAGTAGATCATCTAAAGAAAGTTTGGAAAGATCGCTTTCCTCAAGGGCTGACACCTTCGCATTATAAAGAGGTGGAAGTCTTCTCAATATTTTCTTTACAATATCAATGTCTTTGATTTCTTCGCCTAGACCCCGAATAGCTCCAACCACTTCGGTAATACGATTGAAGAAAGAGTCTGCATTCTCTTCTGGATGCATCTTCAGATCATCAAACCGATTGTGCAGCACTTGTAGTTTTGCCTCCTTCACTTTGCTATCACCTTCATAAATATTCTCAAGTTTATCCCACATAGACTTTGCTGAGGTGCAATTCATCACCTTTAGGTAGATCTGATCAGAAAGGGCTGTAGTGAGTGCATTATGTGCTTTAGCATCTGCATCAAGAAGTTTCCTGTCCATTTCAGTCATAGCAAGGCATGTTGGATCGGTGACTTGTATTCCTTGCACAGTAGAAAAAAGAACTTCCATTCCAAGAGATCTTAGATGAGATCTCATTCTGTTCTTCCAGATCTGGAAATTGCTTCCATCGAAGTGAGGGACTCCCCTGACATTGATCGCGTTTTCCATGACGAAGAAGGTCAGATTCAACACCCGTAACCTCGCTCTGATACCACTTGAAGGACCCCGGGACACCCTGAGAGGGGAGGGGTGAATCAGGGTGACCACTTTTTCTTTTAAAGTGATGGATCTTGTTCCCACGTTGGTAGGAACTTGTTGAACCTGTATGGTGATTATGATCAGAATGAAAACATTCACAAGAACAGAGAAGACACAACCATTTTTACTTGGTTCACCACTAAGGGCTACGTCCAAGGAGCATACGCCGACAAGTTTTCGGTCGTACCAAAATACACTATGCTTTACTAGCTGTAGATTACAAAAGTTCGGGTACAGTCGCTCTATCCCAGGCTCACTGCCATTACAAAGGTTCAGGGATAGCTCACTACTTCCCTCGGGTCACTCCCGTTGACTCCCCCTGGCTCACTGCCGTTGGTGAAGTCCCACTCAGTTTATATACGTGAGGGTCTCTTCAATAGATTTGCATTGAAGTCTTTTCCTCTGCTCAGCATGAGACTCTTCTTGCATCGAAGTCCGAAATAGATGCACTAGAACGCACAAAACCACTGAACTGGATAACCAGAACGTGCAGACAAACCTTACTAACAATTGCGCGCAACACCAACCCTTTGTGCACAAAATCTTCCTATTCCGCGCAAAATTTACTTTACGCGCGGAAAAATATTTCGCGCAAAAATCCCCTTTTTCGCGCAACTCCGAATATATCGCGCAAGCCCCTTTACGCTATCCTTTTTTCGCGCATCAGACCTCGGACCTTCCCTAAGTCTTCCACACACACGAATGAAGGGGGTCACCTCATATTTATAGGCGACTGAGACCACTGCGCGCAAAATCCCCTTCGGCGCAGAAAACCTCTCATCTGGCGTGTAATCTTTCGCCCAGCTTAAGTATTTCGCGCACAACCCTTATTTTCCGAGCATCCCATGCCTTTACCATTTTTCACCAAACTGATTTCGAAACACTATTTGCGCGAAAACCTTGATCCCCTATTTCACGCATCCCGCTGTTTTTCGCGCCTAACATAAGTATTTCGCGCAAGCCTCTTATATTTCGCGCACCACTTCCTTTTTGTGAGAACCTCCTTTTGCAGACAATCCATGTCTTCATTTTCCGATTTTGAGGCCCAACTATTTGGCAAACACTGGGAAACTGCACCACCTTCAATACTGTTGTCTGCTTGAACTGTATGATCACATTGCTGGAACACATTCGGAACTTCCACTGAGGATTGACAACAAACACAAACCATGCACCAAATCATGCTTTGAAGAACCTGGTTCCAACAATATGGTATGAGGGACACCAAATCTAGTAATGATGTTAGACTTGATGAAGCTAACAATGCATTTAGAACTGACTTCTTTGAGAGGTATTGCCTCTGCCCATTTGGAAAAGAAATCAGTAGCAGTAAGAATATACTTAAATTGTTGGGCCGTAGCTGAAGGGTATGGTCCCACCACATCCATTCCCCATGTGGGAAATGGCCACGAGTGTTTAGCTGTATTAAGCAACTCTGGAAGTTGATGAATGAAGTTGGAATATACATGGCATGAATGAAACTTCTTTGTGAAATTAACACAATCTTGTATCATTGAAGGCCAAAAGTATCCAAGCCTTAGAATTTGATCAGAAAGTCTATGTCAAGACTGGTGGGCACCACAGACTCATGCATGCACTTCTTTTATGACAGTCATTGTCTCTTCACCATCAATGAATCTGAAGAGAACTCCATCAAAACCACGTTTGTAGAGAATTTTCTATAAGTGGTTTGGGCTATCATAAAGAGTAAAATTGACCACAAGTCGCCGGATTTGTTCTTTCTTGGCTCTATCAGGTGGAAGTGTTCCATTTTGAACGTATTCCCTGATAGGTGACATCCATCCTGTAGTATGGCCATATAGTTCAGGAATGGGACTAATTTCATTAATTTCATCTGTTCTAGCTTGAACATAAGGTGAAATTGCATGACGGTGGGCAAAACTGATGGTTGTCTCATACCGGTTTGGATCTGCTAGAGCTCTGGCTATATTGTCTAGCGCATCAACTTGGGCATTTTGTGATCTTGGGACATAAGAAAATGTCAGTTCTGAAGGGAATTATGCCATTAACTCTCTGATGTAATCATATAAAGGGATTAATTCTTCTTTTCTGATGGCATAATCCCCATTGACTTGTTTGATTACTAGGTCTGAATCACCTTTCACCTTTAAGTGATTCACTTGTGCTTGGAGAGCTAACTCCAAGACTGTAATGAGAGCTTGGTATTCGGCTTCATTATTGGTACCACCTTCCCACAATAAAAAGGAATAATGTATCACTACCTTATCTAGAGAAATGAGAACAGTTCCTAAACCAACTTTGTTGAATTTAGGATTTTCTATTTTCTTCCCTGTTGGACTTCTGGAAGCACCATCAAAATACATTTCCCATGTTTGAGGATTCTCTTGAATAGAGAAATCTTCCTCATCAGGGAGTTCAATATCTGAAGACGTGTCTTCAACTGAAGGATGTTCAGCCAGGAAATCAGCCAGAGCTTGGCCCTTTATCACCTTTTGAAACACATACTGAATGTCAAACTGCTGCAAAATAACTTCCCACCTTGCTAGACGTCCTGTAAGCATTGGAAGACTAAGGATGAATTTGAGCAGATTATTGAGAGATACCAATTGGACCTCGTGATGTTGCAGGTAGTGTCTCAGTTTCTGAACTGGAAAGATTAATGCCAGGCAGCACTTCTAAATACTAGAATACCAGGTTTCTGCTTCATGCATAGTTCTACTGAGATAGTAGAGGCTATTTTCATTTCCAGCATCATTCTTTAGAGCAAGAAAGGCACCCAATGATCGATCTAGAGATGTCACATATAGAATAAGTGGTCTTCCTTCAACAGGTGGCATGAGTACCGGTGGACTCAAGAGGTATTTCTTGAGAACATAAAATGCTTCTTGACATTCTTCAGTACACTGGTAAGTGACTCCTTTTTTCATTAATTTGGTAAAGGGTAAACTTTTTCCTGCCAAATTGGTGATGAAACGCCGAATATAGGCTAAGTGTCCTTGAAGTCCTCTTAATTATTTCAAATTCTGAGGATGTGACATACCAAGGATTGACTTGGTCTTCACAAGATCGACTTCAATACCACGATGGCGTACAATAAAGCCGAGAAAGTTTCCTGAGGTTACCCCAAAAGCACATTTTAAGGGGTTCATCTTCAAATTATGTTGTCGAAGCTTGTGGAATGTGACTTTTAAATCAGCCAAGTGATTAGAACGTTGTTTGGATTTAACCACCAAATCATCCACATAGCACTCAACAAACTTCCCTAAGAAAGGTTTCAAGATGTGATGCATGGCGCGTTGATACGTTGCACCTGCATTTTTTAAACCAAATTGCATTACCCAGTAACAAAACACACCTTGAGGGTCTCTGAAGGCTGTAGATTCCTCATCTTCTTGGGCCATTTAGATCTGATTATATCCGGAATATCCATCCATGAAAGAAATTACTTCATAGCCAGCTGTCACATCAATTAAGAGTTCTGTAATTTGAACTGGGAAATCATCTTTAGGACAATACCGATTAAGATCTCTGAAATCGATGCAAACCCTAATTTGTCCATTCTTTTTCTTTATAGGGACAATATTAGCCAACCACTTGGGATACTGAACTTCTCTGACGAAGTTAGCTTTGATCAGATTATCCACTTCAGCTTCAATTTTGGAAGCATAAGTTGGGTGTGTTCTTCTCGCGGCTTGCTTAAATCCTCGATGTTCTTTTGGTAAACCCAAATGATGAGTGGAAACATCAGGATCAAGCCCAGGAATTTCTGTATACTTCCAAGAAAAAATGTATTCATTTTGCTTTAGAAAAAAATATACATCTCATGTTCTTCAAGGGTCATGGCCGCACTAATTAAAGTGGGTCGTGGATTTTTCTCTGTACCCAGATTTACTTCTCTGAGTTCATCCACAGTGGTAGAGATACCCTCTTCAAATTCTAGAGGAGCATCTCTAAGATCTTCCTCTTCCTCTTCATCACGTGCTATTTCTTGCATTTCAACTTGCATAGTAGATGACAAAACAAAATTCTCATGATCATAAGTGATGTCAAAATTTTCACATTTTGAAGAAGAAGCTTCCATTTCTGACCCTATTGATAATAAAGGGTCTTATTTGGGAAATAAAGAGGAGATGATGGATTGAGAATCGACATCATTACTCACCTCTGATGTTGCTATAACTTCTTCTGGCATGATTGGCGAAGTATAGACTTGTTGGACTTCAGCAGATGAAATGAAAACATCACCACTTATGCTTTCATCACTATTTGGAAGGTTACCAATTTCTCCCATGTTGTCTGGCTCGATTTCCGTAATTGACATTATGGATATTTCCATAAGAGTATTTTGATTTGGGCCTATTTTGTCAATTTGACTGATAGGTAACACATAATCTGTAATCACATGTGTAAATGGATTTATTGTAATCTTCTCCAAACCATATGGAACATTAACTTTGGTACTTTCCTTTATTGTAGATTTCCCTCTTCACTTTATGTGATAAAATTCTTCCTCAATGTATTGAGACTCACATGTCTTGAACGTGGCCTTATCACCATACAATGTTCCAACATGACCATTGAAATAGTATTTGAGACATTGATGGTATGATGAAGGGATAGCTGTATGCTGATGTAGCCAGGGTCTTCCAAGCAAGACATTGAAAGCTGAGTCTTGATCAACAATCCTGAAATCTGAATTGGATACAAGATCTCCAAACTGAGTTTTTAGTGTAACATCGCCCAGTGGTTCTTGTTCATTTTTATCATATCCTTGTAACATCATGGTAGTAAGAGATAAATCAGATTCCATGAGGCCCAATCAACGAAGTGTACGAATGGGAATGAGGATGAATCTTGAACCTTTGTCAATAAAACTCTTTGGATATCTACATCATTGACTTTTCCAGATAATTATAGAGGTTTTATGTGCCCATGAACAACATCATCTTCATATCTATCACTAAAAGATATCACTAAATGGCATTCTGCAAGATTATTCTCTATGTGATAGACTTCAGCTGTAGCAATTTCAGCTTCAAACTCATGAGGACTTGACAAAGTTCGATGAATGCTTCCCGAAGATCTTTTGACAAATTCAAAGCATCCAAAATTGATAACTTGGCTGGTACTTGGGCCAAGTGTTTCAATATATCATACCTTTGATCTAGAGGTTTGTGTTTCCCAAAATGAATATGCGGTTTAGCAGGTACCTTGGAAGCTGATGCTTTGGAAGCTGATGCATCTTGTATTGGGATAGAAGTTGGAAACAACCTTGGTTTTGGAAGATTAGAGTGATTAGATCCACTTACTTGCTTAGAAAAAGAATATGGAACCTTTAATCGGTCTTCCAAAATAACGGTGCCAAAACTGAGTTGGCCATTGGAAGAAGAACTTGATTGTTCTTTTTGAGCTCGCTGAAGGGCTCTACCACGAGTTTCTACTGCATACACAGTGCTAGAAGGGGTAGAATTGGAGTAGTGGATTCGGAACGATCCACGTCTTCCCCTGTATCCTGAACCTCTAGAACTTCCTCGGATTCCCTTATTTGATATAGGGAATTCAGGCTCATCAAGACTAGAATATGGATCTGTTAATTGAATCATATTAACAGAACCGAAGATTATATCTTCATCTGATAAAGACTCTGCCTGATTAGCCTGTTTAGGCTGTGCTGTTTGATGGGGCTATGCCCGTGGCTTTGAAGTAGATGGCATAAAGTCTTCCAGAGTCAAAGAAAATTTAGGCTTTGACACATACTCATCTTCTTCTGATTCTTTTTTCTTCTTTGAATCAAGCTGTTTCTTTAAAGATTTCCCCTCTGATGAAGAGGGTTTTACCGCAATATTCATTGTAGAAGACACAAATTGGTTTCTTTAATTTTGTTCGCAAAATGGAATGATTCTGATTGATTTTCTTTCTGACCATCCAATCATCATACTTCTTTGCATTTCTGCTTTTGACTTCTTGCCATTAACCTTCTTCCTCTAGAACTGTAGTAGTGAAACATGCTACCTGAGTCGAAGAACCTTTCAACATGACTTGTCCCAAGTCAACCATCTTTTGTGGGAGTTCTTTAAAGACAAAACACTCCTCGATGGGATGCCCTAACATTTGATAAAAGGGAAAATAATTGGGACGGTCTTCATCTCCTTCCTTGTTTGGCCTCTTGGGCACTGGTAATTGAACCAAATTATTTTCCAGAGCTGAAATGAAGTAACCAGGAACCTGCTCATTTCTGAAAGAGTATGTTTTACTCATCATATCCTCATATTGTTTTCGTCGTTGATCTTTTTGATCAATAGGACGAAACGGCCTTTGTTGTTGGCGTTCAGGAGGTGGAGCTCTTCGAGAAGATGAAGGTTTTGAAGTTGAAATAGGTACAGGCGCTTGTTTAAGCATAACAATAGCAGTTTCCGCTTTACCCATTCTCCTTCCTAGAGATGATGGAATTACATGAGATTTAGCCTTAGCCTGTATAAGGGAATCTTCAATCTGTTGAGAGATTGAAGTAAGATCTCGAAACCCACTTATGTATTTCATAGGGATCAATGGCGTGCGTAATTCGTCACCCAAATTTGCCACAGATATTGGCAACAGTTCCTCCTGAGGAAGTGCTAAACTTAGGGAATATGTTAATCCCTTCCAGCGAGTAATGAAATCAGAGACTCTTTCATTCTCCCTTTTCTTGCAGTTTGTAAGATCGAAAACTGTCATTTTTGGCAAAGTTGAGCTGAACTGATGAAGGAATTTTTGGCGAAGATCCTCCCATCCGATGATTGACTGGGATTGCAGGCTTGTATACAAGACAAAATCTAGTCCTTGCAAGGTTCACACGAAGCATCTGATTTTCACTACATCTTGTTGTTCTGGAGTTCCCATCATAGGATCACAACAAGACACGTAATGTGTCAAATGTTGTTCAGGGTCGCCTGATCCATTGAAAGTAGGGAAAACAGGGCTTCCAAAACTGGATGGAGGAGAAATTGAATCTACCCATTCAGGGTAAACTTTCTTTTCAGGTTGAACTTGTGCCCATTTCCCTTCCATAGTTTCTAACCGAGCTGTTAATGACTCAATAGTAGTTATCAACTTTTGCGAAATGTCCAGTTGAACTTGGTTTTGGGTAGGTGCAATGAATGGAGCTTGGACAGACGTGGTGGTTGGTGCTACAACTAATGGTAGTGCTGCCAACTGTTGTTGCACTTGAACCGTAGGATTATACTTCTGAGGGTGTACTGATAAAAGAGGATATTCCTGATCCATCTCAGTAACTGCAACAAATTCCTTTGGTTGTTGGACTCCAGTATTTTTAATAAGAAGACTACTCTGAAGTAGTTCTGCATTCAACCTTCTTAATTCATTCATTTCTTCCACCTGTTGTGCAAAACTTTGCTCTAATGAGAGCGATTGACCTTCTCCAGAGGAAGGATATCTAACCTGATTCTTTCCCTTCCCTTTGTTAGACTCCTTTTGGAGAGAGGGAAGTGGATTACCTACGTTCTGAGTAATCCTTTTACTTCGTGTGTGCACACCTTCTTCATTTGTATCGGTGCGTACATTTTCTCGAGCAGGACGCTCTTCATCTGAGACCCCTGAGTGAACCTCCTCTAGTGGATTAGAAACAATGGTATTGATGACATTGATTGATGCATAATGCATCGCATCCCTTCTATCAACATTTCTGTGATATTGTCTTCTTTCATGTCTTCTATGAGACATTTCCTGTTGTTGATTCAATCTTTTAGGAACTTCTTGATGAGCTATAACTTGGAGGTAATCTCCTGATATTTTGGCTCTTCGTTCTTCTTGCAGATTCATCCCCATTTGAGAAAAGACCGACATTCTCTGAGGAGGGGATTGATGATTTGAAAGAGTCCCCAATCTTGTGAACTGGGGATGTTCCTACTGTTTCCGCTCAACTCCTCGAATGCCATTTGTTGAATCTGAGGGTTGGGTTAAAGAAGTCCCTAGTCTGCCAATCTGGGGTGTCTCTTGACATGCTATGTCTGAGATATTCTTAAAATCTCTATTGATCTTGCGAACCTTAGTTCGTAAATTAGCTGGATGCATTAACATGTATCCTCTTTTATCACCTGGTTCAACAGAACGTTGGATGATTTCCGAAATTTCTGTCATTTGATGATGTGTTTTCTCCATACGAGAGGCTTGTGCAATATTCTTGGATGCTTTATGTAGGATCAATTCAACAACTTGTTCTCTATATGCTTGGATTTGAGAGGAACTAGTTGAAGCCTGTTCTTGAGAAAGCTTTTGATTACAAACAAATCCCATTGACTGTAGCCGGCCATGGGAAATAACATTTCATGAGAACATTTTCGGTGGGCTTTGCAGATTGGAAAGCACTATGAAATGTATTGCTCCATGAACACCCCATCCTCTGATATGAACACCAGATGGAGCATTTACAATTAACTGACGCAATTTTCTTAGTGCTCCAACGCATGAACGTTGAAGGGTTCTCTGCTGCTTTTCAGCCTTCGGATACCGAGAGACTGATAGAGATGCCAAATCAATATGACGTTGTAGCCCTTATATTATCTTAAGATGATGTTCATATTCATCATAATATAATACCTTCTTCTTCAATTGACAAAGAGTTTTCCATATGTTGAGACGAATATCATGGATTCCATCATCCGTCAACATCATTGGAATGTTGTACTGGGAGTCAGCCAAAGGCCAAAACATGACTGGTACCTCACCTTTCGCAATTTTTTTTATCATGTTCAGCACTTTCTCTTTATCGTTAAATGAAGATTCTTCTACCTGTTTTGACCAGAGTTGGTGTTTCCTTTTTGCTTCATCGGATTCAACAAGATTGGTAGAGACATCATTGATCAAACTAGAATATGCATGACTTAGTGGTGGTTCAGAGAATGACCTACACCCTGGGCTATATTCTGATTGATAAGGTATTTAACTTGTTAGCAATAAAGCATCAGATATGACTGGTTTTGCATTTTAACGTTCCTCAAGATAAGAGGGCTTTCTCGGCACTACATTGTCTACTGGTGTATTTTCCAGGAAAAGTGAATCACTACTGTGGAGAGGACTTTCGAAGCGAAGTTCATCATCATGGGGAGCACCACAAAAATGGGTTACAACAAAAGATGAGATCTCTTGCTCCTTGTTCTTATGACCACACAGAGGGTTCCTGTGGCTCTCATCTGAATATGAAACTTCAAGATTTACCGAATTGTCACAAAGCAAGCCTTCATGAGAAAGTGTCTGTTGAAGACTTTTGGAATTAATGTTCCCGTTATTGGGAACTGAATGTGTATAATCTTGAATTCCCACAGTAAATGTCTGAGGGCTTCAAGAACTCCGGCATCGAGCAAGGCCTTGTCACAGATTGGCCTTCGATCTCCTGACTGTGCTGGGCGGCTCTTTTTCTTAGATACCTTCTTACTCGCTTTGGAAACCACTTGTTGACCAAAGTGGTTTCTCTGAGAAGGTGTATGTGCCTGATCATGAAATATGGTCAGGTTAGGCTGACGATCTCCACTCAAATCAGGTGTATGTGCCTGAATTGGTTGTCCGTATGATATGAGGGAATATGCCCCATAACCCTCTTGGACTGGAACATATGTGTGTGCCTGTTCTGGAGTGAATCTTTGATGTGTCACTCCACTGCTAGGGATAGATTTATGTGTCTTTCCCTGAGATGATGCTGAAATGGTTATGATATCCTGGAAAGCATCCAGAATATGAGCAGGAATTTTCTTCTGCTCTTTCACCATTGACAAAATATGCTTGGTGACTTCAGCTGCCGGAACAGGGATATACGTCCATTTCGGGCTTGGAGTAGGAGTATGTGCCTTCTCGTTTCCTCCTTTTCCTATCATTGAATCTTGACAATACTCAAATGTGGGGGCAGAGAGTTGAGTCTTCCTCCTGTTTGTCATCGGGGCTTTCCGACTGACTTCTCCATGTGCTAACAAGCGAGACTATTGGTAGGCTTGATTAGTATTAGCAGGTTTATATATCTGCTGATTACACTTCTCCAAACGCGGTTGATGAGATACATCATATGTAGTCAGATGAGCCCGCTGACTAACTGATGATGTTTAAGAAGCTGTATATTCCTGCCTATAGTACTCCACCGGAATTGCCAGATGGGATTGACGTGATGCTGCCAGACGAGTCTGCTGGACAGAAGAATTAAAACAGGCAGGTGTGTGTGCCTGCTCATTTTTCACCACCAAGTTAGGTCGGTGTACTTCTCCGGAGATGGAAGGGATGATAACCTACCCATTGTTAACTGGATTCCACCTCTGGTGGTTTGTCATGATTGCTTGGGTTCGAAGAACCTGAGCCGAACGCCTAGAGTCGGTACCCTCATCATGTTGAGGGCGCACTACCGCACGAGTCTGGTGACGATTGTTGATGGGAGCCCTCAGGAAGGACTCTTGTATTTTTGGATTAAGGTCATGATGGACCTACTCATTCACTTCCTCAGAGTAAGGGAGTGAATGGAAATTGTGTTCCAGGGATAACGACCCGAAACGGTTGGAGACGGTAGTCAGCACCGTCTTCCTCTTGATCACTGGTTGTCGTTGTCCGGACGTCCTGTTTGAGTTGATCACTTGGAGGGCATGTCGGGAAGCCTCCAGAGTTGGGATGGTACCGTGTTGACGGTGCTCCTTAACCAGCGCATTTAATACCCAGCGTTGTAGAAGCTGAGTAGGTGATGTCATCCTCAGAGCGGATGATGATCCAGTAGGAATATCATCATTGGTATTTGCAGTAGCAGTATTCACAAGTGTGAATTTGAGAGCAGCCATTATGGAAATACAGAAGATCTTGGAAAAGAGTGCCTGTTTGATATAATAGACGTAATCAGGATAAATTCAGCCACTTCATCCTTTGGATGAGAACATATGTCAATGATTGTTTTTTTAGACCTCTTATTGACTTTTAAATAGGGGCTTTAACAAATAGGTAAAACACCACTTTAATTTGGTTAAGGATTTACATCGGGTTCCCCATTTTTTGTTTCCCTCAGAATTCGGGGATAACCTCCTGGATGGGAGATTCAAAAGTTCCGATCGGTTTCTGTCGGGTTTGTTCGTAGAACCGGAAACATCCAATGATTCCACATCCATTTGGACCTACTTTCCAAAGGTAGGCGCTCATTAGTTTGTGGACTAATGAGGCATAGGAATTTTCATTGGTCGAGAGGATTGGAGGTCGGACTCATCACACCTTTTTGAGGGGAATTATTGTCTACTCTGGGACTCTCTTTATAGATCTATGTTATGTTGTGAATCCTTATTACATTACCAAGTAAAAAATGAGCTTTCCTTTAGTTTTAACAATCAATGATTAAATATGTAAGAAATTTATAGAATCTTTTATATATATTCGAGGTTCTTCATCAATAGAGAATCATCTATATCTATTTAGAGATTCTTGGTCAATGGTATCCTTCAAAACATTTATATAAAAGTATCTTGGTCATTATGATGATCAGGCTGGTTTTAAATCCACTCACTGGGGCACTTGAAGTTTATCTTCATTCAGAAGGACATGGATTATTTCAAAGTTGGGATCGAACCCGAAGATTGGCTACCTACGTATCCTTTGTTTTGGGAAAGGAATCAGAACCCACGTAGATCGAGAAATAGAGTATGATATTTATGATTAATGGCTCAAAGAAGGATGTCATAATTACTTTTACCCTCTAAGCTCACGTGAGTCATGCTAGGTGTGAGAAACAAGAGGTATTGGTAATAAGATAGACAATTGGGCCACGAAAGATGTAATCATAAGAATTGGTTTGGGGATTATGTATGTATGACTGCCCAGATAAATGAAGGTTAGGATTTACTTTAGGGAGAAAATCCAGGAATAGGGTCCACAAAGGTATATATGGTTCATCGAGATTTTGAATACTCTAACTTGAGACTTATTCCTGGAACGGAAACCCAAAATTAAGAGAGGATTGATAATTGGGTTTTACTCCTGAGAAGGAATCCCATATCAAATGTAATTTAGGACTGGTTAAAGAGAATTTGGGGGACATGGGGCTTATTCCTGAAAAGGAAGCCTAGATTTATGGCTGGGGCTTATTCCAAACAAGGAAGCCCAGGTTAAAGGATTATGATTGGGACATACTCCAAAAAAGGAGGCCCAGGTTAAGAGAATTATGGTTTGGGGCGTACTCTTGAGGAGGATGCCCAAGTTTAGGAATTTTAAGAATTTGGGGCTTACTCTTGAGGAAGATGCCCGGATTAAAGGACTTATAACTGCGGATTATTCCTGAAAAGGAGACCCAGGTTAAGGATTCTCTCATCTTAAAGGATGAGGTTGAATGAATGAACTCTCAATCTTTGGTGACATAAAGATGTATAAATCACTATGTTTTGGGAGATATTCCACAGATTTCCTTTCAAATAAGGTAGTCAAATCAAGAAATCATGCCATAAATGGATTTGAAGAGTATCTTGAAGACTGAATCTTGAATTGGAAAGGTGAAATGACTTAAGAGGGGTAAAATGGGAAAGATGGGCACCCAAAAAAAAGCAGGGGCATGCAAGTCTTGAAAGGTGCGCAAGACATACATGGACGCGCAAGTATTGGTCACGCAGGTATACCTGTGCGACATGTGGGTACTTGCGTGATTTTCAACCAGCATTAAAATACTTGAGAGACTCTTTCTTAAAGCCTTTAGAATCCTCTTGAGGTTCTTCCAGTAAAGGGATGCGCAAGTTCTATCGAAGGAGTTATGGTGGCCCGCAAGTGTGGCCACTTCCCTTAAGGGATGGCCACTCAGGCGCGCAAGTGTTGATGCATTTCAACACTTAGGCCTTCCTCCTTCTCTTTATATCTTTCGTTCTAGGTAAGAAAATACCTTAGAATTGTTCCGAAAGCATTGAGAAGAGACTTGGGCGTTGAGATCTTGAATCCGAGTTTCTGGAAAAAAATCCTCCTCGAATGGGGGGCCCACAGGGTCTATTTATAGGCAGAAGAAGACCCCAAGCGGTTATCGGGCGGTTATCACTTAGGCCGCGCAAGTCACTTGCGTGCCAAGTGAGTCGCGCAAGTCCACTTGCGCGACCATGGGGAAACTTGCATGGCATTTTGAAAATTTCTCTTTGTTCATCCCTTTGTCGATTTTTTTGCTGTTTTCTTCAAAGGTAAAATCATTTTAATCTCAGATCTTCCCCTTTTCCAATCTTGAGATTCTGTGAGGAAAGGAGAATCAACAACGTAGGATCCATAGTGGATGATCCAGGAGCTGCGCTTTCTCTACATACCCTTTAGGTAGGATCCGAGGAGGATGAACCAAGAGATGCTTCCTTTCTTCTAGCTATTCTTCTTTTTATGTTGTACATTCGTTCAGTTGTAGCTGTACTTCCAGTTGGGTTTGTATTCTGGCCCATTTACTTTTCTACACTTTCTTTTGTACTTAGTGTTTTTCTTCTACTTGTATTATGTGGTGTTTTGTTTACTTTTATTCAGGAAATGCCTTCCCAGTTATCGTTATTTATGATTTTGTTGCTAGTCTCTAGTCCCTGTCATATGGAATGCGGGCTTGGGGTAGTCATGGCATAGGCCTCGAGGAAGGGTCGTGAAATATGTGTGGAATTCCAAAACTAGAAAGAAGTGTGATTTATTTTTTTATTTCTGTATAACAAGATTGTTACTAATAATTGATTGAATATATATATATATTTGATATTTATGATATCATAATGATTCTCAATTGGTTAATTGTTATTGGATCCCAATTATTCATTGATGTACGGATCATTTTATTTTCAGTCTCATCCAATAATTTTACCTAAATGGATGTGTCATAATTGGTTATGGTGATCTCACAAGTGATTGGTCTTGGATTAGGGATCGAAGATATTGTTTTTTTAAATAAATGGAATGGTTAATGGTAATCAAATGGTTATTTATAACCATTCACCTCAACAATGTGGCATATAGATAGTTGAGACATGTTTTTCAAACTGTGCATGATGGATATGATAGTCATTCAAAACCTGTAATAAACTGTATGTGCACCACACATGGGGTGTGAATAATTTTTCTAACAATATATTGATATTTTTAGGGGGATTTTCCACGTGTATTTTACCACATGATGTGTCTGTATGGTTTAGAAAACCATGTTTCCAAATCATGCTCCCCTTTAAAAAGTGGGAAATTATAAGTTTTCACTTCTATCTATTAACCAATCTCCTCAAAAATCCTCCCTCCTTCCATAGTTAAACTTTCTGAAGCATGAGTACAATCATATTTTCCTCCTATGATTTGAGATATCTATATCATTCAAACTCTTAATCGATCTTTATAGATTATGTTGGATCACCCTCTGTTAGTCTCTCAATCCCATCATTTGTTTTTTTAATTATCTTCTTTATATTTTATTCCATTTTTAAGAGATTAAATATTATCTATATTAAATGTGATTTTCCAGTTCCTCATATTATTCACATTCTAAATGAAATCAAATGTTGAACTATATGTGGATTATTCTTCCCATATAAGGTAGGTGGTCAATTAATTTACCATAAAATAATCATCGTTTATATCTTCTTTTGGTGTGTTGCATATATAAATTTTTATGCATTGATAATAAAATTAGTAACACCTTCAATAAATTTGTTAAACCATTCAGTTGATTTTATTTAGTACCTTTGTCATTAGTGTAGGTTTATGACCTCATCATGAACCACCCATAGTGGTTGGTTCAACAAAATTCAAATTAATATCTGTAAAACCTTATTACCAAACCACCCATTAGGTGAGTTGAGATTTTCAATTATTAGTGGAATAAGTAATTGAATTAAAAGAATTGTAATGTTGAATTTATACTCACATTTCACTTATTATATCTTTTCTGTGATATGGTTAAATGTAATAACTAAATAATGAAAAGGAAGGTACATTTCAAATGTTCTTATTGATTACCCACAAAGGGGATGGGAAAATGTATTTGACTGAATTGATAAAAGGAACAGTCACAAATATAGCCTTTTGGCCACTTATTATATTATTCTTCGAGAGATACATGGGTTACAATATTTAATTCCTTAGAGAAGATCATATGAAATATTAAAATACCTAAAATGTAAAGGGAATGGACAATTAAATTGGACTTTGACAACATATTTTATAATTCCTTGGGAAATACATGGACTCATATTTTGAATTCCATAGAACAAATAAAAGGAAAAATGAATCCATATTATGCATGAATATGGTCAAAAACCTAGGTCAATGTAATGGTGTTCCATCACATGATAAATACAATGATTGTTTATATAAAATGCCTTATATGGTCTCATGGGGCACTAAATGATTTATTTATAAAATAGCTATGTTAAACACCACTCTAGGGTTTGATTAATATCTTATTATGTGTACTCCTTGTTATAGTACTGAAGAATAAATTATTTTTGGAAATTTAATTAAGTTCTATAGAAAATATCCTTAGATACTCAATGTTGATTACTAAAAACCATGGATTATTATAATGTGATCTAATAAATTCTAACACTGATACTACTTTGGAATTATTCAAATATATCACATAGAACCCCTTTTGTCGAAACTCAAATGATACACCCCTTCAGTTTAACAGCAATTTTCATGTCTTAAATGAAATGAAAATTGGGGAACCACATATGGTTATCAGTTTATATGTTGTCATATGTTATATAACATAATTAAAATATTTTTTTATATAATTTAAAATTCCCATGTAAATTATGTCTTAAAAAAAATCAGGCGTGGTTTCCCATGTATCTTATAAGGATCCTAACACTGATGTGGTTTATTTTCATTGCTACTTTACATTTAATGTAGAACAATTCTATTAATTTTTTATTTAAATATTGTGTAGTATAAGACAATGTTGTTTTTGGCCTATTGAAATTTACTCAAACACTATTTGGGCCACCATTTGGTACATGAGTAGATTTCATGGATGGAGATAGGTATAAAAGAAAGTGCCTTGCTACATATACGTGAGTTTTATTATATGATGGAGAGTGTGGGAAGAAGAACAAGCTAGATATTATGATGATATCATAGTTTATTTATTTTTCATTATTTAAATTATTTTATATTATGAAATATTGTATTCCTATTCACTTTTTTTTCTAGACATAACATCCTCATATTCTGTATATGGTAATGCATATGGATCATGTATATTTATTATTTGGATTATTTACTTCATCTTTTTAAATTATAATTCTTTATTGATTTATATTGTTTTACCATTTTTCTCTAAAATGATAATTGGCAGATAGTCTACCCCATATACCACCATAGATGCTCCTTGTCAGGTATTTACCTATATTATGTATAGAGGCGTGTTTTATGTTATATGGAAAACTAGGTTCTATTACATACTTGTAAATAAAATACAAGACATCAATTCATGGAATCAAAGAATCACATTTGTTTTCCATTATATTTTGGTTCATTGGACAAAATATTTGGATGTGATGAATTTTGGTAATGAGAATGTTCCTAGAAGTAGAAAACATAGATATAGAGAAATGTCATGTTGAAGGGGAAGGTACTTGTTGGTATAGTTTCTATTATTTATATTGTATTTTTTATTTTCATTTGGTGGAGAAAATAATTTCTAATGTTTCTTATGATTATAGATTTGTATGTGTAGTCCATTATGGTATGGAATAATTTTTCATGCATCATTTTAGGATCTAGTGGGCATAAATGTCACATATATTCAATACTAGGATTATTTTACTTTATGCATTGCCTACAATATATAATAAGTACTATGATTTATATAATAGTAAATGTATTAATTTCTCTAATAGGAAATGAATTAAAAAATAAGTTATTTAAAAAACATTCATTAACCTAAATGATGTTTACACACATATATTAATATGGGATCCTTTACTAACCAATCATCACATGATTGAGTGTTTATTTGTGGTTATGAGAGATTAAATTTTAGTTCATTCAGATTAAATTGAAGATATTAGTAATTTATAAATTATTTTCTACATATATTATGATTTTTGATCTTTATAATCAGCTAATTTTATATGAAATTATTATATCCTATGTCTTCAGGTAAGGTTATGGTTATCAATACATGAATTCCAGTTATAACTTATAATGATTATGTCTTTGTAACATAGAAAAGGTAATTCATCTAATTGAACTGTTGTATGAATATAAAATACTTAAACTAAAAATCATAAATGAATTTTTTAACATTAAATATGGATTTCAATTACATATTAAAATGAGTATTTCCCTATAACTTGTAGTTGACATTCCATGTAATAGAACACTGAAGATTGAATCATGAAATATTACCAACAACATGACTATAAATTCTGGTAGATGGGTTTGTTTTATTTGGGAAGTGATTCTTTATATATATATTCCAATAATTAATAAATATATAATATCCTATTATCAATTTTTAGTTATGTTGTTGGAATTGTTGATAAATGACTCCATGATGTCCTCATGTCGTTCACCAAGATGTTGGTGAAGACTTTTCCCCTGATGTGGTTGGACCTATCCCATATGTATGGATATTAGAAGCACCTCCATTAGTACTACCTCATATAAACAGACTGTGAATTGATACACAACTGAAAAAGGGTTTCTTGTGATTAATGCAGTCTAAAGATGGAGTTATATGATGTATACCTTATATGACATAGTCTACCTGAGTGTTATACAAGTAGAATCAATCATCATTCTCGAGGGATGGATTCCCTTGGATTTTGAATTAGGGTAAGGGTTATTTTTATCTATCATAGAACATCTAGAGATGACTCAAAAAAGATGGTAACTACCATGATTTAAATTCTTGTTGTATCTTCCATGAATGGGTGGCAAGTTTTAAATTAGGAAGATGAATATCAATACATGGTTTGGAAGAGAGTACAAATTATCTTCTATGACTAAATATTTTTATAATCACAGAGAAATAATTTATCAAGGGAACTTATGAATCTATTGCAAGGTAATACATTTGTTGTGAAATAATTATCTTATTTCCCTATGATTAATTCTTTTTCACCAACTTTTTACTGTTGATGAGATGTCTAGGGTGAGATATATTAAGGATAGGCTTAGGTATACAGTTAAATCACACTTGATAACCTTTTAATTTTATACCATTTTAATGAATGTTTACTAGGACTCATTCTACCAGAAAAAAAATTAGATAAGATAAATGTAATGTGAATGATGGTTCATTATGGAGATATTAATGTGGTATATCCAGTGGTTGAATTCTACATTTTGATTGTTCACTCAGGAATATTTGTGTTTTTAGTACACAAATGAGTTGTTACATGGTATTACAAAATTGTATAAGGTTAGTTCACATAAATTAATAGTGTGATAAGTAATTATTTTAGTGTTTAGACTATGGAAGAGTGGAATATCATTTCAAATTATACCAAATGATCATAAATATTTTCAGTTAGAGGGGACCCACATTTTCTCCACCTTCAAGATCAGGATGACTACTTCCATAATGGTCTAGAAGATATAGTACCACCATCCATTTATACCATGGAGGAGGAAGTGGTAAAAGAATCAAAATATATGTATAAGGCCCCAGCCTTCATCCTTACTTAATATTGAATTGAATGAATAATTCACATTGAGGATCTTTTCAGGTTTAGAGTTTTAGAGAATTAGGACATAACTATTACATCTCAAAAGATTACAAAGTAGTATCTTCTACTAAATTTCCATAAAATAAAAAATTCTTAAAAAGAAACATGTCTAGTTTCATGTTTTAGGTAGCATGACTTTCCCTTGATCCCATCCTTGACCCTATTCCATGCTAAGTCCTGTGAAAAACATTTCAAAAACTTGGGATGAGCATAAAAACTCAGTAAGGGATACACAAAGAATAAAAACTGTTAGTTTATCAAAACAAATATTAAACCATGTATACTTTATCAAGGTAATACTTTTCACCTTTATGAAGTAGTAAAAACTCTTCACTGAATAAAATATCATTACTTACCTTTTTGTAACCAAAGTATTACCATAAAACCCATATAAAGAACACACAACATATATAAAGGTAACTTGGGACATAAACATACTTAAGTGGAATAACCATACGGTCGACTTCCCCACATATCACTTAATGGAATAGACATACGGCCAATTTCCATACATACTTAATGGAATAGCCATACGGCCAACTTCCATACCCAATGCATTGGAGGTTATAACGTAACCACCCGTCCTGCTATTCACGGCACCACCCTTCATATGGTTTATAACGTAACCACCCGTTAAAATGTTCAAGTACCAATATAAAATCATAAAACATAAAACCAATATAAAGGAATGATAACATTTCCACATTTCAATCACAGTATACCATAATAGAATCCTTTATCAAAACCATTTTCAATACCAAAATACATAAAAGTGTATATGGTATTTATTTCATTTTAAAAACACAACGGCTTGTTGAGGAAGCCAAAGACCAAATAATACTCGCGGTGGCAGAAAAGGTTTTTGTCGCCGCGTACGTTAAATGAAACATTCCTTTTTGTCGTTTTGTAAAACGCTTCGTATAAAAAGATTCCTTTTGTATTAAAGTGAAATTCAAAGGGGGTTTATACACCGTATAAAAGAAATTTGTGTATAAAACGAAATATGCCTCAATGAAAGGAGATTGAGACGAAGTCCCTTACCTCAGGTCTGACATGACTCGATCATTCTTTAACGTCCTGAATAATAAACTTGAGTTAATTAATACTTGATTAAGAACCTTTTTAGAGTTCATTATTACTTTTATATCACTTATTTATATGTTATAAATATTATGTAACCAGTTAAGTTAATAATGTTTGTTTTGTCGATATTTGGTTCTTAAGTCGAAAGTGGACTTCTTACAATTACATGTTGTTCGTGTGGTCAAAGGTTCTTTATATCCAGAATGACATTCCTAATTTGGATATCATATATATAATATATATCCAGCATATACATGTATTTATAATATTACATAATAATTTAGAGGTAAGAAATGAAATGCACCGTTTATGGAGACGGTAAGCCGTACGTACGCATGAACGCTACATTCATTCCTTTCTCATATTAATGGAATTAAAATTAAATGAGAGGTATGTATATTTTAATTCCAGCATTATATTCATAATTTATATGTATCATTCATTATATATATCCATTATATACATATACTTTTAATAGTACATTACATTTGGGGATAAGAAATGAAATGCACCGTTCATGGAGACGGTAAGTCGTACGTACGCATGAACGCTACATTCATTTCTATCTCATAATTTAATGGAAAGAAATAATAATTATATATAGGTATATAATAGTTCCAGTATAAAATCATATATAATAACATTAAATCCATCCTTTGTACGTCCCACGTAAGGCATTAACGAATCACATCACTTTGAGGGGCGGTAGTCTGCACTTCTTAAAATGAAGATATCATGTATACCCATAATGGAAGCCATAAATGTAAGACACAAATAAAAAATACAGAAGCATAAGTAAAACATAAACATATTATATATCATATATAAAAATATTGACATCATAATGGCCACCTTTGAAGGTGTTAAATGAGTATTGAACAATCATCATTTCAGGAGGCAGAATTTCACCATCCACGGAAACCGTATGTTCTTTAACCATTTGATGTAGTTGTGTGAGAGTGTAGCTCGAATAAATCTTATAACAACATCCTAGTATATTGAAGATACTGGTGTTGTTACAAAAGAAGTAAATAAAAAGAGTTTAGAGGGTTGGAGAAGCAAAATGAAACAAATGAACAAGAGAGAATGAATTACCTTTAAAAGTGTAACTCCTTTTGATTTGAGACTAAAGGCTTCCTTTGAAAGGATTATGCCCAAAGGGAATCCTCTATGATGAGGAGAGGGATGTGGAGAGAGTAAATGGGCAGGGGTTGGCCGAGCCAAAGGCTTGAGGAGTGTGTGAAATGAGGTAGAGGTGGGGGCCTTTTATAAGAGGAGAGGATGGGTACTTTTGGAAAGTAAAGAAATATTACTTTATTTGAAAATGTGTTTCGGTTTTAAAAGGTCCCACATTGATATAATTCGTGGATACGGTGATAAGGGTTTGAAATCCACTCATCCAATTGGTTTTGTACATGTGTAGTTCATAGATTTTACATTATCTTTCCATTTTATTTAAATCGTCAAATAATGATGGCATCGCTGCATCATTATTATGTCATAAATAATTTAATTTATTTGATGTATAAAAATTATAAAACAAATACTATGGTGTAGGAAATCTTTTTAGATTTCCAATGACTATTTATAATCAAAAATCTAATCTTTATAACCCCATGTAAAATTTTTTTTCGTAAAACATATTATGTTTGTGTCATTTTTACATTTACATTAATTAAAAAGTTATTTATGTCATTTCCCAACCAAAGTGTCTCCATGGGGTCCCCAAGTTGACCCATGGCTTGTCTTGATCGGTAATGACACAACCAATAAGTTTGGGACATGTGTCTAGGTCTCTTTATATTATTAAAGAATTATTTATACCTTAAACTACACTAATTACTACTAATCGCGATTAGTAACTTAATAAGTTACTATTCACCAAAAAATTATTTTTATCCCATTGAAGAACATTTTACTTCTTATTGACAACCATGTATGTCAGATTTTTGAAATTCCAAACACAATGATGGAAAAATTTCATTTAAACGGAAAATCAGCCTTTATAAGTACCACTTAGTGGTTTCACTATTCATCAAAAATTGAAGTTTTTCAGAAAATTACCAAAAATTCACCCTAAGCTATATTTGATATTACGAATTAAAAAAAGAAGTCTATTTTACAAAATTCAAAACATATAAGTCACATTAATTAATTTAATAATTAATTCCCGCTGTCAGAGCAAATAGCGTGTTTTTATGAAACAATAAGTATCAAAAGATTGATACTAGTTTAAGTCCGATTTCAAAGTGAAATTAATTCCAACGACCACTATTGGATTTAATGGCAAAAATATTTTCTAATTTCACTTTAAAACCAATTAAAAAGATAATCTAATCATATAAATAAATTATATTAAAAAGATGTTTTGAATTAAAATACAACATTTTACACTATTCATTAAAAAAATGAACTTTATCAGAAAGGTACCAAAAATTTACAGAAAGTAAATTTTGATGTCCCGATTCTAAAGAAGAGTTTTATTTGGTCCATAAGAATGTATAAGAGTGATCAAAACTATATTTAATGACAGTACGCTATCAAAAGGCGAAAAGTGAACCTTTAGTGAAAACTAGGGCATATACGCCTAAAATTGAATTCTTTCTGTATTTTAAGCCATTATCTTTTATTGGATAAATGTAAAAACATTTAAAAACATATATAATAATATTTTAGTTATTTATATCCATTCCCGCCAATACAATAGCTACATGTTAACTACCATTTAAAATAATATTATTTTATTATTAGAGTGCAACGTAAGATTCGCAAGAAACTCGTTGTTGCGTGTTGGGTACGCCATCGAGCATAGCATCCCATTTAAAGTAATATTAATATTTGATTCACAAATATGGATAAATATAAAGATGACATATTCTTTATTTACCTGCGGTGTTACATCCTTCCCCCCTTTTGGGAATTGCGTCCTCTCAATTTTAAAATTGGGCTTGGAAACATCCTTGAAAGTCCCACATCGGAACAAGGATCGGTAAAACAATCACTTTAAAATAATGAAAGATAAGTACAAAGGTCACCCGAGTTAACCCATACTAGGATTCCATGTAGAAAAACATGGACATGGAAGAAAAAGAAAAAGGTCATGTTCTTGAGGGAGAGTGATAGTAAACAGGTCTAGGAGAAAGTTAACAATGAGAAAATCACAAACTTGTGATGGGTTAAACAGTATTCGATTCCCCAGTAGGAAAAGCTAATAGACAACATTTTTGTGTTAGATACTTTTTATTGGGGAATTTATTCATAAGGAAACATAATCACTTATCATGTTGACCATCAACCTTTACTGGATTCCTTAATCAAACTCATATTTTTTTTCCAAAAGACGAGTATTTAGGGAGACTTGTTTTCATTAAGAGTACTATAATCAACTTCTAGAGAGTCACCTAATCCAAAAAAAGAGAACTATATACTTCCCATGACTTTAGACCTTAACCATAACCAAAACCAAAAAGGTTAGTACAAGGTCAGATAATCCAGAAAAGGATAACCCTTTATAAAAAGAAAATCTATTCTTAATCTCCAAAATTTGTCCAACAAAATCCAAAGTTCAATGAGGACCATCCGATAAACAAATTTGTCAATAAAAATTCCACAAAGTAAACCAATCTAAGATTGAAACCCAAACATTTTAAGGATTTAGTCACATAGTCTTCCAAGTTAAATCGTAACATTTATCTCCAAACAACATCAGTTGCTCCTAATGTCCGGTATTGAAAAGTAATTAACCTAATCACATATCCTCCATGATAGGTTAATAATTTTCATAAATAACCCAAAATCATCTTACTCTTAATTCATAAAATCATATAACCAGAAAGAATCAGTCAAACTAACCAGGGACTTCACGTAGTCCAGTGGTAGGCGATAAATACCAGTCGCACTTTGGTTGTGGGTTCGATTCTCGCAGCTTTGTCCGACGCGACGGGTTATCACACGGTCTGCGTGTTGTCCTTTTTTCAAAACTATATAATTCTTAAATCATTCCCCAAAAAGGGATAAAATCATCAAAAATAACCATAACATAATTTATCCTCAATTTTATCTCATGACTTTCACTTCAATCATAACATATATTAAACCATAATTACCTCAAAAGTTAGGATCATATAAACCCAAATGTTTCTTTATAACTATGTCCACAAAAGAAGAGATAACTATTCCTTGAATAAAATTTCATATATTAAACATCAGGGTTACACATAATATAAAAAGTCTTCTAACGTAACCCCATCATCAAAAGAGACTTAATACTCTTAATAATTTCACCATAACTCTTGAAGCCCTTATATGTTGAGATCTTACTTATTCAACATTATTCATGATCCATTAACCATTCCGTTCCATCTTATTCCGAAATACCTCTTTCCTACAAACAAAATCATGAATCATATCCTAAGAATCCAAAATAGGAAAACAATAGTCATGAAATAATACATACCTTTGATTGGTCATTGTCAGTTTCTTCATTCTCAATCGGAATGGCATTAGGTATTGGTAAACAAACATTTGTACGCTCATGGTGACCCCATTCACGAAACATCTTCATAGGACATGTGTTTGCATAATGACCATGCAAACCACATTTAAAACATTCAATTGATCCCTCAGAAAGAACTTCTTTCCATTTCCTCGAGTCAACTGGATGCTTCCTTTTTCCATGGCAGATTCTTGCTTTATGACCTTCATTTCCACATCTATAGCATATTTTTGTCCCTTTGAAACATTTTCCTAGGTGTTTCTTTCCACATCTTTGACACATAGGTTTTTGAACACACTTACCTTTATGATTATTACCTGTAGTTCCGTAGGGATTTGTTTCTCGCATACATGATGCCTTATAGAAATCACCAAGGTTTAGGTGGTCAATCATAAATCCAGATAGTTGGTTGAGGATAAACACAAGAGTTCTCATTACAGCTCCCATATCATTTAGTTGCTCGCTTAGAAAACTGTCACAGTTTCCTTCACATCCACCGTTACCTTGGTGCCTGCTAGATCCAGCCATTTACAAAAACCAAAAAGGGTCAGTGTGAGTATAACAACAAAACCATCATGTACTAATGAGGAAGATAAACACTAAGATATTCTTAATCATTCACTTTATCTAAAACTAGTATTATGTCTGAAATCCTAACCATTATGGTAATGTCACTTATGCTTAAAGAATACCCTAACCTCTAAAGTTATCTATACCGACCTCTGATACCAACTATAAGGCCCCAGCCTTAAACCTTACTTAATATTGAATTGAATGAATAATTCACATTGATGATATTTTCAGGTTTAGAGTTTTAGAGAATTAGGACATAACTATTACATCTCAAAAGATTACAAAGTAGTCTCTTCTACTAAATTTCCATAAAATAAAAAATTCTTAAAAAGAAACATGTCTGGTTTCATGTTTTAGGTAGCATGACTTTCCCTTGATCCCATCCTTGACCCTATTCCATGCTAAGTCCTGTGAAAAAATTTTCAAAAACATGGGATGAGCATAAAAACTCAGTAAGGGATACACAAAGAACAAAAACTGTTAGTTTATCAAAACAAATAGTAAACCATGTATACTTTATCAAGGTAATACTTTTCACCTTTATGAAGTAGTAAAAAATCTTCACTGAATAAAATACCATTACTTACCTTTTTGTAACCAAAGTATTACCATAAAACCCATATAAAGAACACATAACATATATAAAGGTAACTTGGGACATAAACATACTTAAGTGGAATAACCATACGGTCGACTTCCACACATATCACTTAATAGAATATCCATACGGCCAATTTCCATACATACTTAATGGAATAGCCATACGGCCGACTTCCATACCCAATGTATTGGAGGTTATAACGTAACCACCCATCCTGGTATTCACGACACCACCCATCATATGGTTTATAACGTAACCACCCGTTAAAATGTCCAAGTACCAATATAAAATCATAAAACATAAAACCAATATAAAGGAATGATAACATTTCCACATTTCAATCACAGTATATCATTATAGAATCCTTTATCAAAACCATTTTCAATACCAAAATACATAAAATAGTATATGGTATTTATTTCATTTTAAAAACATAACGTCTTGTTGAGGAAGCCAAAGACCAAATAATACTCGCGGTGGCAGAAAAGGTTTTTGTCACCGCGTACGTTAAAAGAAACATTCCTTTTTGTCGTTTTGTAAAACGCTTCGTATAAAAAGATTCCTTTTGTATAAAAGTAAAATTCAAAGCGGGATTATACAACGTATAAAATAATGTTGTGTATAAAATGAAATTTGCCTCAATGAAAGGAGATTGAGACGAAGTCCCTTACCTCAGGTCCGACTTGACTCGATCGTTCTTTAACGTCCTGAATAATAAACTTGAGTGAATTTATACTTGATTAAGAACCTTTTTAGAGTTCATTATTCCTTTTATATCACTTATTTCAATGTTATAAATATTATGTAAACAGTTAAGTTAATAATGATTGTTTTGTCGATATTTGGTTCTAAAGTCGAAAGTGGACTTCTTACAATTACATGTTGTTCGTGTGGTCAAAGGTTCTTTATATCCAGAATGACATTCCTGATTTGGATATCATATATATCATATATATCCAGCATATACATGTATTTATAATATTACATAATCATTTAGAGGTAAGAAATGAAATGCACCGTTCATGGAGACGGTAAGCCGTACGCACGCATGAACGCTACATTCATTCCTTTCTCATATTAATGGAATTAAAATTAAATGAGAGGTATGTATATTTTAATTCCAGAATTATATTCATAATTTAGATGTATCATTCATTATATATATCCATTATATACATATACTTTTAATAGTACATTACATTTGGGGATAAGAAATGAAATGCACCGTTCATGGAGACGATAAGCCGTACGTACGCATGAACGCTACTTTCATTTCTATCTCATAATTTAAGGGAAAGAAATAATAATGATATATAGGTATATAATATTTCCAGTATAAAATCATATATAATAACATTAAATCCATCCTTTGTACGTCCCACGTATGGCATTAACGAATCACATCACTTTGAGGGGGCGGTAGTCCGCACTTCCTAAAATGAAGATATCGCGTATACCCATAATGGAAGCCATAAATGTAAGACACAAATGAAAAATACAGAAGCATAAGTAAAACATAAACATATTATATATCATATATAAAAATAGTGACATCATAATGGCCACCTTTGATGGTGTTAAATGAGTACTGAACAATCATCGTTTCGGGAGGCAGAATTTCTCCATCCACGAAAACCGTATGTTCTTTAACCATTTGATGTAGTTTTGTGAGAGTGTAGCTCGAATAAATCTTATACAAACATCCTAGTATATTGAAGATACTGGTGTTGTTACAAAAGAAGTAAATAAAAAGTGTTTAGAGGGTTGGAGAAGCAAAATAAAACAAATGAACAAGAGAGAATGAATTACCTTTAAAAGTGTAACTCCTTTTGATTTGAGAATAAAGGCTTCCATTGAAAGGATTATTCCCAAAGGGAATCCACTAGGATGAGAAGAGGGATGTGGAGAGAGTAAATGGGTAGGGGTTGGCAGAGCCAACAGCTTGAGGAGTGTGTGAAATGAGGTAGAGGTGGGGGCCTTTTATAAGAGGAGAGGAGGGGTACTTTTGGAATGTAAAGAAATATTACTTTATTTGAAAATGTGTTTCGGTTTTAAAAGGTCCCAAATTGATATAATTCGTGGATACGGTGATAAGGGTTCTAAATCCACTCATCCAATTTGTTTTTTACATGTGTAGTTCATAGATTTTACATTATATTTCCATTTTATTTAAATCATCAAATAATGATGTCATTGTTGCATCATTATTATGTCATAAATAATTTAATTTATTTGATGTCTAAAAATTATAAAACAAATACTATGGTGTATGAAATATTTTTAGATTTCCAATGACTATTTATAATAAAAAATCTAATATTTATAACCCCATGTAAAAATTGTTTTCGTAAAACATATTATGTTTGTGTCATTTTTACTTTTACATTAATTAAAAAGTTATTTAGGTCATTTCCCAACCAAAGTGTCTCCATGGGGTCCCCAAGTTGACCCATGGATTGTATTGATCGGTAATGACACAACCAATAAGGTTGGGACTTGTTTCTAGGTCTTTTTATATTATTAAAGCATTATTTATACCTTAAACTACACTAATTACCACTAATCGCGATTAATAACTTAATAAGTTATTATTCACCAAAAAAATATTTTTATCCCATTGAAGAACATTTTACTTCTTAATGACAACCATGTATGTCGGATTTTTGAAATTTCAAACACAATGATGGTAAAATTTCATTTAAATGGAAAATCAGTCTTTATAAGTACCACGTAGTGGTTTCACTATTCATCAAAAATTGAAGTTTTTCAGAAAATTACCAAAAATTCACCCTAAGCTCTATTTGATATTAAGAATTCAAAAATGAAGTCTATTTTAAAAAATTAAAAACATATAAGTCACATTAATTAATTTAATAATTAATTCCCGCTGTCAGAGAAAATATCGTGTTTTTATGAAACAATAAGTATCAAAAGATTGATACTAGTTTAAGTCCGATTTGAAAGTGAAATTAATTCCAACGACCACTATTGGATTTAATGGAAAAAATATTTTCTAATTTCACTTTAAAACCAATTCAAATGATAATCTAATAATATAAATAAATTAGATTAAAAAGAGGTTTTGAATTAAAATACAACATTTTACACTATTCATTAAAAAAATGAACTTTATCAGAAAGGTACAAAAAATTTACAGAAAGTAAATTTTGATGTCCTGATTCTAAAGAAGAGTTTTATATGGTCCAAAAGAATGTATAAGAGTGATCAAAACTATATTTAATGACAGTATGCCATCAAAAGGCGAAAAATGAACCTTTAGTGAAAACTAGGGCATATACGCCTAAAATTGAATTCTTTCTGTATTTTAAGACTTTATCTTTTATTGGATAAATGTAAAAACATTTAAAAACATATATAATCATATTTTAGTTATTTATATCCATTCCCGCCAATACAACAGCTACATGTTAACTACCATTTAAAATAATATTATTTTATTATTAGAGTGCAACGTAAGATTTCCAAGAAACTCGTTGTTGCGTGTTGGGTACGCCATCGAGCATAGCATCCCCATTAAAGTAATATTAATATTTGATTCACAAATATGGATAAATATAAAGATGACATATTCTTTATTTACCTGCGGTGTTACAATATGATATACATCGCTAGTAGTGGAGAATTACTTACGGTGGTCATGATGAAGATCAAGGACATGGATCTGCCTAGTTACTTTATGTACATCCCATACCTATAAGGAAAAGTATCAGAGCATCTACAGTACAGGTAAAATTTATTTCAACCACAACTTTAGTATATACATTTTTTATATCAGCTCTTCACAATAATTTATAAATTAGGCTATTTTGGAATGTCTTGGGCTGAAAATTTTATTAATTTTTTGGATTGGTGACTATTGATAATCTATTGAAAGTATTATCAAAGAGTGTACACCAATGCATTGGGTTACCCCTAAATATTTGTGTTTAAAATTTATTATGTAAAATTATTATCCTTGATATGATAGGATTCTAAATCATTATTGTGATCGTTTTTTTGGTTCTTTATATGACTATATATATTATTATCACTTGAAATTGAAAAAATCATTACTAGAGTTCAGTAATGATATGTACAATGTTAAATGCAATGTCAAGGACAGTCAAGATGGAAATATGCTTCATGGTCTAGGTGGAGTGTCATGAAAGATTTAAACTCTTTTCCGTGATTGAAAAGTATAAAAGGATGTTATTCATTCAATTGTTTAGAAATTCAAGGATATTATTCACAATGAATATTCAAGACTACTTCTTAAGAGGTAGGTAGAGTACACTATAGATATTTTTCTAGGTGAAGAACTATTATCCATTCCTCTATAAAGGATAGATAATACTATGCTCTAGGAACTCAAGAGGTAGTTAGAGGACCTAGAATATAAATGGTTTATTTGACCCAGTATTTCTCATCGAATTTCTCCCAAACATTATGCCAATAATTTCGATGGAGTCCTCAACCTATGTGTCTAATAATGATGCATGAATTTGATTATGGTTAAGAACCAATACCTAATTCCTCATATATAATATATGTCCAATTATATATGTGATTCTAGTGCCTTTCCAATGAATGTATTGAGACCGGGTTGTCATCAATAGAGGGTTGGATCCTTGGATATAACACATACAACATTTTAAAGGATATATGGACTATTATAATACCTAGTAATGTCACAAGGTCTAAAAAATGCATTGAATTTCTATATAGTTCTGCTGAATTTTTTTTCCACCCATACTCTCACTCCATTGTGGTAGTTTGCATGAATGATATCATTGAATATTCTAATAATTGACATTATTATTCCAAAAAAAAAATTATAATTAAACTAAATTAATATATATAATATGTCATATGATTAATTTCAAATAATTAATTAATAATCTTCACATATTGGTTGACATCATATCAGAATGAGGAGTACTTATGGATTTAGGGTAGGTGAAAGACATAGTTTACATAAATCAGTGTAAGAAAATTTTGGATATTCAGAGTTTCATTAGGATAGATGGTTACTATAGGAAATTAATAATAGATTTCTTAATCTGTTAATAACTTCTTTTGGGATTGAACATGATATATGTTATGATTATGTGTTTTGAAGTTTGTGAGAATGTCTTTCTGGTGTTCAAAGTATAGTTAACGCATGTTCTAATCATGACTTTTATAGATCCTCATAAAAATTATATTGATTATTCTATTTGAATTGGAAATATACTAGGAATCATTTTTATTAAAGGGGAATGACTTGTGACATTCAATTCAAAACATTTGTTGCCTCACGATCATAATTACCTAACTCAGGACCATGAGATAGAAACATATGTTCCATCATTACTTTACAAGAGACATTTTTTTCGGGGAATGATTCATATTTTAAAATGGTCACAAAATTCTTAAATACAAATTCTATATGTTTGAATATAACCTTTAATAGTTAAGGTGGGTTGAATACGTTTAGTTATCGGCCATTATCTTGGTGATATTATGAGGAAGGTAAATGCAAGTGTTGATTATCTAAGCTTAAAAACTAAGCTGAACGTTATTAAGGAATATATTTGAGAATAGAGGTTGATGAAACAACATTATAAGATGTATAACGGAGTTAAATAGTCTCATCGGTAGATTTTTCTCAAATCCTAATTGGTGACCTCATCACTAATAGATCTATTTTTGGGATGGAAATTATCTCTTACTAATGTTTCAGTCAATAGGGAAGGTGTCTCATATGAGGACCCACCACCTGGTTGGGTTGTAAATGAGGATTAGATATTTCATATTTAAGGAAATTTATGGGTTCCTATAGAGGTATGTGAGTAATTGGTTTGAGATACGCTTTCCTTGAAATGGGAAGTGCGTCATTGAATTACCAAGATGTATTTGGACAATCCCCCACCAGTATTGGTAGACTGGAATGAACATGAATATTTCACATTTCATTATATATTGTTCCACCTATAATCTTGTGTAGGTGGAACACCATCTTCCATCTAGAATATTATATCCTCTACCCATTATAGAGTGAAAATTCGATGAAACCACCATGGATTTCATTAATGGATTACTAAAATTACATACAGGTAGCGGCACTATTTGGGTGATTTTGGATTAGTTGAAAAATATATCTCATTTCCTACATATATGGGATATATTTTCTGTAAATAAACATTAGAGGATATATATTCATGATATTTTATGTCTTTATAGGGCCATGAGTACTATCATATCATATAATGACTATTTGTTAACTTTGAGATTCTCTTAGGGGTTACAAAAATATTTTCGTACACATATACTTCTGATTATAATATATAACCAATAGAATAATGGTCAGTCTGAACATATACATGAATTATAGGTTATTCATCGAGTGAATGTCATTTATTTTGATGTTTCTTTGAAATAAATTTACCCCTTATTTTGTCATCAAATAATAATAGTTTCCATGATACAATACATATAGCTACGTATGAGGCCCTATATAGTCAGTCATTACTACCACCTCTGTGATGGTAAAAGGTAGGGTAGGAAACACTACAAGAACTATATATTATTTCATATACATAAATGCATATACAATTGATTAGGAAATGTTTGTTTATATCACTATCATGGTAGAAGTATTATACTAAGCATCATCTCTAATTGTTTGTGTTTATGGTGGGATATTGGTTCATCTAGCATGTTTCAGCATGATTGGGACATCAATGGATACATAGACAAGGGAAGTTGACACATATATTCATTGGAACGTTCGATATTTTGGAGAGAGTAAGGCCAGTATCTTATCAGATGTATATCCCTTATTAGATCCAATACATGTATGGCATCTTCCATATTCCCCTCATTCACAATTATCATTTTAATTTGTCTCTGGGTTTTTATTACGAGGAAGTACAATTATATAATATTGTTTTTTCTTTTGAGGAGTATCCAATTAGTACGATTGATCATAGCATAGATTCTTGTGGAAGGAGGTAATTTCCTCTAGTTTGGGTAATATGAAATCATTACCATGTAAATGATGAGACTGAGGAGTTAGATCTAGATATATATGATCAATTTATAGTATTACATTTTCATAGAGACCAAATACCCTCATGGAAACTCGAGGACACAATGTTTTATAGAGGGGAGGTTATAAGATCCTAATTTCTCAATGAGTTACAAATCCTATTATTTTTTATCTCATCCATTATTTATTCATAAATGATTGTGTTTAAAGAGTTTATGGTGGTATTAAGAGTATTCAATCTTGGAATACAACACTGATTTATTGTTTAGGAATTAAAGGGGAAGGCATAGAATTATAGTTCCTTTTGTTCTAACTGTACGCCTCAACCGTGTGGCCCATAGTGGGTGGCACATGGTTTGTCAAACAAGCACTTGGGGTTTCCAAATGATGAAAAACATACATATAACTAAAGGATCACCATCTTTGGTGAGAATATAGTTTATTTAACCCTGAAACTATGATATGTGGGGTCTGATCCTTGGGAAAATGATAAAACCATTTATATTCCCACATTTCATATATCAACTTTCCCAGACATGGGAGATATCTTTTACTCATCCTATGCTTTTATATATACCCTTCATATAAACCTGAAATCAATCATCATTGGTTAGGTCAGATCTCCCTTAGTTCGTCTCTGTATCCTCATTATTCATTTCTCAAACACTTCTTCATCTTGAATATTATATTCACGCCGGCTCATAAGCCCTATTTGTAGGTCAATTTTTTATTTTATTCAATTTAACTTAATTCAAACCACATAAGAGGCTAACAATGGAAGAATAATCTTACACCCATCTAATGTGGGTGGTGGTCTGGTACCTTTCCCAAATTTTATAGTTTTTTAAATGATGTTTAATCTTTCCCAAAATTATAACTTCCACCCATTTCTCATAAAACGAGTAATACCTTAAATTTGTTCGTGATATGATTTCCATTATGTTATTTAACCTCTATGACATGATTAGTGTTTAACAACATCAAAACAAACCCCTCCTTTTATGGAGTTTGTTTCGAATTTCCAATTACTAAAATTCTTCCCTTATGACTAAACCACCACTTGGATGAATCCTGTTTTCGTCTTGTTAGTGGATGTTATAGATGACTTCAATGAATTTTAATTTTGAAATAATGCTTACATTTTTATTTTATCACTTGTAATTGAAGAGATCAAATGTTAGCACTAAACAATGAAATTACATGGAAGATTTCCATGGCCTTTTTATTACGCATAAATTTAATGGTCTAATGTGATTAAATGAATTGATCAAATGAATTGAAACTAATATGGAATTTGGACAACATATTATATTTTTTCATAGGAGATAATTGAGTTCAAATACATAATACATTAGACTAATTTTAAGGGTATATTAATATACATGAAATGTTAATGATATGGTTAATTCACTTATTCCTAAACCACATTTAAAGTATTCCTTTAGATAAACATTAATTACAATTCATGATTACATAAATAGTATCAAATGAAAAATGGAATTATATTCTGCTTGACTAAGTTATAATTATTGTATCACTATAAATGTTGAATTCCTTGTGTGATAAATTGATTTTTGATATAAAATTCCTTTGATGGATTCATAGTTCACCAACCTATTTATTGATTCAAATTATTAGGGAAAAACTATAGTAGGATTTATTAAATGTCTTATATACATGAATACCTCAGTGTAGCATTAATTATTGATTTCATTCCAAAAAATAAATTAAATTCATTGGATAATATCTTTATATTTATCTTGATGATTATGTAATAACTTGGACTAACTCTTTGGGCAGAAATCTAGTCTAAACCATGGATACATAAGAGTTGTTGTATTGAATTGGCTATAAACCCTTACTGTGAAATGCCAATGGACACCTTTTTAGTTTACACTTCATTTCTTGGTATTATATTCCTTTGAACATTTATAACGCCATATGATCATTAGTGTACATCAATGCCTTGGTTATATAACTTGGGTTCTTACTATATTTATATAATATAAAATGATCATAGACATTCTAGCTTAGGTCGAAGCAGATATGGTCTGTCATGTATCCCACAAGAAACCTTTGATGAACAAGGATTATTAAAACTTCTCATTTAAATTTTTTCACATACATACTATTCATTTTATATTCAATTATTGGATAGTATTTTACTCTATTAGTGGTGGAATACCATTTTTTATTATGGTTATTCTCTATATTATATTTCTTATTAATGTGTTCTATTTATTATTTGGATGATTTAATTTGAATATCTACATTATAATACCTTTTTAGATTTATATATTAGTTACTTCTTTGCTCTAATCTTATTAAGGGGTTGTATTTTCCCATCCATGCCACTATATACCCTCACTTATAGTTGGCAACATCTCGCATATAGGGAGGTAACCCTGAGGCCATGTGGAAAAATACATTTCGTTATATATGATTGAACTGATTTTGGGATTCCATAATTATTATCTACCTTTATTTCATTCCAAAAATTAAATGGTGGAAACAAAACTCATTGGTACATACTCACTATAGTCACCACGAAGTAATGTAATTCATTTATATCCACTAGTTGTTGACAACGGTTAAAAAAAGTATATATAATTAGTAAATATTACACTTATAACTCTTTTTTTATTTTTTATATTATGAATCCAGGAACTATGTTAATGTAAAGTGACTATTGACCATAGTCATTAATGAAAAATTGATTAGTTTTTACCCAAATGACCCTTTTAAGGAAGAATTGCAAAAATAATAATAATTGGAAATTATAAGGGAATGATACACAATAATTAATATATAAATAATATTATTTGATTTAAATTTATTAAATATTTATTTATTATAAAGTATATTTTAATAAATACCAAGCAATATGGGTCATGAGGTATGTGGATCTTATCTCAATTTTGTTTCCATGGGACACATACCATATTCACAATTTTTTTCCATCTTGAGGTTTATATATTATATTATTTATATGGTATGTAATGAATTCATTTATATTCATATTATTTATTGTTTCATTATAATTTTTTTTCTTTTAGGAGGTTTATCATATAATTATAAGAAGAATTTTATTCATCATTTGTAAGTCATATTTATGGTTTCATTATGAGATAGGTGGTCATGGATTTATATAACCCTATAATGTATTGGGTAATGTTATATTGATATCTCATGATATAATAATAATAATCATCATCATCATGTCCAAAAATATAACCTTTACACATTTTTATGTGTAAGTATGATTTATTCTAGCTATGTTCATAATATTATGCCTTGACATGATTGAGAATAGCTTCTTTCACAATTTTTTGGCTTGTGAATTTTTGATTCTATGTATTCTCAAATGACTAAGTGTGAACATAATTTCAAATAGACATGTTCACAAGATTATGATTTCTTATGAATGTGATTCCACATACCAATGTTGTGAATCATGAATGATAACTACTTATTTTTTTCTCTTATTGATTATGCTTATGGATTTAACTTCATTTTTTAGTTTAGGTTATATACTATTCAATGTATGAAATTTTTATATCGAGAAAGTGAAATTGATTTTATATTCATATCTGTATGATAATGATATATTAATATTTATATATCTCATGTTTACCTTACTAAGAATTTTATCTTAGGATTTGTTATTTTTACCTTCCCCATTTTTTTTGTTGAAGGATTTAAATGTGATGAGTCTAGAAGGGTACCTTATGTTATGAAATTTTTTAGTCTTGTAAATATTGTACATAAAAAATATTTATAGGTATCTTCCATAAAACTAAACTAATCATTTTTGGTTTTTAGGATTTTTTATTTATAAAATATATTTAATATTCAAAATTGTATTTAATATTTATATATGTTATTATAATATCGTTAAAAGACACATAAGTTTAGTGGAACCTTATCTCTTCCCAATCCAATGGTTTGGGCAATGATTTTACTATAATTATAGGGAATCTAGAAAAAAATGGATTTAATAATTAGATAATATAAATGTAAATAATATAAATCCATAAATTTGTAGATAAAGATGAAATATCACTTAATAACATTATTAAATAGATACACTGAAAAATTAAAGGAATCATCATTATATTATAAATTTTTAAAATTTTAACCAAAAAATTCACATAAATATGGTAATATAATATTTATTATAAAGACAATGAAAAATGGTAAAGGAATATCTATAAAAAATAATAAAAAAATTGTTTTAAATTTAGTTCATTTAGTAAATGTGATGAAAATATTTTATTTTCACACTTATTTAAAAAGACAAATATTACCTATAAGGAAAACAGAAGAAATAATCAATTTGTAAATATTTTCAAAAAAAATAAAATATAGTTTATAATTAAATAATAAAAAAAATGTGGTTTTAAAATTACATTATTGAAAAATTTTATGGGATATTTACAAGAAATAAAACAATTCCCCTATAAAAAGATAAATCAAGGTCATGTTTTATCCAAACAATCATTCTTTTTAAATTTTTACCAAATATAGGTAAATAGAAATAATTTTGGAAAATTTCCTAAATAATTAGGCTAGAGTAAAAAATATTGGATTTATAATAAAAATAACATAGATATTTAGGCAATGGTAATTTAATCATAAATATTCCTGATGAAGAGTTAGATTTCATTATAAAACATAAAAAAATCATAATATTTTTATGTTCAGATAAATAAATAATTTTTTTATTTAAATAAAATTAAAATATATATGAAATAATTATAAATGAAGTAAAATTGTTAAACATCCATAACACATATAATCATTTCATAACAGAGTCAATGGAGAAGTTATATAACAAAATGCAAGAAAATTGTGATGAAAATCTTTTTATCTTGGAATTAAGTTGGGTCAAACATGCTCTAACAAATTGTATTATAAATAAAGATATATTATAAATATATAAATGAAACATAGTCAAAAATAATATATTTTATATCATTCTGTTATGATTTAATCAGTTCAAATTATTATTAATTCTTTTTTGAAATAATTATTTGGTGTTAACTAATAAATTTTCGATGCATGATCTAATTTGAATGTTCCGTTCTTTTAACTTGTTCAGGGTATCAAAATCAGAAAAATATTTTTAATTATTTAGATCATTATTTTATCATCTTTCATGTGCCTCATAATCACTCAATATAACATATGTGAATTTTTATCATAGAAGACATTATAATTCTCTTTTTCATTGGTTATTGAATTTAACCAAAGAATTAAATTTTATATGTGAATATATATTTGAAAACAAAACTCAATAATTAAAAAAATATCTTAAATTAATATCCATTATATAATTTTAATAGTACATAATAATTCGGTGGTTATTCAGGACATCAATATTATACAATTTTTCTCTAAGGTGGTAAAAATAACCAAAACCAGAAAATGTTATAACAGTCTAATGAGTAAGGAAATGTTATTGTATAATTTAAATATCATTTTTATAGAAGAATAATAATGTTAAAAAAGTATAATATTTATTAACAAACCCCTTCCTTATAACTATCCTGGTGATACTATAAAGAAAAATGAAATGTGTCATTCATGGAGGTGGTAGTTTGCATGTATATAAGAGAAAACATTTCGTTTCCCAATGGATTGGAGGGTTAGAAGATATATAATATAATATAATTTTAGAATAATAATATTTTAATATATATATATATATCAATATATCCATACCTGTGAGGTGGTTATAAAAAATTAAATACCTTAATTTGTGGTGGTGGTATTCAATATGTAAGTGCAAGCAAATATTACATTTTCAATAGTATTAGAGGGAGGATGAAAATTTTAATTAAATAAGTATATAATCATATTAGTATATTAAATTTAATTTTTTCATTATATTATTATGGTAATAATATATTTTAATTAGGTATAAGATGAAATAAACATGAAATAATCTGGAAAAGACATATACCTAACCCTTGGATACCTTCCTTTAGATTGCACCATAATGCTTTTAGGATTAGTCATTTAGTGATTTTAGGACCTTTAGAACAAGAGTAGAAAAAATTTCAAATTATTTGGTAGGTAATTTTTTATGATATGGTTTTTTATTTTTGTGGATATGTAGGGATTTGAGGTTCCCTTTTATAAGTGATGAGGGTGACACTCTTATAAATATTGAGAACATTTAAACATAATAAATTACATTCTCAAGAAAAGTTGATCCAATTTATTTCAATTGCTATGATAAGATATGTTATGGTTAAAATACACTCATATAATATAATTAAAAAAAGGTTATGTGATATTTGAATCCTTAACTTTTTATTTAACCCCCTCTAATTCTTATTTACCCTTCCCATGGTGACAATCTTTTTACCATGGTAAATAATCATTTACTAGAATAGAAATGGTGCTTGTAAAATATTTAAAATTTGATTGTCGAAAATATAGAATCCATTTTTTATGATTTAATTTTTTATAAGTGGTAAACAAAATTTATAACACGTATGTGTAATGTAAAGTGTAACAATTTTTTTTTTCAAATTTTCTTTTTACCATAAAAATTATCTTATACAGAACACTTGCATAATTTTGATTAAAATGAAATTAATTAGATTATGTTATATATTAAGTAACTTATTTTACTAAAAAAAAACAAAATTATAAGTAACCTTCATAATAATTTATTATAAAGGAAGTATAAAAATACTTTTAATTTGAATGAATAGAAAACATAGATATCCAAAATGTCAAAAATAGATTTATAATTTTCTAATTTTATTTTAAAAGATTATTTATCTTATTATTTTATAAATATGGTAAAAAATGATTAATTAATTATATAATATCTTTTATATCATCAAAAAGTTAGAAAAGGGACAAGTATTTGTAAAATCAATATTTTTCCACTATTCACAGAAATATCAATAATTTTAGAGAAATCCATAAATTTCCACATAAGTAGTATTAACATGATGAGTTAAAAAAATATGTTCATTTCACCCAATTAAATTTCTAAAATTATTAAATTTATCGTTTGAATAAAAATATAAAATTATAAATAAAAACTTCTTTTATATAAATATGGCCCTTTTAAACAATAAGTGTTCTAATTTGTATTTCAAATAATATACAAATGGGTATTATTTTATTTTTAATCAAATTATATATTTTTAATTTAAGAATATTTACCGTGACCTTTAATGATGTATTACTTACACTAGTTTGGTGGTGTAAAAATCAGACTATTTTCAAAAATATTAATTAAATAATATAATACAAAAAAATATCGAGGTCTTATATGATGTTTTAGATATGATTATTTATTGTAGATGAATTTCATTAAAAAACATGGGCCATTATGTACTGTTTGGTAGATGAATTCATTGAAATATTTAATTTTTCATAAATCACATTCCAGTATCAATTTAAAAGGAATGGGTGTCTATTAATTTCTTCAAATAAATGATTTATTTTATTATTGATTATACAAATTTATTTCTAAAATCATTTTGGTTTTAAAGAAAGAATAAATAATGGTTTTTATGTTTATATATTCTATTTTTTGAGAGGACAGGATTGGGATATACCTAACACTAAGAGGGGGGGTGAATCAGTGTTGGGGAATTTTAAAACCAATTCCATCATTTATCCCTGTAACTCATGAACTGTTAGGATCTTGATTCTCTTATTCTCTTTTCGTTGTCACATGCAATAATTGAAAGCAGTAAAAATATGAACATGAAATTTTTATATGGTCACCACTCAAAAAGAGTAGCTACGTCCTTTCCATGAATGGGTATGACCAATGCATGGATTCTCCTTTATAGTGTGATATGGTTTTACAATGGAGTGGCTGGGAAAACAATCCTATAGCTATTGTGAGTCCCTACACTTTAAAGGTGGTGGGAAACAATCCTCTTCCCTGGACTGGTGATAGCCCGGTCTAACTTGCAGCCTCTAGCTGGTTCTTCATACTGCCTATGGAGACAATCTTCTTCCTTCTACAAAATGTAGGTTCTACTCTTGATCTCCTTCAGTGCTCTTCACTTGATTACTTGAAAAGCAGTAGGCAAGAAATTATTCTTTTCTTCCCCTTTTCTTTTTCTCTAGTGCAAAACCAGTAGCACTTGGAGTTCTCCTTTATCATTAGTGCAATAAGATAATGCACTAACAATTTTTCTTTCTTCTTGGCGAGAATCACATACACTAATGTTATTATTCAGGCAGTGAAGATCAGTTCACTTGGCATCATCTGAGTGAGTCCTTCTCCTATTCATAAATGCATGTGATCATGCATATGGAATGTATTTGAGATCTTTTCCTTCTTCTTCTTCTTCTCTTCTTGTTAGTGCAATAAAAACCTTCACTAAATATTCTTCTCTTATGTTCTTCTTATTCCTTCAATTCTTACTTGTGTGCCACCCTATATGCATGCCTCCCAACTTGCGTGCCTCCCTGCTTGCACGCCTCTAGTAACTTGCGTGACAACACTTGCGTGTAATCACTTGTGCGGCAACACTTGCACAGAAGCACTTACACGAAAAGACTTGCGCGACAGCACTTGCACGACATCACTTGAGCCGAAACACTTGCACAGAAGCACTTGAAGGGAAACACTTGCGCGGAAACACTTGCGTGACAACACTTGAACGACAAAACACTCTCTAATACTTGCACTCTCAGAGGTCAAATTTTCTATTAAGTTTTGAGCATTGAAAACTGAGGTGGTGAGTGGTCTATTTATAGTCATTTTTTGTGACTTGCGTGACATAGACTTGTGCGCCAATACTTGTGCGCTGCTTCATCACTTGTGAGACACTTCATCACTTTCACTCTGCTTCATCAATTGCACGCCACATTCTTTCCATTGTCATATTTTGATATTATGATGTTGAAATATGACTTCAGCACAACATACACTTGAGTTCCACACTTACGCGCCGCTTTTTGACTTGCGCGCCAATCTTTAACTAGCGCGCCATTTTATTTCCTTTGTCAATGTTCGATGTGATGATCTTGAATATTGACTTGCGCGCCACATATACTTGCATTCCAATACTTAAACTCCATTTTTGACTTGGCCTCCACTCTTGATTTTCACGCCACATTCTTTTATTTTCCATAAACACTTCTTTAATCCCACTATCCTTTATAAGGCTTTCATCACAAGTTCTCCAAACATATGATATTTGTGAAATACAAATCTGCAAAGCATCGTAAAAGTTATGTCCATTCTGTTTGGAATATGAATTCCAAAGTACTTCATAATCCTCACTTCAAATCCTCACATATGTTTGGAGTGTTAATTCCAAAGAACTCCAATCATCTCTCTTTATCCAAAAGTGGAGGCTTGAAGCTTCTTCAAATACCTTAAATGTTGCACACAATGTATCACCATTGACACATATATTTGGAACTTTAAGAATAGTGCAACAATAAAAAGATTTCAAGGAAATCTGTAATTCATGTCCTTATTAGAATGACAATCCCTTTCACACTCTCTCTTCTTCTTCAACAATCATTCTCTACTTCATTCAAATAATATAATTCTTTTCTTCAAGTAAGCTCTTGCATGGTTCTCATGCAATCATGAAGTGTTTCATGGTCTTCTTCAAATTCTATTGCAATAATCCTTAGATGGATGATACCTCACCATTCTTAATTGTTGTAAACAACGTGTCACCTTTGTCACAAGTTCTTCAAACATAGGATCAGTTCAATAATCATCTGAATTTGTTTCATAGAGAATTTCCCAAGTATGACATTCAATTATATGAGTTCATAACAATTCTCCAGGTATCCTCACTTCATACAATCTTTATTAACATCAGAGTCCTTCTTCATCTCCTTCTTCATTTTGACAAGTATTGATAAATATTGAAAACAAATAAAATCTTCATACACAATGTGGTCCCAACAATCTCCCATTTATACATTATTGTCAATACCATAAAGTATCCTCAGATGAATGTGTCAGTGCCAAAATGAGAATCTGATCTCTCCCCTTCTTTCTCACCCTAGAAATTCATTTCACTTCTCTCACCCTTAATGACAAGAAATACAATGTTCATGGTAGAGAGGGTATCATTCCATACATAAGAAATGTACCATCAATCATTTCACTCTATGTCTACTTGAGCAATGCTCGGTGTAGAAAACAAGAGGATTTGATTTAGATAAAAAAGTTGTCCATTACACACTGAATATGATACCACATGAGATGAGAACTCATACAATTTTCTCCAAGGGGTTTTCCACTTTAATTCCTAGCTGAAGATATTTAATGTGATAAGAAATAATAAATCTGAAATTCTTGTACTCACTTCAATAGACAGATCAAAAACACTCAAGTGAAATTTCCAGGATAAGTGGCCTTGGGGAACATTCAATCTTATTATGTCATTGATTATCTTTATTACTCCTCCTTTTTAGAATGATATTTATTTTGAGTATCCAAGGATGAGAGATTTAGAAATAACATATCATTTCCAATGACTTGATCTTAAGAAAATCATCAGAGTAGTAGAATTTAGTACCAACTGAAGTTGATACTGATTGAGATAATGACTCTGATAGCTTCTTCATGTGTCTCCCTATCAAGGGAACACTTCTCCTCACTGAATGCTATGTTTTAATCATGAGATCTTACTTCACCTTAAATTACTTTTATGATAATAACAAATACAATACACAAATATTTAATAGAATAAGGTGGATCCTCTTTTCTCAATTAATGTGAACAACAAGGTTGATATGATCTTTTCAACATAGATGCTCCATTATTCACACTTTCACAACTGATATTCAATGCTGACTATGATTCTATAGACCTCACTATTTCTTCCATTGCTTTGTGTGTGAATAATCTCTCTTCATGGTTTTTCAAAACACTAGAATTTCCTGGTGCACCTTTTATCTTTTTGTGGAATTCATGTTGTGCTGGAATAAATTCAAAGCACTTTCTCATAGTATGATCAATCCTTTTTTCACCTCACACAAAGAACTGCATTGTCTTCACGTAGAATATTCTTTTTGTATTTAACACTAGGCTTAGCTTTTGCATCTTCCATTTTCCTTATTATATCAAAATCATATGGCCAAACCACCAATATATCATTAGGGATTGATGAATTAATATTGTATCTTCTACATGGATTATTCTGAGTGGATTCTTTATTAGAAATACTTTTGGATGCACCACCCTTAACCTTTTTGGATTTATAATCCAAGGACATCTTATCTTTCCTTCTTGAAATATTCATCGGAGAACTTTTTTTCACATTATTCATGTTATTTCATTCCAAGGATGCTTATTCTTTCATTCCCATCTTATGTGGTCTTTTCTTATTATATAAACATGCACGATTCATATGACCACTCGTATTTTATACATCACAAATGTTATCTAACATTCCAAAAATCTTTGCAGTATACAGATGTTTCTGGATCTGTGGATGTTACTTCTTCATCTATGGATTCTTCCACTTTGATATGGTCTTTCTCTATGCTTTTACATTTAAGGGATTATACCAACAATCTATTGCACAATGTCCAAGCCTCTTACAGCACCAGCATTGACCAAAAAACCTTGAATTCTTATCATCTTCTTGATAATGTTGCTGAGTCTTCTTCTGGGTATTCAGTTCTTTCAAGGGGGATCCATCTTCCACACTCTTTCCCTTATCCACCCCATCCATGGTGATAGGATTCATCTCAATTTTCTTGATCCAAAATTGTTTATAAATTTTCTTCCAACTAGCACTTTTTGTAGAATAAATTTTAGAAACATTTATACAAGATGGTAGGGATGATACATTTACTTTTTCAGTTACATGTGATGGATCAATTAGTGATGTCATGATCTTATTATCACATTTTTGAGGTCTTTTGATAGTAGAATCCTCTATTGAACATTGGGTACAAGCAACAACTATTTTCCTCTTTTCTGAAGAATCAAGATGTGTCTTTTCAAGATTGGTCAACTGATCATCCATCTCTAGACATCTCATATTGAGGATGACCTTTTGGACATAAATCATAGTCATCTTCTCTTCACAAGACTTCTTCAATCTTTCAAATTCATCTTCATGCAAATTTACTTTGTTTTGTAACAGAGATTCAAGTTCATTGATCTTCTTGGAGTTATCTTCCAAAAATAACTTCTTGACTTCATTTCCCCTTTTCATCTCATCTTCAAGTGCATGGATCTTCTCTTCCAGAGTCTTTTTGACTACCTCCTTGTCTTCAACATCTTTGAGCCACTTTGAAGGAATTTCATGAAATCCCCTCTTTGTTGCATCAAAGGCTCCAATCTGTCTAGAGTGCTTTAGACATTCAACAATTTTTTCATGTAATCATTTCTACAAAACATCAGTTTCTTCTTCCAACTATGTGATATTTTCTTGTATACACTTAAATAATCCACAAACCTGAAATGTACTTTCTTCCGGAATTCCCTACATAATCATTATTAATATATCATCTGATATTTCATGAGATGTTATAGATTGATCGTCACCACTTGTGCTAGAATTTTCATCATGTGAATAATTTCCAAATGTACTAACACATACCTCTTGATCAGTTGAGGTAGTAATGTTTTCCACATTAATGGTGGGTACTTTTTCCACCTTCTCATTACATTCCACGTCTGGTGTGTCATCAATGCCAGCTTGATATAGTGAACTAGATGCTTTCACTTCTTTAGATAAGAGGGAATTCTTATTCAATTTTCTCTTCTCATTCTTTTTCCTGTTCATCATGGTCTTGGTAGATATTTCTTTCTGCTCAAAGATAGCTGAATATTTACAAACACCGTTCTTCATTGTTGACTCAGGAAAGGAACTCAAATCTCCAAAAGAGAATAACTTCACTATAGAGAATTCAACAGAGGTGAACATGTACCTTTGATACCAATTGAGAAGACCAGATTGGGATATACCTAACACTAAGAGGGGGTGTGAATCAGTGTTCGGGAATTTTTAAACAAATTCCAACTTTTATTCATTTACCTCTTGACCTATTAGGATCTTGATTCTCTTATTATTTTTTCCTTGTCGCGTGCAATAATAGAAAGCAGTAAAAATATGCACACGATATTCTTACAAGGCTCACCACTCAATAAGAGTAGCTACGTCTTTTCCATGCATGGGTATGGCCAGTGCATTGATTCTCCAATATAGTGTGATATTCTTTTACAATGAAGTGGCTAGGAAAACAATCCTCTAGCCAGTGTGAGTCTATACACATTAAAGGGGGTGGAAAAAAAATCCTCTTCCCTAGAATAGTGATAGCCTAGTCCTACTTGCAGCCTCTAGCTTGTTCTTTATACTACCTATAGAGATAGTCTTTTTCCTTCTACAAAAGGTAGGTTCTACTCTTAGTCTCCTTCAGTGCTCTTCATGTGATTACTTGCAAAGTAGTAGGCAAGAAATTCTTCTCATCTTCCCTTTTTCTTCTTCACTAGTGAAAAACTAGCACTACTATGACATCTCTTTTTTCTTTATTGAAATAATAGAATAAACTAACACTTCTTCTTTCTTCTTGGAAAGAATCACGTACACTAATGTGATTATTCAGGAAGTGAAGATCAGTTCACTTGGAATCATCAAAGTGAGTCCTGCTCTTGTTCATAAATGCATTTGATCATGCATATGGCATGTAGTTGAGCTCTATTCCTCTTCCTCCTTCTTCTCTTCTTGTAAGTGAAATAACAAACTGCACTAAATCTTCTTCTCTTATGTTCTTCTTCTTCTTTCAATTCTTACTTGTGTGCCACCCTGCTTGTGTGCCTCCCTACTTGTGTGCCTCTAGAAACTTGCCTGACAACACTTGCACGACAACACTTGTGCAACAACACTTGCGCTGCAACACTTGCACGACAACACTTGCGTGCCAACACATGCGCGGAAGCACTGGCACGAAATCACTTGCATGGAAACATTTGCACGACAGCACTTACACGACAACACTTATGCGACTACACTTGTGCGGCAGCACTTACGCGGAAGCACTTGCGCGGAAACACTTGTATGGCAGCACTTGCGGGGAAACACTTGCCGGCTCAGAGCTCAAATTTTCTCTTAAGGGTTGAGAATAGAAAAATGAGGACGTAAGTCATCTATTTATATGAATTTTTGTGACTTGTGCGGCATAGAATTGTGCCCCAATACTTGCGAGCCGCTTCATTACTTGGGCACCGCTTCATCACTTGTGCGCCGCTCCCTTTACTTTGTCATATTTTGATATGATGATGTTGAAATATGAAATTCATGCAACATACACTTGTGCACCTCTTATACGTGAGCGCCACACTTGTACTCCACATTTTGAATTGCACGCCAATCTTTAACTTGCACTCCATTTTATTTCATTTTTCAACGTTCTATGTGATTATCCGGAATTATGACTTGCACACCACATATACTTGCGCGCAAATACCTACCCACCATTTTTGACATGTGCACCACTCTTGAATTACATGAAACATTCTTCCCATTTTCAAAAAAAAAACTTCTTTACTCCCCTATCCTTCATAAGTCTTGCATCAGAAGTTCTCCAAACTTATGATATTTGTGACATACAAATCAGAAAAAAATTATCATTGTTTAATTCCATTATTTTTTTAATATTAATTCCAAAGTACATATTTATCCTCACTCCAAATCCTCAAATACTTTTGGAGTGTGAATTCCAAAGAAGTCCAATAATCTCTCTTCATCCCAAAGTGGAGGCTTGAGCTTCTTCAAATACCTTCAATTTTGCAGACAATGTATCACCTTTGATATATGTACTTGGATCTTTAAGAGCAGTGTCACAATCAAATGATTTCATGGAAATGTGTAATTCATGACATTCTTAAAATGCCAAGCCCTTCCACACTCTCTCTTCTTCTTCAACCATCATTTTCTACTTCATTCAAATCATATGATTCTTTTCATCAAGTAAGCTCTTGCATTGTTCTCGTGCAATCATGAAGTGTTTCATGGTCTTCTTCAAATTATTTTGCAATCATCCTTATATGGATGATACCTCACCATTATTCATTGTTGAAAACAATGTTTCACCTTTGACACAAGTTCTCAAACTTAGGATCACTTCAACAATCGTCTGAATTTTCTTCATAGAGAATTCCCCAAGTATGAAATTCAATGATATGATTTCATAACAATTCTCCAGGTATCCTAACTTCATATAATCTCCATTAAATTTGGAGTCCTTCTTCATCTTCATTTTCATTTTGACATGTATTGACAGCTGTTGACAACAAATACCATCTTCATACACAACGTTGTCCAAACATTTTTAATGTTATTAGTTTCTTCTTCTTTAATGTGTTTGTTTTGCCTCGTTGTCTAGGTTCTTGTTTGAGCGTTACTTCCCAAGGTTGAGTGATGTGCATATGTATTCTGGTTGAGAAGAGACTTGGACTTGTAAACCAAAATTTTCTAGAAATTATTTTGTTTTATATATATTTCATTCTTATTTAGATATATAATCCCATATCCATTATTCTTTGGGATTCTATTAGATTATGTTTTATGGGTTCAAAATTAATTTTGGATGATGAGAAACACTTTTCATGTTTTTTAAAATTTTTTGGAGTATTTTACAAACCAATTTTCATTTATCTTATTTTATGTTAGTTCTCGAATGTCATATCAATCTCTCAAAAATTTTAGGAAGGTTTATTAAAAATATATGTGATTCCATTTTTTTTATTTGAATATGAATATGAATTTTTTTAAGAGTTTGATATATATTAATAATGATAAAATTCAATGTATGGTTTGAAATTTTCCAATTCAATTAAATATACTACATTTTAGTAATATTTTCTTACGCATCGAATAATTTTCAAAGTCACTTATATGAAAGAAGTATGTTGTGAACTATATTTTTATACATATATATATATACATCTATATATTAATAAATAATATATTAAATCATGTATAGCTAGAGATTTTTTCCCATGTAAATATTTTGATACATATTAAAATATTAAGTATTTTATATATAAAAAATAGTTCTCAATAAAAATTTCTATTATCACTATTCCTTGTAAAAAATACATTACAAAAATATTTTTAATATTCATCTTAATAATATTTTTATCTTATAAATTATGAAATGAAGTTGATATGTTCAGATAAAAATTTTATAATTTTAAAATCATGATATTTTTTAAAATAATGTATGGCATAAAAACCCAATTATTTTTAGAAATAAAAATTTTCTTTTTGACTAAATATACCTAATATTCATATAATGAGTTTAAATATCAAAAATACAATTAAATAATATTAATAAGATATAAAAGTGATTTATCCTTACATTACCAAGGTTATTACATTATTACTAATTTTAGAAATTCTGTTCTCAAAATATTATTCATTAATTTAACATGTAGGAATATTTTTCCGTTATATATTTTTTAATCTAATGTTTCTCCCCCAATTATATTGTATATCTAAAAACCTTTAATATATTAAATCCATTTATTCCATAATACATTATATCTTTGTTAAATAATCTCTACATGATGTTGCATATAAAAATTTGTTTCTCTAACTATTATACTTTAGGGATCAAGACATGAGATTCATCTAGAATATATTCCATTAATAATGAAACATTATATACATCATGTACCTAAGATAAAATTTGAGGAAATGCCACTACATATGAAAATGATCTAATCTTATCTAGATTTTTTATTGTATAATAAATCATGAACTATAATTTAATTTTTTATATAAATGTATAACAATTTTTGATGTAGATGAATTATGAAAAACATGGTCACCTATCATGAAGAAATAAATTTTAATCTTATTATTTATATACAATTTATTTTAAATTTAAACCATCCTTATTTCCTACTAAATAATCTTAACCATCACTATCATTTATTATACAAATTCTTGACATAATAACTTTTTTCCTTGAATTCAACTTAATATGTTTTATTTTTACACCACATTCCATATAAGGCCTGAAAAAGTACCATTTTAATAATGGAATGAATACTGTTATTATATTAATATTAAACCAAAGTCAGATATTGATAAAAAAACTCATTAATAATTCACTAGTAAAGGTAAAAAATTATCTTCCAAATTCTAAATAATTTACTTTTCTTATCAATTGGATAATGTTTAAAAGTATGTACTAAAATTTAATTCAGTATCATGTGAAAGTTTATGTCTATTTCAAAAATTAATCATAAAAATGGGATTACAGTAAGATAAATAAAATGGAGTGACTTTATACAATCTAATTATGATCCTAATAAATATTGAGATAGTTTATCTAAATATACATTTTATCAAATTGGATGAAAATATAAATATTTTTTTTTCAATTATCAATAATTAACCAAAACAAATTATTATCTTGAGATGTATTTTTTAATCTAAACATTAAATAAAAAGATATATTTTCCCATTTCCACTCTTGAAATGGTAAATAAAGATGACCTAGTTTCATTAATTATCTTTAGAATACAATTTATTGAAAAAATTTACATTTCATTGAAAAATTTGAAATATAATTCTTCATTCATTCCCACATGAAATGACACCGACATTCCCTATAAATTATTTATTCTACCAAGAATAATATATAATGTACATCAATAATCCAAAATCAATAATTATTCCTATTATTTATGGTCAAATAAAGCGCATAAACTTTTTATAAGTATAGAAACAGATTTTTTAATACTAAATTCAACAAACATTCAATTCTTAAACTATTCTACCATTTCAATAAAATAGGGACATCATTCTGAGATTTCATAATTTTATCTGATAATGATAAATATAATAACACCTAAAAAAGATACAGTTCTTTAATGCATAATTTCTAATCCAATATATATCAAATCATTAAACAACTGATTTTGTTTTAGAGTAATCATAGTGAATTATTAATTATATGTTTATCTAATTTCATCATCTACATTATTTTACATTCTTATTATGTAAATAATTATGCATAAATAATTCTTTATTAGTTCAAGTCATATTATCTATCTCATGTTCATATAATTATTATTAAATATATAATCCAAACAATTGGGATCAGTATGTATTTCACAATTTACTCCATATATGCGATGTGTTAATTTTTTTAATGAAAAACATATATAAAAGATATTTCATGGTAATATATAGGATAACTTTCCTGATGAGGTTTTGATTTACATGAATGATAAAAATTTACCTTGAAGTTCCTCTCTAAAATCCATTCGTGTACTTTTCAATGAAGTATCATTATAGGGAAAATGTCAGCATTTCAAATTATTAGGTCCAAAAATAGATAAATCACTAATATTTTTATCAATTACTATAAACATTATTAACATTCATGTTTCCAGATGTACCTAAATTTTATTTGTGTCAACTAGGTTTAGTGATAAATACCCATGAATTTTTTATCAACCAATCAATAATTTCATACTAATCGAATAAAATTATGAATATCAGTAGAATTTGTAGGTCATTGAAAGTATTTATCAACATTATTTTTATTTGGATCAATTATTATACCACAACTATTTACAATATTACCATGAAATGAAATCTGTTTTAAACCTAAATTACATTTATGAAATTTTCTGTATAAGTTTTTTTCATTCATGGTTTATAGAAAAAATACATATATGTTTTAAATATATATACCATTCTAAATAAAATAAAATATCATAAATATAAAAAATAATAAATTATCCAAATATTCATGGAGAAATTAGTGCATATGATCCTTGAATATATTTGGATCACTCATCAACCCAAAGGGACTAACTATAAACACATAATTACCATATTGAGTGTGAAATGTTTTCAAAAGAATGTAATCATCCTTAAAAAGTTTTTAAGTCTACATGATATTGATGTCAGCCATTAAAAAATATGTAGATACATATAGATGAACAAACAAATCATAAATATGAGGCATCATATAATTATTCTTAATAGTGATGTTGTTAAGTATTTTATAATAAAATAAAATCATCATGGAAAAAACATTATATTGAAAAAATAAAACATGGTCACCCCATTGTGATGTTCTAGCAGCACTAGGACACCTCTTTTTTCATTATTGCAATAATAGAATTCACTAACACTTCTTCTTTCTTCTTGGAATTAATCGCGTACACTAATGTGATTATTCAGGCAGTGAAGATCAGTTCACTTGGAATCATCAAAGTGAGTCCTCTTGTTCATAAATGCATGTGATCATGCATATGGCATGTAGTTGAGCTCTTTTCCTCCTCCTCCTTCTTCTATTCTTGTAAGTGAAATAACAAACTACACTAAATCTTCTTCTCTTATGTTCTTCTTCTTCTTTCAATTCTTACTTTTGTGCCACCCTTCTTGTGTGACTCCCTACTTGTGTGCCTCTAGAAACTTTCCAGACAACACTTGCACGACAACACTTGTGTAGCAACACTTGCGCTGCAACACTTGCACGACAACACTTGCGTGCCAAAACATGAGTGGAAGCACTTGCACGAAATCACATGCATGGATACACTTGCACGATAGCACTTGCATGACAACACTTATGGGAATACACTTGCACGGCAACACTTACGTGGAAGCACTTGTGCAGAAACACTTGCACGGCAGCATTTGCGGGGAAACCCTTGTGCGGAAACACTTGCGCGGCAACACTTGTGCGGAAAACATGCGCGAAAAAACACTCTCTACTAATTGCCGGCTCAGAGCTCAAATTTTCACTTAAGTGTTGAGAATAGAAAAATGAGGACGTGAGTCATCTATTTATATGAATTTTTGTGACTTGCGCGGCATAGAATTGTGCCCCAATACTTTTGAGCCGCTTCATTACATGGGAACCGCTTCATCACTTGCGCGCCGCTCCCTTTCCATTGTCATTTTTTTATATGATGATTTTGAAATATGAAATTCCCGCAACATACACTTGTGCACCTCTTATACGTGAGCGCCACACTTGCACTCCACATTTTGAATTGAATGCCAATATTTAACTTGCACTCCATTTTATTTCATTTTTCAACGTTTGATGTGATTATCCGGAATTATGACTTGCACGCCACATATACTTGCGCGCAAATACCTACCCACCATTTTTGACTTGTGATCCACTCTTGAATTGCATGCCACTTTCTTTCCTTTTTCAAAAAAAACTTCTTTACTCCCCTATCCTTCATAATTCTTTCATCACAAGTTCTCCAAACATATGATATTTGTGACATACAAATCAGAAACAAATTATCATTGTTTAATTCCATTATTTTTTGAATATGAATTCCAAAGTACATATTTATCATCACTTCAAATCCTCAAATACTTTTGGAGTGTTAATTCCAAAGAACTCCAATAATCTCTCTTCATCCAAAAGTGGAGGCTTGAGCTTATTCAAATACCTTAAATTTTGCAAACAATGTATCACCTTTGATATATGTACTTGGATCTTTAAGAGCAGTGTAACAATCAAATGATTTCATGGAAATGTGTAATTCATGACATTCTTAGAATGCCAAGCCCTTCCACACTCTCTCTTCTTCTTCAACTATCATTTTCTACTTCATTCAAATCATATGATTCTTTTCATCAAGTAAGCTCTAGCATTTTTCCCGTGCAATCATGAAGTTTTTCATGGTCTTCTTCAAATTATTTTGCAATCATCCTTAGATGGATGATGCCTCACCATTCTTCATTGTTAAAAACAATGTGTCACCTTTGACACAAGTTCTTCAAACTTAGGATCACTTCAACAGTCGTCTGAATTTTCTTCATAGAGAATTGCCCAAGTATGACATTCAATGATATGATTTCATAACAATTTTCTAGGTATCCTCACTTCATACAATCTCCATTAAATTTGGAGTCCTTCTTCATCTTCTTTTTCATTTTGACAAGTATTGACAGCTGTTGACAACAAATACCATCTTCATACACAACGTTGTCCAAACATTTTTAATGTTATTAGTTTCTTCATCTTTAATGTGTTAGTTTTTCCTCGTTGTCTAGGTTCTTGTTTGAGCGTTACTTCCCAAGGTTGAGTGATGTACATATGTATTCTGGTTGAGAAGAGACTTGGACTTGTAAACCAAAATTTTTTTGAAATTATTTTGTTTTATATATATTTCATACTTATTTAGATATATAATCCCATATCCATTATTCTTTGGGATTCTATTGGATTATGTTTTATGGTTTCAAATTTAATTTTGGATGATGAGAAACACTTTTCATGTTTTTAATTTTTTTTTTAATATTTTACACACCAATTTTCATTTATCTTATTTTATGTGAGTTCACGAATGTCATATCAATGTCTCAAAAATTTTAGGAAGGTTTATTAAAAATATACGTGATTCCATTTTTTTTAATTTGAATATGAATATTAATTTTTTTAAGAGTTAGATATATATTAATAATGATAAAATTCAATGTATGGTTTGACATTTTCCAATTCAATTAAATATACTACATTTTAGTAATAATTTCTTACGCATAGAATAATTTTCAAAGTCACTTACAAGAAATAAGTATGTTGTGAACTATATTTTTATACATATATATATATACATATATATATTAATAAATTATATATTAAATTATGTATAGCTAGAGATTTTTTCCCATGTAAATATTTTGATACATATTAAAATATAAAGTATTATATATATAAGAAATAGTTTTCAATAGAAATTTCTATTATAAATATTATTTGTAAAAAATACATTACAAAAATATTTTAAATATTCATCTTAATAATAGTTTTACCTTATAATTTATGAAATGAAGTTAAAATGTTCAGATAAAAATTTTATAATTTTAAAATCATTATATTTTTTAAAATAATGTACGGGATGGAAACCCAATTATTTTTAGAAAAAAAAAATTTCTTTTTGACTAAATATTCCTAATATTCATATAATGAGTTTAAATATCAAAAATACATTTAAATAATATTAATAAGACATAAAAGTGATTTATCCTTACATTACAAAGGTTATTACATTATTCCTGCTTTTTGAAATTGTGTCCTCAAAATTTTATTCGTTAATTTTACATGTAGGAATATTTTTCTGTTATATATTTTTTAATCTAATGTTTCTCCTCCAATTATATTGTATATCTAAAAAACCTTAATATATTAAATCTATTGATTCCAAAATACATTATATCTTTGTTAAATAATCTCTACATGATGTTGCATATAAAAATTTGTTTCTCTAACTATTATACTTTAGGGATCAAGACATGAGATTCATCTAGAATATATTACATTAATAATGAAACATTATATACATCATGTACCTAAGATAAAATTTGAGGAAATTACAATACATAAGAAACTTATCTAATCTAATCTAGATTTTTTATTGTATAATAAATCATGAACTGTAATTTAATTTTTTATATAAATGTATAACAATTATTGACGGAGATGAATTATGATAAACATGGTCACCTACCATGAAGAAATTTATTTTAATCTTTTTATTTATACACAATTTATTTTAAATTTAAACCATCCTTATTTCTTACTAAATAATCTTAACCATCACTGTCATTTATTATACAAATTCTTGACATAATAACTTCTTTCCTTGAATTCAACTTAATATGTTGTATTTTTACACCACATTCTATATAAGGCCTTAAAAAGTTCCATTTTAATAATGGAATGAATACTATTATTATATTAATATAAAACCAAAGTAAGATATTAATAAAAAAACTCATTAATAATTCACTAGTAAAGGTAAAAAATTATCTTCCAAAGTCTAAATAATTTAATTTTCTTGTCAATTGGATTATGTTTAAAAGTATGTACTAAAATTTAACTCATTATCAAGTGAAATGTTATGTCTATTTCAAAAATTAATCATAAAAATGGGATTAAAGTAAGATAAATTAAATGGAGTGACTTTATACAATCTAATTATGATCCTAATAAATATTGAGATAGTTTATCTAAATATACATTTTATCAAATTGGATGAAAATATAAATATTTTCTTCAATTATCAATAATTAACCACAACGAATTATTATCATGAGATGTATTTTTTAATCTATACATTAAATAAAAAGATATATTTTCCTTTTTCCACTCTTGAAATGGTAAATAAAGATGACCTAGTTTCATTAATTATATTTAGAATACAATTTATTGAAAATTTATACATTTCATAGAAAAATTTGAAATATAATTCTTCATTCATTCCCACTTGAAATGACACCGACATTCTCTATAAATTATTTATTCTACCAAGAATAATATAAAATGTACATCAATAATCCAAACTCAATAATTATTCCTATTATTTATGGTCACATAAAGCACATAAATTTTTATAAGTATAGAAAAAGATTTTATTAATACTAAATTCAACAAACAATGAATTCTTAAACTATTCTAACATTTCAATAAAATAGGGTCATCATTCTGAGATTTCATAATTTTATCTGATAATGATAAATATAATAACACCTCAAAAAAGATATAGTTCTTTAATGCATAATTTCTAATCCAATATATATCAAATCATTAAACAACTGATCCTGTTTTAGAGCAATCATAGTGAATTATTAATTATATGTTTATCTAATTTCATCATCTACATTATTTTACATTCTTATAATGTAAATAATTATGCATAAACAATTCTTTATTAGTTCAAGGCATATTATCTATCTCATGTTAAAATCATTATGATTAAATATATAATCCAAACTATTGGGATCAGTATGTATTTCACAATTTACTCCATATATGCGATGTGTGATTTTTTTTAATGAAAAACAAATATAAAAGATATTTCATGGTAATATATAGGATAACTTTTCTCATGAGGTTTTGATTTACATGAATGATATAAATTTACCTTGAAGTTCCTCTCTAAAATTCATCCGTGTACTTTTCAATGAAGTATCATTTTAGGGAAAATGTCACCATTTCAAATTATTAGGTCCAAAAATAGATAAATAACTAATATTTTTATCAATTACTATAAACATTATTAACATTCATGTTTCCATATGTACCTAAATTTTATTTGTGTCAACCAGGTTTAGTGATAAATACCCATGATTATTTTATCAACCAATCAATAATTTCATACTAATCGAATAAAACTATGAATTCAGTAGAATTTCTAGGTCATTTAAAGTATTTATAAACATTATTTTTATTTGGATCAATTATTATACCACAACTATTTACAATATTACCATGAAATGAAATCTGTTTTAAACCTAAATTACATTTATGAAAATTTCTGTATAAGTTTTTTTCATTCATGGTTTATAGAAAAAATACATATATGTTTTAAATATATATAACATTCTAAATAAAATAAAATATCATAAATATAAAAATAATACATTATCCAAATATTCATGGGGAAATTAGTGCATATGATCCTTGAATATATTTGGATCACTCATCAACCCAAAGGAACTAACTATAAACACATAATTACCATATTGACTGTGAAATGTTTTCAAATGAATGTCATCATCCTTAAAAAGTTTTTAAGTCTACATGATATTGATGTCATCCATTAAAAAATATGTAGATACATATAGATAAACAAACAAATCATAAATATGAGGCATCATATAATTATTCTTCAAAGTGATGTGGTTAAGTATTTTATAATAAAATAAAATCATCAAGGAAATAAATTTATATTGAAAAAATAAAACATGATCACCCCATTGTGATGTTTTAGAAGCACTAGGACATCTCTTTTTTCTTTATTGCGATAATATAATTCACTAACACTTCTTCTTTCTTCATGGAAATAATCACGTACCCTAATGTGATTATTCAGGCAGTGAAGATTAGTTCACTTGGAATCATCAAAGTGAGTCCTTCTCTTGTTCATAAATGCATGTGATCATGAATATTTCATGTAGTTGAGCTCTTTTCCTCCTCCTCCTCCGTCTCTTTTTGTAAGTGAAATAACAAACTGCACTAAATCTTCTTCTCTTATGTTCTTCATCTTCTTTCAATTCTTACTTGTGTGCCACCCAGCTTGTGTGCCTCCCTACTTGTGTGCCTCTAGAAACTTTCCTGACAACACTTGCGCGACAACACTTGTGCAGCAACACTTGCACTGCAACACTTGCACGACAACACTTGCATGCCAACACATGCGCGACAGCACTTAAACGAAATCACTTACATGGAAACACTTGCACGACAGCACTTCCACGACAACACTTATGTGACTACACTTGAGCGGCAGCACTTACGCGGAAGCACTTGCGCGGAAACACTTGCACGACAGCACTTGAGGGGAAACCCTTGTGCGGAAAGACTTGCGTGGGAACACTTGTGCGGAAACACTAGCGCAAAAAAACACTCTCTACTAATTGCCATCTCAGAGCTCAAATTTTCTCTTAAGTGTTGAGAATAGAAAAATAAGGACGTGAGTCATCTATTTATATTAATTTTTTTGACTTGCGCGGCATAGAATTGTGCCCCAATACTTGCGAGCCGCTTCATTACTTGGGAACCGCTTCATCACTTGTGCGCCACTCCCTTTCCTTTGTCATATTTTGATATGATGATGTTGAAATATGAAATTCACGCAACATACACTTGTGCACCTCTTATACATGAGAGCCACACTTGCACTCCACATTTTGAATTGCACACCAATCTTTAACTTGCACTCCATTTTATTTCATTTTTCAACGTTTGATGTGATTATCCAGAATTATAACTTGCACACCACATATACTTGCGCGCAAATACCTACCCACCATTTTTGACTTGTGCGCCACTCTTGAATTGCATGCCACTTTCATTCCTTTTTCAAAAAAAAACTTCTTTACTCCCCTATATTTCATAAGTCTTGCATCACAAGTTCTCCAAACTTATAATATTTGTGACATACAATTCAGAAAAAAATTATCATTGTTTAATTCCATTATTTTTTGAATATGAATTCCAAGGTACATATTTATCCTCACTTCAAATCCTCAAATACTTTTGGAGTGTTAATTCCAAATAACTCTAATAATCTCTATTCATCCAAAAGTGGAGGCTTGAGCTTCTTCAAATACCTTCAATTTTGCAGACAATGTATCACCTTTGATATATGTACTTGGATCTTTAAGAGCAGTGTAACAATCAAATGATTTCATGGAAATGTGTAATTCATGACATTCTTAGAATTCCAATCCCTTCCACACTCTCTCTTCTTCTTCAACCATCATTTTCTACTTTATTCAAATCATATGATTATTTTCATCAAGTAAGCTCTTGCATTGTTCTCGTGCAATCACGAAGTGTTGCATGGTCTTCTTCAAATTATTTTGCAATCATCCTTAGATGGATGATACCTCACCATTCTTCATTGTAGAAAACAATGTGTCACCTTTGACACAAGTTCTTCAAACATAGGATCACTTCAAAAATCGTCTGAATTTTCTTCATAGAGAATTGCCCATGCATTACATTCAATGATATGATTTCATAACAATTCTCCAGGTATCTTCACTTAATACAACCTCCATTAAATTTGGAGTCCTTCTTCATCTTATTTTTCATTTTCAAAAGTTTTGACAGCTGTTGACAACAAATACCATATTTATACACAACTTTGTCCAAACGGTTTTAATGTTATTAGTTTCTTCATCTTTAATGTTTTAGTTTTGCCATGTTGTCTAGGTTCTTGTTTGAGCGTTACTTCCCAAGGTTGAGTGATGTACATATGTATTCTGGTTGAGAATAGACTTGGACTTGTAAACCAAAATTTTCTAGAAATTATTTTGTTTTATATATATTTCATACTTATTTAGATATATAATCCCATATCCATTATTCATTGGGATTCTATTGGATTATGTTTTAGGGGTACAAATTTAATTTTGGATGATGAGAAACACTTTTCATGTTTTTTAAAATTTTATGAGTATTTTACAAACCAATTTTCATTTATCTTATTTTATGTGAGTTCTCGAATGTCATATCAATGTCTCAAAAAGTTTAGGAAGGTTTATTAAAAATATACGTGATTCCATTTTTTTTAATTTGAATATGAATATTAATTTTTTTAAGAGTTAGATATATATTAATAATGATAAAATTCAATGTATGGTTTGAAATTTTCCAATTCAATTAAATATACTAAATTTTAGAAATATTTTCTTACGCATCGAATAATTTTTAAAGTCACTTACATGAAAGAAGTATGTTGTGAACTATATTTTTATACATATATATATACATCTATATATTAATAAATAATATATTAAATTATGTATAGCTAGAGATTTTTTCCCATGTAAATATTTTGATACATATTAAAATATTAAGTATTATATATATAAAAATAGTTTTCAATAACAATTTATATTATCACTATTCTTTGTAAAAAATGCATTACAAAAATATTTTAAATATTCATCTTAATAATATTTTGACCTTATAAATTATGAAATGAAGTTCATATGTTCAGATAAAAATTTTATACTTTTAAAATCATGATATTTTTTAAAATAATGTATGGCATGGAAACCCAATTATTTTTAAAAATAAAAATTTTCTTTTTGACTAAATATACCTAATATTCATATAATGAGTTTAAATATCAAAAATAAAATTAAATAATATTAATAAGAAATAAAAGTGATTTATCCTTACATTACCAAGGTTATTACATTATTCCTGCTTTTAGAAATTGTGTTCTCAAAATTTTATTCATTAATTTAACATGTAGGAATATTTTTCCGTTATATATTTTTTAATCTAATGTTTCTCCTCCAATTATATTGTATATCTACAAAACCTTAATATATTAAATCCATTTATTCCATAATACATTATATCTTTGTTAAATAATCTCTACATGATGTTGCATATAAAAATTTGTTTCTCTAACTATTATACTTTAGGGATCAAGACATGAGATTCATCTAGAATATATTCCATTAATAATGAAACATTATATACATCATGTACCTAAGATAACATTTGAGGAAATTCCACTACATATGAAAATGATCTAATCTTATCTAGATTTTTTATTGTATAATAAATCATGAACTGTAATTTAATTTTTTATATAAATGTATAACAATTTTTGATGGAGATGAATTATGAAAAACATGGTCACCTACCATGAAGAAATAAATTTTAATCTTTTTATTTATATACAATTTATTTTAAATTTAAACCATCCTTATTTTCTACTAAATAATCTTAACCACCACTGTCATTTATTATACAAATTCTTGACATAATAACTTTTTTGGTTGAATTCAACTTACTATGTTGTATTTTTACACCACATTCCATATAAGGCCTGAAAAAGATCCATTTTAAGAATGGAATTAATAATGTTATTATATTAATATTAAACCAAAGTAAGATAATGATAAAAAAACTCATTAATAATTCACTAGTAAAGGTAAAAAATTATCTTCCAAAGTCTAAATAATTTACTTTTCTTGTCAATTGGATTATGTTTAAAAGTATGTACTAAAATTTAATTCAGTATCAAGTGAAATTTTATGTCTATTTCAAAAATTAATCATAAAAATGGGATTAAAGTAAGATAAATTAAATGGAGTGACTTTATACAATTTAATTATGATCCTAATAAATATTGAGATAGTTTATCTAAATATACATTTTATCAAATTGGATGAAAATATAAATATATTTTTTTCAATTATCAATAATTAACCACAACAAATTATTATCTTGAGATGTATTTTTTTAATCTAAACATTAAATAAAAAGATATATTTTCCCATTTCCACTCTTGAAATGGTAAATAAAGATGAACTAGTTTCATTAATTATCTTTAGAATACAATTTATTGAAAATTTATACATTTCATAGAAAAATTTGAAATATAATTCTTCATTCATTCCCACTTGAAATGACACTGACATTCGCTATAAATTATTTATTCTACCAAGAATAATATAAAATGTACATCAATAATCCAAACTCAATAATTATTCCTATTATTTATTGTCACATAAAGAACATAAACTTTTTATAAGTATATAAACAGATTTTTTTAATACTAAATTCAACAAACATACAATTCTTAAAATATTCAACCATTTCAATAAAATAGGGTCATCATTCTGAGATTTCATAATTTTATCTGATAATGATAAATATAATAACAACTAAAAAAGATATAGTTCTTTAATGCATAATTTCTAATCCAATATATATCAAATCATTAAACAACCGATCCTGTTTTAGAGCAATCATAGTGAATTATTAATTATATGTTTATCTAATTTCATCATCTACATTATTTTACATTATTATAATGTAAATAATTATGCATAAATAATTCATTATTAGTTCAAGGCATATTATCTATCTCATGTTCAAATCATTAGGATTAAATATATAATCCAAACTATTGGGATCAGTATGTATTTCACAATTTACTCCATATATGCGATGTGTGATTTTTTTTAATGAAAAACATATATAAAAGATATTTAATGGTAATATATATGATAACTTTTCTCATGAGGTTTTGATTTACATGAATGATAAAAATTTAACTTGAAGTTCCTCTCTAAAATTCATCCGTGTACTTTTCAATGAAGTATCATTGTAGGGAAAATGTCACCATTTCAAATTATTAGGTCCAAGAATAGATAAATTACTAATATTTTTATCAATTACTATAAACATTATTAACATTCATGTTTCCAGATGTACCTAAATTTTATTTGTGTCAACCAGGTTTAGTGATAAATACCCATGAATTTTTTATCAACCAATCAATAATTTCATATTAATCGAATAAAACTATGAATATCAGTAGTATTTGTAGGTCATTGAAAGTATTTATCAAGATTTTTTTATTTGGATCAATTATTATAGCACAACTATTTACAATATTTCCATGAAATGAAATCTGTTTTAAACCTAAATTACATTTATGAGATTTTCTGTATATGTTTTTTTCATTCATGGTTTATAGAAAAAATACATATATGTTGTAAATATATATAACATTCTAAATAAAATAAAATATCATAAATATAAAAAATAATACATTATCCAAATATTCATGGAGAAATTAGTGAATATGATCCTTGAATATATTTGGATCACTCATCAACCCAAAGGGACTAACTAGAAACACATAATTACCATATTGAGTGTTAAATGTTTTCAAAAGAATTTCATCATCCTTCAAAAGTTTTTAAGTCTACATGATATTGATGTCAGCCATTAAAAAATATGTAGATACATATAGATGAACAAACAAATCATAAATATGAGGCATCATATAATTATTCTTAATAGTGATGTTGTTAAGTATTTTATAATAAAATAAAATCATCAAGGAAACAACTTTATATTGAAAAAATAAAACATGATCACCCCATTGTGATGTTCTAGAACAAATGAAACCTTCATCAATAAATTCTTATAACTGGATATTTTATTCTCGAAGTTCTAATATAGTTATTTAATAAGGGGTTTTGAAATTGGATTAACATTTAGAACTAATTCCATAATAAAATCTACATCATGATCACATACAATACCATGAAAATTATTCAAAAATATATCTACATATAATGTTACATATGAAATATAATTAATCTTAGTGGTTTATATATTTTAAGGATACATATACGTGATAATTCTCATTTCCCTCATTTTAAAATTTCCCAACCTTTGATATGATTGATTGATATGTATTGATTGTGATATAAAAATGCAAACTTATTTTTGAAAAGAACTTCATTGCATATATAATCTATCATAGTATGATAAACTAATAGCCGATATTGATCCATATTAACATCAAATTATATAATGGTAAAGAAAAAAATGTTTATAGGGAAAACATGTCCAAAACATGATAATAGTATGATCTTTTTAAATTATTAATTATTTAATATTACCATGTGAATTATTAGTAAAAGTATTAACATCATTTAATGAGGTGAAATTTTAATTATATATTAAATTATCATAAATGAAAAAATGTGTATACCTCAAATCAGAGAAGGAATTATTTTGATTTCAATAAATAATTAATCAAACTATTAACACATCAATTGACGAAACACAATATTCTGAAGTATTTTTAATGGTTTTTAACACACCCTTTGACTTATAGTCATTCTTATTCCTATCATTCATTGTCTTATTTAGGAATGCATCCACACAATAAACCAACATGTTACAGGTGAAACACCTAACTACATTTTAAACAAAATTTTCATAAAACTACCATTATCTTTGTTTTTAATCGTGAGCCATATCTCAAAAATATTCTACATAAGAATAACATACCAGTTTTTTAATACATTATTCAAGGTAATTTTTACCACAACTATCAGAAAAAAAAACATTTTTTACATTTAGATTTCATTGATGGATTCTTTTAATTTCCTATATCATAGAATAATTATCATTCTAATTTCCATAGTAAAAAAGGACATTTGAAAACTATATTTTATACTATATGAATAGACTAAAAATGTTTCTCATAACATATAAATTCATTTGAAGCCAATTATATTCAATATCATGTATTTTATCCTAACTAAAACTAATTAATTTTACTATCATGATCATGAATACCATTTGGGGTGTACATTGAAAATCATGCGAAATTTTTTTCATGAACAACCGAAAAATATTATTCTATATACCTCAAAACCAATAATTTATTTTTAATCCCATGTCTAAAAACCTAAGGAAAATACTTCTTAAGATAAATATTTTTAAAAATATAACATTATGTGGTGTAAATATCTTCAAATTCTTTAGTAGTGTTAACTATTAACAAACATTTATCATCTTCAACATTAGAATGAAAAATAGAAAGAGTTACCATTATACTCCCAAATGAAATTATAAATTTGAATATCTTTTCTATATATTTAATCAATACCTCAGTTACCACAAATTTGGAATATATATTTAACTCTAGTGGTTTTTATATCATTAAATGATCCACTCTCCAAATCTCCCACCTGGATAGATGTAGTTTCTCACTAGTATGGATTCCACCAACAAGAATTTCATATGTCAACTAAAATATCACAACAGAGAACTTATTGGTTCAAATTCCAACAATTCTATTATTTTTATTTGGATGTATATTATCATATTGGTAAGTTAATATACCTATATCCCTATTTATTCTAGGTAAAATAATTCTTAATGAATATTTGCAGAAAAATTGACATGATAATATTCAAATGTTATATCATGATAAACAGAAGTTATACTCACTAAAGGGTATTCTATTAAATTATCGTAACTTATATAATTATCTAAGCCATTCCTCTAATATTAATAATAATGTCCTGACATTAATGAATCCATAAAACTGATTATTTAGACAATAATTAATTTCCTTTTATACTCGTATATCTTATAGTTTTATAGTTTTAGAAAAATATTTTTTCTCACTTACAAAAATAAATATTTACACTGCTGGAAATCCAACCTATACCAACATAATATTCCCGATGGTTTCAAAAAATGTTGGGAAAATGCTACTATACCAATGGTTATATAGAACTATTGGTATATTCTATGGGTTTTTTTCCCATTGGTTTAAGGAATCTTCTGGGTATAGTTTTTGTTAAGAGTTTTTTCCCAATGGTTTAAACAACTCGCTGGGAATGGTTTTGATGATTTTTTCACAATGTTTGTAAATTTTTTTGAAAAAGTTAAATTTTCAGTGGTTTTTTAAATCTATTAGGATCGAAAATCCCCAAATATCGACGCCTACAGGGATATCGACCTCTAGAGATCTAAAATGTTTATCCCTAAACCAAATATCGATGAAAAATCTCAAATATTATTACCTATACTTCTCCCACCTCAAATATTTGTCTCTAAATCTCGATGTTAAACCTACATCTCAGCACAATTGGTCTGGTTTCCCAATGATTTGTTCTTAATCATTAAATTGATATTTGTGAGTTCATTTATTTTAGATTTTGTCATTATATTTTTCAACAATAAAGTGTGTAGTATGATTCCCTTATGAACATAAGTCATATATCATTTTAGGTTACAGTTCGATCCCTACTCCCCAACCTGCCCTCTAGGGTGCCAACTCTAATATCCAACCGCGAATCTATCTTTGATTCAAGTAATATCTGTTCATCGATTTTAAATTAGTACTTTTTTATTAATTTATTCTAGATTTTTTTATTTCATTTCACTCGAATGAACTGTGTATTATGACACCCTTATGTGCACAAGCAATATATCATTTTAGGTTGAGGTTTTATTGTGATTTGTCTATATAGATTAATTTTGATTGAAATTTAAGTGGTCAATATGATCCTGAGTTATTTTATCCTTGTTTTATTTTATATTTAAGGTTTATTCACATGATTTCATTGGTTAGACATATGTATAGTTATAGAATTTTTTATCAGAAGAGAAAATCTAAAATACTCATGCATTAGGAATTGACCCAAAAAATTTCTTTTAGAAATATCACACTCTATGTTTAATATGATGATACACACACTATATGACATTCAATGAAGTGGCACGACCCCCTAAATCACTAGAGTGGGTTTGGGGTCATTTTCATGTGTGAATGGTGATAGAACCAAGATTTACACTATTACATGATAATTAATTCCTACTTCATCAAGAGGTTCAGTTATACACTTGTAATATTTGTTGAAATTAAAAATGAGTGGTAGGAATTAATGTCACAATTTGTTCTGTAGATATAAATAATTATTAATGTATTTATATCAATTTATATCGTAATAAGGAACCCATAGTAAAGGAGTATAGAATCATAGAACTCACCAATGTTGTTCATTCCTAAGTATTATTAACTATCTGATATATGTCTCCTGAAACAAAATAGCATGATTATATGGACGAAATTATTAACTATTACTTCATAGTATTGAATGTCTTTAGAGGTGAGCTTAAGGAATTGTTTTTCACTTTATTGGATTATATTGTTTTCATTTTATTCTGGGCATTAAGAATCAACATTAGAGTGTTTTATTTTTCTTAATATTTGTGGATAATTATATAGTGACCAGTTTGTGTTGGACATGTGAGTCAAGAGCCCATCTCTAGTGGTAATTATACGTTAATAGGGAAATGAAATTGGGCTTCTTTTTTATCAATGTTACCTTGAAACCCCCTATAGTCCCCACCTTGACACCCCTACCCCCTTGGATAACACCCCCAACCCCTGGATAGCCCCACCCACTAACGTACCCAACCCCCTGGACACCCCCCGGACAACCCCCCACCACCGAAACACCCACTAACCCATTGGAAAGACACACCAACCCCTAGACCTCCCACAATCCCCATGACACCCCAACCCTAGACACCACCCCACCCTCGTGGACACCCCTCCCCCCAAATCATGAGATAACCCCCACCCCACCTGGAAACCACCCAACCCCGAGGACACAGATACCCCTCGAAAGCCCTTCCACCCCCATGGATATGCCCATGACACCCGTGGATAGCCCCCCCCCCCCCCCCTCCGGGGATAGACCACCCACCCCCTGAACAGCCCCTCCACTGCCTTGGACAGCCCGCCCACCAACCTACTCACCCATATCTCCTTGGACAGCCCCACTACAGTGGACATCCCACCCTTCCCCTAGACACCCCCTACCCCCATGGAAATCCCCGCCACACCCGTGGACACCCCCAACCCCCTAGATAGACCCACCACCCCCTTGTATGGCCCGCCCACACTCAGTGGATACCCCTACCCCCTGGAAAACCACACCATGCCTATGGACAACCCACCCACACCATAATAACCATCGTACCCCCTGGACTGCCCCCCACACCATGGGCAGCCCACCCAACCCCATGGACACCGCGTCCCCCCTTGGATAACTCCCACCCCTGGACACCCTGACCCCCCTGGATAGCCCCTCCACCCCCGTGGAGATCCCTCCCACCCCCTAGACACCTCATTCCAACTATACATCCACCCCCCAACACCCCCGTGGATAGCCCCCCCCCCCCCAAGGACACTCACCCACCACCACTGGACACCCTAATCCCCCAGGACACCCCCACCCCCTGGACACCCCTGACCCATGTGGACAGCTCCCCACCCCCAGGACAACACCCACAACCTGAGAACCCCCACCCCCATATATCCCCCATCTCCTTGGGTAGTTTATGTGATCAGTCAAATAATCTACTAAAATATAAAATTTCTTTGGTAGAAAATTTAGTCAACTCCTGAAAAATTCTTCTCCATAAGTGTACATGATCTTGTATACTCATGTAAAGGTATTCAATGATTTTTTTATAAATAGAGTATGTTTTTTCTTTTATATTACGATTCTCATATAGTGTATTGTGTTAGTTATGGTTCTATATAAAGTGAACAACTCTTATTTAATTAAATATATTTTTGATGAAACATAAATATTATTGAAGTGATTTTGAAAAAATGACTTATATATTTATTTTTTCAGTATGTATAGATGTTGGATGTATGAAACTGATCAGATCTCAAGGGATTTTCAAAACAATTTATAGATATTATTAGATTTATTATTTCACAATGCTTCAAATAGTGGTCAAATACAATACCTCTATTGAAATTTATTTGGAAGACCACGGTTGTGACGTGAAGAAGTCAGCTACCACATTAACATATATAGTATTAAAGAAAAATTTTTTTGGTGATATCACAATGGGTAGACAATAAAATCTCAAATGGATGATGATCCAAATAAGAGGACTAGATTAGAGAATTTTTATATGACTTATTTTCATTTATTCGTCATCATGGAAAATAAAGGATTCCAACCCAAGAATAATTTGATATGACCACACATGAATTTTCTAATTAAAATGATCATATTTTTAGGATGACAAAAAATGAATGATACTGCCATGACTCCAAAATATTGACGATATGGGAAAATAAAAAAAGTAGAAATTATAATCTACTTATTTCATTGGAAAACTAGGTATGGGATTTCTATCACTTCCATCTATTACATTCTTACCTTCTAAAAGGAATTACTTCTAGATGATGCAGATATTCCCTCACACCACTATATGGAATGGATTCTAGTTGAGGAACATTGATTGTCAAGAAACCAAATTTGTACTTTCCTGAAAGATTTCAGTTTATTCATTGAGGAAACTGAAAAATGAAATGATTGTATTAAATATGGCACATCCCGTAGGAAGCCAAATGCTAATGGAACACCATCCTGTGTTCCATAGAAAGTGATGTGGAACATTCCATTGATCCCCATACTTCAGAATATTTTTATGTCTTATAAAATATCAATAAAAATGTGATGGAATGATACCAAGAAAAAGAAGACTAAATATGAGTTGATTCACCATGCTGGTGAATTTTCATGTCATATATTTGATGATTGATATCCTGATTTTGCAGTTGAGGTGCATATTGTGAGGTCAGGTCTTCCATGTGATGGTTTCAATCTGTTTAGGTAGATTCTTACATTTCATAACACATGGCTAGTTTTTATACACATTAATAATCTTCCCCCATGGTTGTGAATGAAAAAACTGTTCACTTTCATGTGTATACTCATATAAGGACCTTATGATCCTAGAAATGATGTTGACATATACATACAACCTTTAATAAACGAGTTGAAACTTCTTTGGGATGTTGGTGTGCACACAAATGAAGCATGTTCGAAAGACATATTTTTTTATGTGTGCTACAGTTTTGTGGATGATAAATGATTTTACTACTTATGAAATGATTTCTAGATAGAGCACGAAGGGAATAATATCATGTACTGTTTGTATGAAGAATATATCAACAAAAAGATTGAAATATCAATGTAGTTTTAGTATTATGGAACATTGATGATTCATGCTATTGTACCATCCATATAGAAATAGTCATAGGTGATTTGAAAATAAAATGGAGACCAACGATCAATCGTAGTGTATGTCTGGAAATAATGTTCTTAGTGAATTTATAGCTTTCAGTTTTCCATTCGAGAAGGGTCAAATGAAATCGGGAAAGAGAAGGAATGTTCCCACTGAAACCTATTACAATGGGAAGAAAAGAAGTATCTTCGTTGATTTTCCTTATTGGTCAACCAATTTGCTACTTAATTTTGTAGACATAATTCACATTGAAAAAATATATATTAAATGTCTCTTTAGATAATTATATATGTTAAAGGAATGAAAAAAGATGATTTACTATCTCGGTGTGACTTGGTGGATTGGGGCATCAAACCAGAATTGCATCATGTGTGTATCTTTGAATACAAATGTAATTTTTCATGTTATTCTTATGTGATGACACCTACAAGAAAAAAAGAAATATCTAGAAGTAATAGAGACTATTAATTATCTGGATGGTTATTCAAGCAACATATCTAATCGGGTCGACAAAAGACAGTTGAAGCTAAAATCATTGAAGACTCAAGATTATCACATCCTTATACATATTTTGATTCCAATATAAATTAGTCATCTTTTTTACAATAATTCTTGGGTACTTGTTATTCTGTTGTTTGATTTGTTTAGATATATTTGTGAAGATAATTTTTTCACGTATTTATTGAAAAAAATGTTTGTAGTTGCCCCATTAATTTTTTGTAAGTTAGAGAAAATATTTCCTCCATAATTTTTCACATGAATGTTGCATGTGACTATCCATATTCCAAGTGAAATAATTCTTGAAAAACCTATTTATTTTTTTGGATGAATCCTACTGATGGAAATATGTATACATTAAATTCTTATGATCGTAACAGGAATCATCCTGAAGGTTTTATTGTGAATGGTTAGTTGGATCAATAATGTATAAATTTCTTCTCTATATATTTTTTTTGATCTTAGTACAAGAAGTAATAGATAAATATGAAATGAATAATAATAGTATGAGAAAATTGAACCCATTTTTTCATCACTTCCTCAAACAGGAGGAATTTATGGATCATATACATTGACAAGATTAAGCTTTGAAGAGCTGAAGATGGCGCATCGCATAGTTTTGTTCAACTATGATTTTTTCAATGACTACATATTTTAATTAAATTGAATATGTATATCTTATATATGTATATATATATATATATATTTGTTAAACTATTCATATTTTTATCTACAAGGAACATAAAGCATTGATAATTAGAAAGAATCTTAATAAATCATTGAGAAGAAGTGAGATGTTGTATAGAAAATAGGTTTCTGCTTGTTTAAAATTTATGGTACTTTTATTACCATTTAAAATAATTAAAAAAATATTTAATTAAGTTTTATATAAATATATATTTTAGACATTGAGTTGTACTGCTGACTCTCTCTATCTGTATGGAAATAAGAGCTTTTCTTTTGGTCCTAATACCGTGGTTCATGACTGCAAATCAATTATTATCAATGGGTATAAATTTATTATCACTGAACGAGAAAAGAATGTAAGAACACAACATGATGATGTTATGGTTTCTACCACATCAGACTGTTATGCTAGTGCATCATATATTATGTTGCGATTTGGAAATGTAGGTTATTTTTTATTTATTAAAAAAATAATAATATTGAATTATTATTCTCATGGATGAGTCGCAATGATGAAATTATTTGTTTTGATTCTATGGTGAGGCATTTAACATTTATTAATAATTTTGGATTTCGAGTAATTGATATGAATCACACTCTTGCTATCGATGAACCATATATATTTGCATCATTAGAGGAAAATTTTTTTTATGTCAAAGGCTATATTCTACCGAAATTTGGTGTCATTATTGATGTAATTCCAGGACTAATATTTTATGAATATTATGATGGAATTGATGGAATTCCTACTACCATTGTAAATGATCTATTTATTACTTTTGATGAATCCAATATCTCCATTTTCAGAGTTGACTGTGAACCTGAAGTTGTGGTGGGAAATATAAAAATGCATCCATTAAAGTTCTCAATTATTTTGGTTTATCTCGACTTGTGTGGTCAAGGTTGGAATTATTTAAATTGGTTTAATATTGATTACAAATATGATGTATCTGAGGCAGAGGAGGAGGGAGGGGATGTGGCCCTGGTGAAGGAGGAGGGTGATGAGGTGGCAGAGGCTTAGTATGAGGGAATTGAAACTAATGCAGAAAATGTTTTTTATGTGAGTTATTTTTCATCTTTTATGTCGGTTTTTCACCGATGTTAATACATAAGATGTTATAAATAACATTTCATATGATGGTTATTAAAAAACCGACGTAAAAAACGTAACATCGTAGTGTTTATCATGTCGGTTAATTAATAACTGATGTGAAAAATCCAGGGGGTTTATCACATCTATTATATAATAACCATTGTTATAACCCCCCCCCCCCCAGGTTTATCACGTCGGTTATTAAATAACCAACGTGATAAACTCATGGGTGATGGTTTATGACATCAGTTATATAATACCCGACGTGCTAAACGAGTCTGGGGGGGGGGGGTTTATCACGTCGGTTAATAAGTAACCGACGTGATAAACCATTTCCCAGGTTTTTTATCACATTGGTTATTAAATAACCGACATGATAAACCATTCCACAGGTGTTTATCACATCGTTTATTAAAAAACCGACATGATAAACCCTTCCCGATTTATTTATAACATCGGTTATAAAATAACCAACGTGGAAGCCAATTTGTTTTTAAAAACAATTGAATGCAGTCCTCTTCTCTCCCCCAGAATTTGTACCATAAAAATAGAAGGATATTAAATCAAGAACTAAAGAAAATTTTATGCATTTACATTGATATCAAATAAATCTTACCCCACTTGACAGCCCCCTCCCTCATGTATACCCCCTGGATAGCCCTCCCCCAACCGATTGGAGCCCCCACCATAACCTTGGACTGCCCCCGACCCCCTGGACAGCCTGAAACGCCTCTCAATAACCCCCACTCTATTGAATAGCACCCCTCACCCCCTCTCCCCTCTTGACAACCCCCACCACGCCCCTGGACTTCCCCCGACGCCCTGGACAGCTCCAATCACCCTGGGACAACCCCCCACCATCATGTATACCCCCCCACACCCTGGACAGCCCTCCCCCTCCCCATTAGAGCCCCCACCTCACCCCTGGACAGCACCAAACACCCATTGACAACCCCCCCCCCCCCCTCATGTATACCCCACCCCCTGGACAACACTTCTACACCACTAGACAACCCTCCCACACCCCTGGACATCCCTCCCACCCCCTGGACTGCCCTTCCCCCACCTGACAGCCCTCCCAGACCCCTGGACCACCCAACCCCACTAAACACGCCCACACCCTGGGAACCCCTCCTCCCACGAGACCAAAATCCATACCAGAAAAACCATCAAATGTAGACCAAAAAAAGAAGTAGAGAAAAATTAAACACTCACATATATAACATTCAAAACATACACTACCAACTTAAAAAAATTAAATCCTACCTAAACGACTACCAAATACACAATTACAACGTCAATATTCAAAATTACATTTTATATTAAAAACAACTAAAATTCAATCAAACCTGTAAAATAATTTGACCACTCCACTTGTAAGTGTTTGATGTCTTTAGAAGTATAGGGTTGAGGTTTATCAAAAAGCTACAAATGAAAAGGATAATATCCATCCAAAGTTTCTTTTTTTATTAAAAAAAAAGAGTCCAGTACCAAAAACCAAAACCCATCAGCCCACAAAATCTAACACGAGAACAAAATGCCTAGGGAGGCCTGAAATGATGAAGGCCGAGGGAATCCCCTTGTATTAGATTAAACCCTTATACCATCAGAGAAGTGATGTAATGCACCGAAACTTGGGCATTTCCCTGAACCTCAATCGATTCCAGATGGCCTGCCACTTGATTCCCCTCCCACCAGGTAAGTAAGATATTGATGCCATCGTTGATAATTCCCTTGCACATTCTGATAGTATAGATAGTCGACCAAGGAGGGGGGATATAATCATTCATCTCCTCGTGAAGGATCATCAAGTTTGTTTTCACCTCTGATAAGGAGAAACCGCTCTGATGGAAGAGGCTGATACCCATGAGCATCGCCTTGGCTTCGGCTTTTAAAGAGGAATAATGTCCCATGATGGAGGAGAAGGCCATAAGGACTGACCCCTGAGAGTCCCAGACCACCCCTCCCTCGCGAAGAGACCCCATCCTGCAAGACCCGTCCGTATTGAGCTTCATCCCTATAGAGGGGGGATTCCACCTCACCCAGCGACAACTGTTGCTGCAATCAACCTCCTGACCACCATGACCATGGGGAAACATCCACCAAAAGGAGGGATCATTCCTCGAGACACCAACGAGACGAGTAAGGTCGAGGAGACTACCCATGATCTTAAAAATAATGGCCTTAGAATCCGATGGAGACCCCTCATGCCTCAACTTATTCCTGGACCGCCAAATTTCCCAAAAACACACTAGTAGGACCATCAGGTGCACCCTCTTCTCTGAGCCTATGTCTCATGATCTGCTGAACCATCTGTTTATGAAAGGAAGATACTCCTAGTTATTGAAATGTAGGCCTGTGAAATCCCCAAAGAAACTCCAAAAACCACACGCCCATTCTCCCATGAAGAAGTGGTTCTAGACACTTTCCTTATGGGGAGCTTTACAAAAGGGGCACCAGGAATCAAAGGGGATACCACAACATTTGATGTTATCATCTGTGTGGATGGACCAGTTCCTGATCCTCCAAAACATACAATTGAGTTTCGAAGGAGCCTACATGGACCACATAAGATCTCCCCAAAAATCATTAGTCTCTGATATTTTATAAGAGTGGCAGTAGTCCCGCACAGAGAAAGCGCCCGAGGAAGAGGGGGAGAAAACAGAGTGGTGAGGATCCTGTGTAACGACAATAGGATCGAAAAAGTTTTGTTGGTCTTCAACCAGCACCGCCTTGATGAAGGACAGATGATGACATGCCTCCCTGAAAGAAATGTTAGTCATCGGACACACCGGGAATCCTAGAACAGTTCCCACCCAGTTGATATTTCAAAAGGACAAGTCACCTCTACCAAGGATCCATTTCGAATGCACTTGAAGCTCCATGAACAGGGGGAAAGAGAGGGATGTAAAGAGGAGGGTCTCCCCTTGTCCAAGTGGTGATTGCAAAATATGGGGGGTACATAATATTCCCCCACAGCGTGCTCTACTCCAGCACTTCCCACGACAACCTTTCATGCATGCATCTGAGAGAGTCATCCAAGCTTCACACATTAATTCCTCCTTCCCTCCCCAGCCTCGCCACCTTATGCAAGGAAGTCCAGTGTCTTTTCCCCTCCGCAAAGGTGGTCCTAGATGAAATAAGAAAACAACTTATCAATACTGGAGATCATGCCTTTCAGGGCCTTGACAGTAGAAAGGGCATGGATAGGGGTTTCCAACAACACACTATTGATATGAGCTATTCGATCCCCAATGTACATCAACTTTTTCTACCAGTTTTTAATGCGATCATCAATTTTGGTGGAGATAAAATCAAAATATCAGATCCTCAGCCTTCTAGTGGAGATTAGAGAACCAAGGTAATGCATAGGAAAACCCCCTCTTTGCATGTTGAGGGTTCCCTTCACATCATCCATTCTTTTTGTAGGAAAAAATTTGTGGAAGAAGAAATGAATATTTTATTTTTTTATTATCTTCCAACACCAGTGACTGTAGGCTTCCAGGATTCGATTCAATCCCCGAATGGATTTTTCCACCTATTGATAAAAATAATAGTGTCATCTGCGAACATTGACTGGGAAATGGGTGTGGCCCTCATGCTCCTTTGGTAAGCCAGAATATCACAAATATTAATGCTATATTTAATGAGTTGTATAAGAACCTATTGAGCTAGGATGAAAATGCTCGGGGATAAACCGTCACCCTATCTAAGACTGCGACTGGCTTTGAAGAAACCAAAGGACTTCCCCAGGAAAGAGACCACCATCCACGAAGAGCTGAAACATCTGAAAACAAGATCAATATTCCAGGACAAAAACCCCATACCTTCCATCACCTTAATGATAAATCCCCACTCCACTAGGTCATATGCTTTATTCATGTCAAATTTGATAGCCAAGTTAGACCATTGAGTTTTGATGTTAATATCTCGAATCATTTCTTGAGATAGGGCAGTGTCACCTTGAATAGATCTCCCTCTCACAAGAACATGTTGTTCCATTGAGATCCACTTTGTAAGGTTCATGGAGATCCTGGCATTAATCACACATGCAAGGACATTATAAGGAATGTTACACATGGACACTGGCCTGTAATGCATGATGGAAGAGGGGTTTCTATTTTTTGGAATGAGAATCATAGTGGTGGTGCAATCAATCCGTGGAAAACTACCACCTATAAATAAATCCTATATGGCTGCGATATTATCCACCTTCACCACATCCCACGATGCTCTGTAGAAAAAGGCTGGAAACACATTCGGACCCGAGACACTGTCTGGATGAAGGTTCATCATAGCTTTGTAAATTTATTTCTCATCAGGTAAAGAACTTAGGCCCTCACTATCCTTGTCTCAGACACTTTTGAAGATCACCTCAAAGATCCCAGAGTCATTTCTTGCATAGCCATTGGGAATACAGCTATTGGGCCCAGCCAGTAAATTAGCAAAATATGATAGGGCCATACAACCCACAGTATCCCTGTCATCCGTGTAGGAGCCATCATCCAAAAAGATATTCAGTTTTATCAGTCTCTTCCTCTCTTTTATACAGGCATGAAAAAAACATGTATTTCGGGCACCCTACCAAAGCCATTTAATACTTGAAGACTCCCTTTTCGATCACTGTTGGGAAAGGATCAAAACATAAAGTGATTCCTTTCTATTAGCATGCTACTCAAAGGTTCGATCGGCCCACCCCTCTTCCCTATGCGCTTAGAGAGACTCCACCTACTGCATGGCATTGTTATTCTCATTATCTATCATAAGGAGGTCTTTCTCCCACAACTGGAAACTAGATTTAAGTTGGTGAATCTTATCATGGATTGAGAACCAAAGACCACCCTATCCAGGGGAATTCCAAATGCCATGAACCAATTCTTGGTAACCTGGTTTACTGACCCACTGATGAAGGAATTGAAATCATCCCTGAAGTTCCTGCCCAGAGGAAATCGACACCAACAGGGGGGAATGATCGGAGATTCCGTGAACCAGGTGACTCAAATTTGTGCTAGAGAACATGGCCACTGCCTCCAAAATTTCTAGACAACGATCCAACTTACCCCATGATTGGTGAATGCCCCTCCGATTGTTGCACCATGTAAAATAGTCGCCTGAGAAGACCAGGTCAATGAGACCCATCCCAGCCATGAACTGAGAAAAATGACTACAGTTCGTCCTCTGAAAAGATCCTCTACCCATCTTTTTTTTTCTGGATTTGCAACGACATCAAAATCCCCACCGACAAACCAAGGGTGATTACCACGATAGGAACCATTGAGATCACTCCATATATTTTTCAGCTGAAGATAATCAGAGCTCCCATACACAAATGTCATGAAGTAGAAGACATCACCTTTACTCAATTTTGTAGTAATGAATTTGTACCCCTCCTGGACAAGCTCCATGTTTAAATTATTATTCCAAAAGATCCATATATGACGATTGATCGGTACAAAATGTAGCGATCCATGCATTTTTATCTTCCACATGAAGTCCCGAATTCTACCTGAGATCTGCATGGGTTCGATGATAGGCACCTCATCAGCCTTGTGTTTCCTTATAACCGAGGAAAGGAAATCGAACATAACTCGGCACTATGTCCACGATCATTCCAGATAATTGTAGGATTCATTTGAATGACAGTACTTTGGCACTACCCCCATAGCGAGTAGCCATCTTAAAGTGAGAGTGTGAGCCCTCCACGTGTTTCATTACTTGGGAGTGAGTATAGACTCCCTCTTTGAAGATCAACTCACTACTTGGTGAAAGACCGAGGTCAACAAATCCATCTAAGGATAGCTCCTTGATGACTTTCGAGGTTGATAACTCTGTCTCTCGATGTAGAGAGGTCTGGAAAGAAAGCTGCAACTCCTGGTAGGTACTTGTGAGAGCTGGCACATGCTGCTCAATGAAAGTGGAACTACCCAATTCTAATGGTATGCCCAATACATTATTAGAGTCCTCCATTGCAACACAAGTCGGAGATGGCAGGGCCATAGAAGCGGAAGATCATGGCCAAAACCCAAACAAGCACACTTGCTTGCCCCCATATCTCACAAGCAGAGAAGAAGGATGAGGGGGAAAGGACATACCGATCTAGAAAGAAGAGAAAACTCTGGGCACATAAGGAACAACTGCCTGGAACATCTCCGATCATGTATAGGGAGGCTTCCCAGAATCCAGAGTAGACCCCAAAGCCTGGGCGAGGAGATTCTGCTTTGAAGACTCAATAGCATCCCAGCCTTCCCACGGCCCAACCTCGGGAGAGGGATGAAAGGTGGAGGATGATAGTCTACCTTTGGGGGCATTCTTGTGAGGGAGGATCCCCTCGACTTGCTTACTTCTACTATAAACCTAGAGGGAATGCCCCTACAAGAGACAATGAGAGCATAACTAGGGAAAAACTAGAAATAGAATCTCCTGGTCCCAAAAGAGATCGTCCTGCACATGAAGGGAGATAAAAGGAAATTTAACGTTAGTATGTTTTATGTTAAAAGATAATTAACTCATTGAGAGGCAGGTGTTTCATACCTATCACAAAAAGACATCATCCAACATTGTGTAACTATATTATTTTCATGTCTTTCAGCAATATAAATTATTCTTTGTTCCTCATCCAATGCACATGCTTTAGGGGAAATCAATTGCGGGTCTATGAATCCATATACATCTGTCAGGTCATTCCTGTCACAAATTTTATAAAGATACCTAATACAAAACATACATATGTATACATTTTTAATAAATATAAGGCAGGGAAAAGGTATTAAGACATAATTGTAAATAATCTACACCACGTTGATGCCCAACTTATCTCTAGTAACAAGATCCATTTTTCATAATCCGCACACTTATTTCACATCCACAAACATGAGCTTCCATTGGAAACTCATAATGAGCTGCCATTAAATTTTAATATCTTGAAAATCCGTCAAGACTAATAGAATTTGTATATGATGTCATAACCATTTGTCTTTGTTGTTGTCTACACAGTATTTCGTTAACTTTGAAGTATTCTTGTAAAAATAAATTGAAAAATATATTAGTTTTCAAATGATAAAACAACTTTAATAAAAAAGTAAAATAAAAGATATAACATTCATACCTCTATGGATGGCCAAATTAAAAAATTGCCGATACTATGTCCAACAGTCGCCACCTCATCTATAGGTAATGGTACCCGAACTAATCTATCTATAATATCAGGTATAGTGACCCTCTAATTCTATACCTCTAATTATTGATGATGAACTGTATCTCCTATACAATATACCAACCCATATGCTACTATATGATGTTGGGAATCATCAACATACAACTCGCAATAAGTAGGAAGCTGTGACGGAGGAGTAGGATAAAAATGGGGTCCACAGGTTGAGGTGGGTGAGTGGGAGCTACTCGCGGAGGTGGAGGAAAAATAATGGGGTCTGCAGGGGGAGGTGGAGGAGTGGGAGCTATAGTCTGAAATTGTCTTTGCAGGTCTGCAAACATAGACTGCCCCGACACTCTAATCATGTCCTCCATCATTGCATTAATATTATGTCCTTCTTCCTCTAAGGATTCTATTTTTTTATTAACCCCCTCAACGTTATAAGTTGAATAATGTGGAAACACTTTTCTTACCGATACACCTGCCAGATATCCTCTTACAAGACAAGGATGTTTGGGCCTTCCCAATGCTACAGATAAAATAACATCCCTCCCAGTAGCTGTAAATGTCCACTATGAACTCTGCTCCTCAAGAGAGTCATGTATTAATTAATTAAACATTTTTGTAATGATTGAATTTATATGAAGTAAATAGTTCACTTAAATAAATAAAATAGATATCTTAAAATCCTCTCAGCTAAGATTATTGATTCTTCTAAATGATATTGCCCTTTTTCCCTTCCGAGTTCTCTTCTATTTTTCATGTCTAGATGGAGGGGATGGAGGGGCCACCTCTCCAGAGCTTGAAGACTCAGGTCTTAGTTGTTGAAATTTTTCCGCCATCATTTTTTCTTCAATAAATGCAGACCCTCCCCAAGAAAAACTATGAGGGTATAAATTTTTATATTGGATATCCTAATGAGATTTTCTTGTTTTCTATAAATAAAAAATAAGAAATCATTAACAAAACATTAATAAGATCATTTATATAAGAAATCATATAAAAGATTAAATTACCTTTACCAAAAATGACTCTTTTAATCTACTTTCAAAAAACATTCTCCAAGTGTCTTCATCTATAAAAGGATATATATGACATGGATTGTCATGACTCCTATGACCATAAATGAAATCAGATGAGAGGGTTGATTTGAAATCCCTCCATCTCCTGGAAACCAATGATAAGCATTTCTTCCAAACTCCTCCACTGTCAGGAATATCAAATGTCATCTGATAAAGAAGAGGTTAAATATATTATATATAATAGAAACATTAAAAGAATAGTCAAACAGTAACAAAATATATTACCAAAATCATCTCCCACAACTGAGAGATTATAGCTTTATCCACACTTATCCAGTCATCATACAGAATGCTTACTTTGCTCTTAGCCTGAGTTTCTACAAAACTCTTAAAATCTTTTGCATTTGGACATCAAGGAATATCATCATCATCAAACTCAGCAACTATGCTAGGTTCCTGTGTATGGGAAAGTGATAATTTTGGTAAACTTGTGCACCCATGTTTACCAACCTTTGAACTCTTTGTCGTAATAGGATCATGTGAATGTTTATCCCCAGAGGTATGACCAATATGATCATCTCTAGAATCATGTGGAAATTGATCAACTGAATGATATGTCATTATCCTTCAAATCAAAAAAACAAACGCTAGTTAACAAATATACAAATTCAAATATTTTAATACTACTATAATCAGAAAATATAAAAGTTTACAAAGTTACATAATAGTAAACATTGGTAATATGGTAAGCATGTTAAAAATCGTATAGATTGTAAAGATGGTCAACATGGTCAAGATGGTTAACATGGTAAACCTGGTGAACATGGTAAAATAATTGTCTCTGAACAAAAATAATAGATATATAATTCATTTTATGGTAAACATGATAAAGTAAACTAAACAAACTTAAAACAAACAAAATCATATACTTATTTTGTTTTAAAACATGTTTTAATAAATAAAAAACTTACAAAATCTACCATTTATGAGAAAAAATAAATGTAATCAAGAAATAAACATCTGTTACCAGTAATTTTAGGATGGTACAAATGGATTGTATTCCCAAATTCCTTTATCATGATTGTTCCTCATGGAACAAATCATGTCTTCATCATGCTCATCATTATGTTATGTTAATCTTTAAATGGAAGTAGGGATCTCACATAATTCAGCTTCTTCATCAAGTTCATCCTCACCAGCATATTTTTTCCCTTGTAAAACAATAGCCCACTACATATCTGATTCATCTACTACATATAAAATTTGTTTGTAATGTGAAGAATCAGTTATGTCTTCCAATCTATTCAGAGTAAAAACTGTCATTCCAAATTCATCGTGTCTGACATTGTTGTTATCGATAAACAATTTACAATTAAAAACAAGAACGTCAATTTTAAAGTAACCAACCTCCCATTTGTCTTCAATAACTCCATAATATGCACTTGATGAAAAAATTGGGTTTTTGTCCTTAGCCCTCGAAAAATGCTTTTCTTCTGCAAACACCAATACACAACTATTCTGAACTGCACTTCTATTGTCATGAGCTTTTGAATGAAATGTATAGCCATTAATGTCATAACCGGACCATATTATCACAACTAAACATGGACCACCCAATATCCATTTTAATATATCTGATACATCTGATCTACCAAGAGAATTATTTTTAATCAATGAAAAATATGTTTTGTTGTGATCATTCAAAATCCACATTTCTTTCTTATTTGGATGACATTGTTTCAACTCATTAATATGCAATGTGATATATGGTAGAGAATCAGCTATGTTATTCAAGATGTATGATTCTAAATTCTTCATATGTTCAGCTGAAAATGATTTGACTTTCAAGCAACGAATCCCATTTCCCTAATTACTAATTCCATCATGGCGAGATGGAGGAAAACCTATGTGTTGTGCCACAGCCTACTAGCTCGTACAAAACTCTGCTACCTCCTCAGAAATATACTTTTCAATAATGTAGGCTTCAGGTCGATATGGAATTTTAACATACCCCTTTAATATTTTCATATAACTTTCAGAAGGATACATCCAATGAATATATACATGTCCACAAAGCATTATTTGTCTAACCGGATGAATCATTAAATGCACCATTATATCAAAAAAAGTTGGAGGAAAATACATTTCCAATTGAAATGGTATAAAAATTTAATAATTTCCCAAAATGTTCAATGCATTCACATTAATCACCTTGTTACAAATTGAATTGAAAAAACAACACAACTTCATTATACTCCTTCTCACATGAATGGGAAATATTCCATGCAATGTAACTGGTAGATTTTTTTGCATCATGACGTGACAATCATGTGATTTCATACCTATCAACTATAAGTCCATCAACGAGACAAATTTTTTTACATTTGAAGAATAACCTTTAGCTTCTTTGATATCATTAATACACTAAAAAAAGCTAATTTTCTCCCTCTTCGATAATGTATGACATGCCATGGGAAGAAATGTTCATCTTTCTTTAGGAGTGGGATCAAACTACAAACATATTCCCATTGATAGTAAGTCTAATCTTGCATTCAACCCATCTTTTGTATTTCTATTAATATCTAACAATGTTCCAATCAAACAATCACATATATTATTATCCATGTGCATGACATCGATATTATTTTTAACTTCATGATACCTCTAGTATGGTAGCTCAAAAAATGTTGACATTTTCTTCCAAATATATCTATCATTTCCAGATTTCTGTGTCTTTCCCAATGTCACATAAAGGTTTTTCACCCTCTCAAAATACATATTAGGGGATAAAGGTTTTGGAGCTGTATCAAATTCTTGTGAGCCATTAAATTCCATTTTTAGTCTTCTATAAGGGTGATCCAAAGGCAAAAACCTTCGATGACCCATGTACATTGTTTTCGTCTCATGATGCAATTGAAAATATGACGTTTGTTGTTCACAAATTTGATATGATTTATGCCCTTTAACACTATATCCGGACAAATTTCCATACGCTAGGAAGTCATTTATAATGAACAAAAGCACTGCATGGAGTTGAAAATATTCCATTTTATAAAAATCATACACCCTAATACCATCAGCCCATAACAGTTTCAAATCATCAATCAACGGTGACACGTAAACATTAATATAGTTTCTGGGTTGCTTTGGACCAGAGATAATTATAGTCAACATGACATATTTTCACTTTATACAAACTTCAGGAGAGAGGTTGTAAATTACCAATAAAACAGGCCATGAACTATGTGTGCTACTGAGGGTTTGGTATGGAATCATTCCATCTGTGCACAACACTAGTCTGAGATTTCTCATTTCATTTTAAAATGTAGAATACTGAATATCAATTTTATTCCATTGTGGACAATCAGCTAGATGATGTATTTTTCCATCACATACCCTCACATCAGTATTCCATCTTAACCTTTTTTCATCATTTGAATTATAAAATAAACGTTTGAAATGATGAATTATAGGAAGACACCAAAATACCTTTGAAGGGAGCTTTGTATTCTCTACATCAGCCTGTGATTTTTCTTTCACCTTATACCATGATGTCCCACATATAGGACACTCTGATAGAAATTCATATTCCTTCCTATATATAATGCAATCATTCGGACAAGCATGTATTTTTTTTTGTATCCCATTCCCATTTGGCATAATATTTTTTTGGCCTTGTAATGTGAATCTGGAAGATCGTTATCTTTTGGAAGAATGTATTTCATCAATTGTTGCAGCTCTGTGAAACTTCTGTCACACCATCCATGTTTCGCCTTCAGGTTAACCATTCTTAACACTAACGAAAAAACTGTAAAATCTGTACAACCAGGATATAATGGTTTTTCAGCATCACTATATAGACGCACAACTGTCGGTTCTATCTCAATTTGTTATGCTACAATATCACGAATAATTTCTTCAATTCCATCAGAGTTACCATCTTGTGAATCATCATCATCAGGGACATTCCGTCCAATTTCACCATGCCGAATTCAAGGGTCATAACTCGGATATAAACCATGACAAATCAGATGATCTTTTCTCTCTCTACATTTCAACTTCTTCATATTCAAACATTTCTGGCATGGACAAAAAAATGTCACTACATGGAACATTTCATTTAGAAAATTCAAAAAAGGCATCAACACCTTCCTCATATTAATTTCTCATTCGATGTGCCGTAATCCAACTTCGACTCATTATTACCTATAACAAATATAAAATATATATCTATGTTTAAGACAAGAGAAATATATGTTAATAAGAAAAAAAATCATAATTTGAATGTAAAACAATTTTGAAATATAAAATAAATCTATGGGTATTTAAAAAAATATGCTTGAATATTATTTTTAAAACAAAATATAGTTAGATATAACAGTTTTAAATTCCATTGAATCAAAGAAAACCATGGCGCCTATATGGTTGATAGAAAATTGGAGAAAATAGAGTAAACCTGAGAATCACCCCCACCCCCGGACAACCCCAAAAACCCTCTGGACATGACCCCACCCCCTTGGACAACCCCCCACACCCACCCACCCCCTCGGACCCCCCTGGACACCCCCAACCCTCTAGGTAGCCCCTCACCCCATATACAGACCCGACCCCTCTAGACAACAACCCCACCCCCACCCCTACCCCCTTGGACAACCCCATTGGACACCCCCCCAACCCTCTGGATAGCCCCCCGAACAAACCCCAAAACCCTCTGAATAGGCCCCCACCCCCGTGGACAACAACCCACACCCACCCACCCCCACGGACACCCCCACGGACACCCCCAGCCCTCTGGACAGCCCCCCCCCCCACTTCCTAGACATCCCCCACCCCTCTAGACAGCACCCCCACCCCTCTTGGACACCACCCCCACCCTCTACCCCCTTGGACAACCTACTGGACACCCCCAATACTTTGGACAGCCCACACCCCCTGGACAACACCCCACCCCCTCCAGATAGCACCCCCACCCCTCCTAGACACCACCCCCACCCCCGACCCCCTTGGACTCCCCCTTGGACACCCCAACCCTCTGGACATCCCCCACCCCTGGAAAACCCACAAAACCCTCTGGATAGGCTCCACCCCTTTGGACAGCCCCCCACACCCACCCACCCCTTTGGACACCACCTGGACACCCCAAACCCTCTGGACTGCCCCCCACCCCCCGGACAACCCCCCATACAATGGTTTACATATAAAAACTAGGCATGTTGAAGAACTAAAAAAATATTCATTTAATATATACTTTAGCATGAAATAGATGGAATTAAATATTATCAAATATGTCTACTTAAATGATCGTATGATAATTAAAAATAACCAATGATATTCAACAAGTCAAATGATCACATGTTTTCTCAATAACTAATATCACAATGAGGTAATGGATAATTCAAGAAATCTTAAAAATATTTTCAAGGCCTTGGGAACGGCCTCAAAAAATACTAGGGTAAGCCCTCAGCAGAACCCATTTTTATTTGGAATCGGGAGACATAGCAATGCATTGAAGGGCTATAGAGGTCAATAGCCATTACATTATATGTCTAATAGATTCTAATATAAAATAGGATAAAAATAATCAACAACAACATGTGAAATATCATTTTCGAATTCTTACATTTAATCAATAAAAATTCTATGCTGCAATATAGGTGAAGGAGATCATTAGTTGTTAATGAGATCCAAAATTACAATCCATGTCAGGAATTAGTGAAATAAAAAATATATAAATATAAGTAGTTGAGGATTACGTGAATATTGCGAGTCAATATAATAGCTCTGGGATGATAAATAAGATGATTATGGAAAAAATAGGTAAGAGTGTTCGAAATGGTTGAATCATACCTAGTTTAAACACAAAAATTGCAAAACATAAATATAGACTATCCGAAAAAAAACGAATGAAAAAAAATCATGGAAGGCTTACATGAGTGTTGCGAGTTGAGATGATAGATCCAAGGAGAGTAAAGATGATAAACGATGAATAAAAAACGAGTTTAATGCAGAGAGATCGACGAGCCGATTAGGGTTTACTGTGCGAGAGAGATGAGCCACTGGACTGTCGATCAAAAAATCGTAAATGACATTCCACCTGGCTTGTCAATTTTTTAAATGTTTTATGAAATCAGTTATTTAATAAATGATGTAAAAAAACCCCGTGTTTCTTTTTTATGTTGGTTATAGAATAAACTACGTAAAAAATACATCAAAAATCAAAATTTTTATGTCGGTTATTGTATAAACGACATAAAAACCTATGTGGGTTGTTCTGTTACGTCGGTTATCAAATAACTGACATAAAAAATGCCTCAAAACCCACTTTTATTACGTCAGTTATAAAATAACTGATGTAAAAAACTCGTAGATATCTCATTTTTTCATTGGTTATCAAATAACCGATGTAAAAAACCACGAGCTTTGGTTTTTATGTCGGTTAATTTATAACCACGTAAAAAATGAACGCGCGTGATTTGTAAGGTCGGTTATTAATATAACTGACGTATAAAAACCATGTTTCACATATTATCACGTCAGTTATATATAACTGACGTAAAATATGGTCACATAAATAACGTTTTTTGCACTAGTGTGAGGAGGGTGAGGGTGATGATTGGGATAATGATCAGGATGAGGGTGAGGCTGATGATGATGGTGATGATAGTGACCGTGATGAGTGACAGATTGATCCATTACATTTTTTACTGATATTACTGACCGTCTTTGTTTATTTATTTTTTGTGAAGGAATATATGTGTGATTAGGTAGGTCACATATTTTTATTTTTATCTATAAATAATACAACATGACTTGATGATTTGTTGTGATTGATTCACCCCACCCTCCATAGGCCCCCATCCCTATGGAGAGCCCACCCACCCCCTCAACAACTCATACCCCCCTAGACAGCCCCACCACCCATGTCGATAGCCTACCCACCCCCTGGATAGCCCCTACCCCGTGGACACCCCCACCCTGTGGACATCCCTCCCCCCCCCCCCACCTAGACAACCCCTACCCCCGGGATAGACCCTCCACCCCCCGTGGACAGACTGACCACCAACTAGATAGCACTCCCCTAGTGGATAGCCCCTGCACACCTGTGGACAACCCGACCACCCTCTTGACAACCCATACCCCATAGACAGCCCCGCCACCTAGGTCAACAGCTCTCCCCCTATGGCCCACCCACCCCATGGACACCCTACCCCCCTCGATAGCCCCACCACACTGTGGAAATCCCACCCAACCCCTAGACACCCCCCCCCCCCCGTGGACAGTCACCCACCCCCATGGACAACCCGCCCATCCCCCCTAGACATCTCATACACTTAGATAGCCCCAATACCCTCGTGGATAGCCAACCAACCCCTTCCACACCAAGTACCCCATGGATATCCTCTCTCACCCTCTAGACACCCCATACCCCCTTCGACAGCCCCCCCCCCCCCCACCCCACCACCACACCTCCCAATGGATAGCTCTCCCACACACCCGGACACCCTGTACCCACCCGGGACAACACCGCCACCCTCATGGACAGCTTACCAACCCCCTAGACAGCCCCTCTCCCCATGGAAATCACCCACACCCCTGTAGACTACCCGCCCATCCCCCTAGACAGCACCTGCCCATGGACAGCCCTTCCACCCCCATAGACATCCCATACACACCCTAGAGACTTGGTACCCCCCTGGACCACCATGCCCACCCCCTGGAGACTCCATACCCCAGGACAACCCCCACCACCATGGAATGCCCTCCCACCCCCTTTGACAACTTGTACCCCCTAGAAATCCCCTCCACCATTGTGAACAGCCCACTCACCCCCATATCCACCCTATACCCCCAGACACCCCCCCCCCCCGCCTCGTGGATATCCCATCAACCTCTGTGGACAGCCCGACCACCCCCCTGAACACCCTTGACCCCCTCAAAAGCCTCACCACCCCATGGACAGTCCCTCCACCCATTGGATAACATGTCCCCCCGTGGACATACCACCCACCCCCCTGGACACCCCGTACCGCCAGGACAGCCCCTCCCACCCCCTGGACAGACCCCCACACCAATGGAAAGCCCGCCCACACCCAAAATACCCCTTACCCCTGGACAACCCCACCATCCACGTGGAACCCCCACCCCCACTCCCATTACTACCCCCACCCCATGGATTATAGGGGTTTTAACAACTTGATGATCCAATTAATCATCAAAACCCACTTCATTGCCTCCCGAGATCCTTAATCAACAATAAAAATTGTAGATGATATTTTAGAAACACCCATGCATAATCAATGATTTGAGAAGAAAATTGATATTCTATATCCACAATAGTTTGATTAGAGATGAAGACAGGGAATACAATTGCTGGATCATAAGAATGACTAACTGAGTTTTCACCTTAATGGATTTATGAATCATTTATAGTCTTAACATTCTAAAGAATTATCAAAAAGAAAAACTTTTGTAAAATAATATGATGTTCTAAAACAAGGGACACAAAATCACAATTCCCATAAAGGTACATCAAAAATATTTCTTCATAAAACCATTTCAAAATCACATATTAGAGACTTATTTATATTTACAACTCACAAATGGTTTAAAAAATACCTTTTATGGTTCCATTTCAAACAACATATAGTATTCTTGTCCAACAATAATAATTCAATCCATTTCTTAGTTACAAAATCCCCCTCCATACAATGAACACCGAAACCATTCACTTTTTCTTAAAGAAACACATAGTATTGAAGTAAACAGTATTCCAAAACCATTTTAAGATAACCAATGATATTAAAATTCATTAAATTCATTCCATTAGAACCATTACATCCCCCACCCCTAGACACCCCTACCCCTTTGGACATCCCACCATCCCCTGGACTACCCCCACCACTGGGGAATGACCACCCACCCCAAACCCCCCATGGAAACCCCCCAACGTGGACACCCCAACCCATGTGGACACCCCCAACCCCCATACGTACATCCCAACCACCCCTAGGACACCCCTACCCCTGGATATCACTATCACCCCAAGGTAAGCCCTCCCACCCCTCTTGAAACATCGTACCCCCTAGACACCCCTCCACCCACCCCTGTGGACAGCCCTCCCTGCCCCCCCCCCCCGGACACCCACCCCATCAATCAGACACCCCCATCCCGGCAGACACACCCTGGACCCCAAAACCCCCTTGGATAGACCCCCAACCCGCTGGATCGCCCCCATCCACTAGACACATCCCCTTAAGGACATCCCACCCACCCCATGGACAACCCTACCCCCAAGACTGTAACACCCGAACCCTTCTAGGATGGGGCCGGTGCATTACTTGGGAAATTAGCATGGTTATAAGGAATAAAAATACTGAAGGAATGATCATTTTAGTATTCTGAAATAATCTAGATACATAGATTTTGTTGAAATTACATTGCAAAAGTTTACAAAGTACAATACATAACAAAAACTAAAATCTGCATCCACAAGAACTCAATATTTGATCTCGTCTTTTTCACATGTTGAAAGTAAACAATGAAAGGGGTGAGATCAAACACTTATTAAGGGTTACAAATAGTGGAATAATGAGTACAATAATAAATGAATAACAATCAATCTGATATAATCAATATGGAATATTGAATAAATTAATAACTAATCCCATTAATAAACTGAGAATGAAACTGCATCCATAGATTTTATCATATTGAAAACCTCATGGATAATAATAATAACTAATAATGAATAAATAGAATTATTATTGATTGGAAGCCATGTATCTGGAACATGAAACCATAATACTGTAAAAATGGTTTAGTTGTATGGGTTGAAACTCATCTGATTTTTTGGAAACAAACTTGAAGGGTTTCTCGCCAAACTGTTTTGTCTCATGAGACCTACCGATGCATCGAGGTGCTATAGAGGGCCCCACCATCCATTTATTGTCAAAATAATTCTTTTTACATTGATTCAATACAAGAGAAATATTCATTTTCAAAATCCACAGAGTAGAGTATACGGATTAATCAATATTTCCATAATTAAAATAACTTTACAAATAAACACAGTATGTAAAATGGTATATGATTTAGACAACAAACAAATACATGGATTGAGATTATGAATATTTATTATAAATACCATTTAAAATAAATTGTCTTCTCAAATGGGAATTAGGTACACCATATATGGATTATTAGGTGAACAATACAAAGTTAGTCGCAACAAAAAGTTAGTTGAGACGAAGTCCCTTAACACAATGTAATCAGTCAAATCATATGACCAGAACATAATGAACATAAAATGAATCATTGAATAACATGAATATAAACAGAATCATTTTATTATATAGAAAATGTCAGTACACATATACCACATACAAGAAATAAGTGTTGGAAAATGAAAATCTCATAGAAATGAATGTGAGATGAGAAACCCCTTACTTTTTTGTCTAGTGTGTAATTGATTGTTCTAAACGACCTGTATAATAAAATTTAGATACATAAATTAATATTTATATAACCAAATAAACATATAATTGATATTATATAACCTTATTAATTTCATTAATGACCATTTTGATTGGTTTAAAAGATTGAGTCTTATTGTTTTTGAAGCATTTTCTTACTTGGTTTCATGATTTGTTTGCTTGTATTCATGACTGGAATTTGGTTTGAAATATGGTTAAAAATCCAGAATTATTAATATACATTATTATTGAAATTAAATAGATATAAATTATCTTATAATGATTCTAATTATATACCATGATGATGACTCATTCGATGAGTTAAAAATAAATGCTTGAATTTGACATGGCAGTTTTGTGCATAATAAACATGTTTTGTATTATTATTCCATATTATGTATGTATAAAGATTCCAGAACATTAATAAAATTATAATAAATTTATTAATAACTGGTTCAACCATAAATATGGTTTCATGACTAGTAATTAAAGAATGATTGATGAATGAAACTTCATCTTCCACGATGTTTATAAATTGGAACCTCATGGACGTTGATTTCATTTATAAATATAAAAGGGAGGGAGTAATAATATTGATGATGGTTCTTCCATTAACATGATATAAAACCAGTATATAGATTATTCTAGAGTTATCATGATCATTTGGATAGAGTAAGTGAGGATTGGATAACAAATGAATATAAATTCAAATGAAACTAAAAGAAAAAGAAAGGTGTTTTACCTCTTGAAATAACATCCTCAAGAACCCCCTTCAGGGAAGGGATTTTGGTCATTTGGAAAGACCAAGAGCTTCATGGTCGTGGGGAGAGACTAGGAAAGGGTATTTTTGCAGAACATTGAGGATATTTGAGGATTATAAGAGTAAAGAGAAGAAGGAGTGGTGAGGGGTTTTTATAGTAGATGAGAAGGGGTATTTTTCATTATTTTAATCATTATTATAATATTTCTTCCCAAGATTATGTATAACATTCATTCATGTGACCTAAAATAGTAGTAATGGAATATTAGTTCGAACCAAGTGGACTTGTATCACTTATGATGTCATAAATAGTGTATTTTACTGAGAATTTGTATATACGGTATTTTATCATATTTCACTATTCATCAAAAATTCTAGAATTTCAGAAAAGTCCCAAAAATTTACCCTAACCATTTTTTGATGTATATAATTAAAAAACAAAATATAATTTTCAAAATTAATTTTGTAAATATTATTAATTTAATTTTTAAATAAAGTCAATGTTAATTCTAAAAATAACAATCTTTAAGGTGCAATTAGTTTTATTTTTCATTGAGAAACAAATTAAGATCTCATTATCTTATTTCCATAAGAAAATAAAATAATTTTATTATTTACTATTCCTAAGGGTCATATTACTATTCATATTACTATTCATAAGGTTATGTTTGTAATCACCAAAAATAATGTTTATTTTATCAGACTCTGAATGACTTACTGATCACAACTCTAGATGACCATTTTTCGATATTCAAAACATTGATGTGAAAAATTAAAATTTAATTTCTGGGTTATGACCATCTCTTAAATAACCTAGTGTTGTTTAAAAGGAAAATTGTTATGAATAGAATGTATTTAATAGAAACATACCATAACATATTTGGGGTGTTATATTATTCCCACCTTTAGAAATTCCGTCCTCAAAATTTTATGTGTAATGCCCACCAAAAAGATGTGGGTGGTTCTTCTTCATGATTTCCTCTGGTTCCCATGTTGTTCCTCTATATTATGGTTTCTCCAAAGAACATTTAATAGATGAGTTGTTCCATTTTTCAATACATGCTCCCTTATGTCAAGAATCCTGATAGGCTTTTTACATTATAATAAATCTGGTTCTAGTTATATTTCTCCATACGTGAGTACATGTGTTGGGTCTGTCATGTACTTACATAGCAATGATACATGGAACACATTATGATCTCTGGAGATATTTGGCGGAATCACTAAACGATAAGTTATAAATCCTATTCTTTTCAGAATTTCAAAACGTCTGATGTACCTGGGGCTCAGTTTCTCTTTCTTAACGAACCTTAAAACTCCCTTACAATGAGATAATTTAAAAAATACATGATCTCCCATATAAAATTCCATGTCTTTTATCTGGTTGTCAGTATAACTCTTCTTCCTACTTTGGGCTGCTTTAATATTTGATTGTATTTTCTTCACCATTGTCATGGTATCTTTAATAAGTTCTGGGCCTATAAGTTTCCTCTCACCAACTTCATCCCGACAAGTTGGAGTTCGACATCTCTTTCCATATAATGCTTTATATGGAGCCATTTGAATACTAGAATGGAAAGTATTGTTGTATGAAAATTCCACAAAAGGAAATTATTGATCCCACATACCTTGGATGTAAAGAGAGAATGACCTCATCATATCTTCTAGAGTTTGAATAGTCCTTTCAGACTGTCTGTCTGTTTGGGGGTGATATGTGGTACTAATATGAAGCTCAGTATTAAAAGCCTTTTGTAGAATTTTCTAGAATTTTGACATAAACCATGGATTCCGATCAGAGAAAATTGATAGAGGTTCACCATGAAGTCCCCCAACTTCATTAATATAATGTATTACTAGGCTCTCAAGTTTTCAAACCTCTCTTATTTTGAGGAAATGTGTTGTTTTAGTGAGACGATCAACAATTACCAATATTGCATTATTCCTTCTAGGTGTCCTCGGTTGTTCGATGACAAAATCCATCGTAATGTTATCCCACATCCACATAGGAATAGATAGATATTGCATCAATCCTTTGGGATGTTTTCTCTCTACCTTCACTTGTTGAAAAACTAGACACCTTGATACATAGTCTGCAATTTCACATTTCAAATTATCCCACCAAAAATATTCCTTCAGATCTTTATACATCTTGGTGCTACGTGGGTGTAATGAGAAATTTGAGTTATGATCATCGTATAATAGTTCCCTTTTTATCTCAGGTACTGATGGAACACATAACCTCTTACTAAACATTAGAACTCCTTCTTCCAGCACGAAGTCATCTAGTATCCCATTCTTAACTGCATTAATTTTCTTTTGCAGATTCTCATCATTAGATTGAGAAATTTTTATCTTCTCTAGTAAAGATGGTATAACAACCATTTTAAAGAGGAGTGATGGTTCCCCTTCCTCAACAATTCCCACATCCATCTTCAGTAGATCCATGAACATATGATCTTTTTCAATCCTCATTTGAGTCAGAAGGACATGATCATTCATGGTTAATACATCTTCCACCTTATTCACCTTTCCTGGGTGGTAGTGTATTGAAAAATCATAATCTTTGAGTAACTCGAGCCATATTCTTTTCCTCATGTAGAGTTCTTTTTGTGTGAAAATATATTTCAAACTCTTATGGTCCGTATAAATCACACATCTCTCTCTATAGAGATAATGAATCCATATTTTCAGAGAAAATATTACAATAGCTAACTCAATATCATGAGTTGGATAATTTTTCTCACGAGTCTTCAACTGTCTTGATGCATAAGCAATAACTTAATCATTTTTCTTAAGGACCCGACCCATCTCATTCTTTGATGAATTTTTATATATTACAAATCCATAACCTCTAGATGGAAGAGTAAAAATTGGAGCATGGACCAATCTTCATTTCAATTCATCGAAGCATTATATACATTCTTTTTCCCCAAAAAACGTAACTCATTTATGGGTAAGCTTGGTTAGTGGATTATCCAGTCAGGAAAAATTCCGAACGAAACGTCGATAATAACCGGCTAAGACAGTAAAACTATGTACCTCAGTTATGTTTGTTGGGATTGGACAATCTTGGATTTCCTTTGTCTTCATAGGATCAGCATGGATTCCATACTTAGATACAATATGGCCTAGAAAAGAAACTGATTGAAGCCAGAATTCAAACTTTCCAAACATCTCATATAATTTATTTCATCTAAGAGTTCTCAGAATAATTCGCAAGTGATTATTATAGTATTCATAGATTTTTTAGTATACAAGGATATCATCAATTAATACCACATCAAAATTATCAATATATTTCATGAAAATTCTATACATTAAATCCATGAAAAAATATGGTGCATTCGTCGGCCTAAAAGGCATCCCGGTAAACTCGTATTGCCCATACCTGGTTCGAAATGCTGTCATTGGAATATCTTCCGTCCTCAAACACATATGATTTTATCCAGATCAAAGTTCAATCTTTGAAAGGTATTGAGCTCCTTGATTTTGATCAAATTAATCATCAATCCAGTGTAGATGATACTTATTCCTTATTGTAATATCATTGATTTCTCTATAATCAATGCATAGATTCATGGATCCATCTTTCTACTTTACAAACAAGATCGGGGCTCCCCATGGAGAAACACTAGGTTGAACAAATCCTTTTTTCTCTCAACTATTCTAGATGTTTCTTCAACTCCACTAACTCCACAATGGCTATTCTATATGGGGTCTTTTATATCGGTCTTTCATCAGGAATTAAATCAGTAAAGAACTCAACTTCTCGCTCTGGAGGATGTTCAGGTAAATCCTCTGGAAATATATCAATGTCAACTTTCACTATTTTCACATCTTTAATTTGAATATTTCATTCCTCTACCATTGATATTGGTTTATCATTCTCTCTAAGTATTGAATTCAGTAGATCTACTGGGGGTGGTTCTAGATAAGAATCAGGTGGCGAAGATTCTGCCCTAAAGACAAGCTATTCTACACCATTTTTTAAATTGTAACTTCCTTCTTCATATAATAAATCTTCGCATCATAATTTTACAACCAATCCATATAGTGAATTATATCAAATTCAGTCATTGGAATAATGATAGGGTTAGAATCTATAGCACTTTTTGGTGTCTGGAGGGCGACTAGTCGACACGCCTTGGTTGCAATGATTCTCCCCCTATGAGTTTTGACTGACAACTCCTTTATTAAATCAAAATGGACATATCTAATTTTAATGGAAATCTGAGAGGATATAATTGAATGAGATGATCTAGAATAAAATAAACTATTGGCTATGTTTGAGGAAACAATTAATGTACCTGCCACCACGTCATTAAGAACTTTAACCTCTGTGGTTGTAATCACAAAGTATCTCCCACGTTCTCTTGGATTTTTCTGTGGAATGTTTCCTTGGCACTTAGGAACATCATTTTCATAGTTTCCCATCTCTTGGAAATTATAGAATTGAATATTATTTAATGTTTCTTCCCCATGCATTCACCGGATCAATGACCCTATTTTGTGCAGTTATAGTAGACTCTCATGCCTTTCAAGCATTTCTTGAGATGATTCTTTCCACAGTTCTAGGATAATGGGGAACTATTCATTCCCTTTCTCTTCATTGGTGCTTCTCCTTTTCCATTGTTATCAGAGTACCAATTATTATCATGGCTTCCATTAAAAAAATTGATCTTGAAAATTCATTCTCTGTTTTGATGGAACTTAATAAAATTTCATCATATGATGAAAATGATTGAGAATCCAGTGCCTTTCAAAGACATGGCATAAGGCCTTCAATGAAATGATCAATCATGTCTGCTGAGTCATGTACATAATATATAACATACCTAGTCAGCCTTGTGACGGTAGCCTCATACTCTGCAACATTGTCTTCTTACCTTTGTTTTAATCAAAGGAACTTCCTCTTAATTTCGTTTTGTTTCTCACGAGGGAAATATTTTTCAAAGAATATTTCCTTAAAAGTACTCCATTACATATCTTCTATTTCTTCTTCCCTCGTGGTATTTTTAATCAAGGACCACCATTGATCAGTGTCACCCATGAGTCAATATACCGCTAGTACTACCTTTTAATTTTCATTGCATCTAAACGCCATGAATATCTTTTCAAGGGACTTGATCCATTGCTCAGCTACCACGGGATTAGTAGTCCTGCTGAATGATGGGGGCTTCTGCTGCATGAAACGATCCAACACATGTGTGGAATGTTTATTCATTACTACTTGAGTAATTTTTCCCAATATGGCCATGATCTGATCTGTACCAACGTTGACTGTGTTGACTTTCTCAGTAGATAGATTCGTACCTTTCCCACAAGTATTAATTCGCCTTCTTCCATTTGACACCATTTCGATATAATGGGATACACTATATTAGATTATGAATCTCAAATATAAAATCAATCAACATAGATTGAAATTATATGCATATAAAATCATATAAACATGGTTCCTCTGAGGAATAATTTACATTAAACTCCTTCATAATGGGTTGTAATGAAAATTGAAATTATCCTAAGAATATCCCCTAGGAGTTTCATAACCATGAGTGTAGAAATGACCATTTTTGTGCACTTGTTCATGTTTGTGTCTAGATCAAATAGGTGTTTTCGGGTTTTAACCCTAGATACATTTGGTCCAGAGCCACCTCTACCAGCTTGAATCCAGACAGGGACATATGGCATAAAATATCCACATAATATATTCCTTAAAAAAATACCCGGACATTATTGTATGTTTATCCTCAAATATTACCAAAGGTATTTGTTCCCTAGTATACATTTCCTACTCTAGTTTCCATGTTTCTTACTAAACTACTTGTGATACCAACTATAACACCCTTACCCCTCTAAGTTGGAGCCGGTACAATAAATGTGATATTGGAATTCTTATAAAGTATAAAATTCCTAATGGAATGATCAGTTTAGTAGTCTTAAAGTAAGTAGATACATATGTGTTTCTCAAAATACATTGGAAAAGTTTACAAAATGCAATACACAATGAAAACTAAAAGCTGCATCCACAAGAAATCAATATATGATCTCTTCTTTGTCACCTATTGAAAGTAAAAAATGAAAGGGGTGAGCTCAAATGATTAGTAAGGGTTTAAAATAGAGAAATAATGAGAATAATTATAAGTTAATCACAATCAATCTGACATAATCAATATGGAATAGTGAATAAATGAATAACTAATACCATTAATAAACTAAGAATAAAACTGTATCCATAGATTTTATCATAGTAAAAACCTCATGGATAATAATAATATCTGAAATTAATAAATTGAATAATTATTAATTGGATGTCATGTATCTAGCACAAGAAACAATAAAACCATAAAAATGTTTTAGTTCTATATACAGAAACCTGTCTGATTTTTGGGAACAAACTCGAAGGGTTTATCGCCAAACTGTATTGTCTCATGAGATATACCGATGCATCAAGGGGCTATAGAGGGCCCCAAATGCCACTACATGTCCAAATAATTCTTTATAAATTGATTCAATACATGATCAATATTCCTTTTTTTATATCTATATAGTGTAGTGTATATAGATTCTTCAAAATTTCCATAATTAGAATAACATTCTAAATAAACACCGTATGTAAAATGGTATACGGTTTAGACAAAAAAACATATACATGGAATGAGATTATTAATATTTAATATAAATACAATTTAAAATAAATAGTGATGTCAAATAGGTAGTATTTACACAATATAAGGATTATTAGGTGCACAATACAAAATCAGTCACAATGAAAATGTAGTTGAGATGAAGTCCCTTACCACAATGTAATCAGTCGAATCATATGACCAGAACATAATGATCATAAAATGAAACATTAAATATAATGAATATAAATATAATAATGTTATTATTATTAATATTTTATCACACATATACCACACACAAGAAATCAGTTGCGAACAATGAAAATCTCACAGAAATGAAAGTGTGATGAGAAACCCCTTATCTTTTTCTCTAGTGTGTTCTTGATTTTTCATAACGACTTGAAAAATCAAATTTAGATTCATTAATTAATAATTACATAACTTAATAAACATTTAACTGATATTATATAACCTTAGTAAGTTAATTAATGCCCTTTTTGATGGGATTAAGAGATTCAATCTTATTGTTTCGGAAGCATTTTCTTACTTGGTTTCATGGTTTGTTTACTTGTATTCATGAATGGAAGTTGGTTTGAAATATGGTTAAAAATAAAGAAATATTAATATAAATTATTAGTGACATTGAATATATATAAATTATATTATAATTATTCTGGTTATATACCATGTGGATGACTCATTGGATGTGTTAAAAATAAATGCTTCTATTTGACTTGGCAGTTTTGTGCTCAATAAACGTGTTTTGTATTATTATTCCATATTATGTATATATAATTATTAATGAAAATTAATCAAGATAAAATACATTTATTTTGACTTGGTTCAGTAATAATTATGGTTTCATGACCGGTAATGAAGGAACGATTGAAGAATTAAACTCCATCGTCCATGAAGGTTATAAATTGGAACCTCATTGACGTTGATTTCATTTATAAAAATAAAAAGGAGGGAGTAAGAATATTCATTATGGATGTTCGATTCACATGATATAAATCCACTATATAGATGAGAATATAGTTATCATGATCATTTGGGTAGAGTTGGCGAGTAGAGGATAACAAATGAAGATAAATTCAAATGAGACTAAAAGAAAAAGAAAGGTGTTTACCTCTTGAAATAACTTCTTCGAGAACCTTCTTAAGGGATGGAATTTTGGTCTTTCATAAAGACCAAGTGCTCATTGGTCTTGGGGAGCTACTAGGGAAGGGTATTTTGGCAGATCATTGTAGAGATTTAGCGCTTGGAGGAGTGAAGAGAATGACTGGTGAGGGGTTTTTATAGTGGAGGATAAGGGGTATTTTTCATTATTTTAATCATTATTATAATGTTTTTTCCCATGATTATGAATAGTCATAGTTCATATAACCTAATAAATTAATAATGGAATTTTTTTGAACAATGTGGCCTTACATCACTGATGATGTCATAAATAGTATAGTTTATAGATAATTTGAATATACGGTATTTTATCATATTTCATTATTCTTCAAAATTTCTTGATTTTCAAAAAAATCCCAAAATTTTACCCTAACTATTTTTCGATTTATAGAATTAAAAAATGAACTCCATTATTCAAAATAAATTTTTTATGTATTATAAATTTAATTTTTAAATTAATTTATAGTAAATTCAAAAAATAACAATATTAAAGATGCAATTAGTTTTATTTCTCATTAAAAAACTAATTAAGATCTCATTATCTTTTTTCCTTAAGAAAATCAAATAATTTTATGATTTAAAATTAATAAGGGTCATATTTATATTCATATTAATATTCATATGGGTATGTTACTAGTCACCAAAAATGATGCTTGTTTTATCAGACTCTAAATGACTTAATGATCACAACTCTAGATGACCATTTTTAGAAATTCAAAACATTGAATTAGAATACATATATTTAATGGAAATGTTTTTACTATATCCTAAATAACCTAGTTTTTTTAAAAGGAACACAGTGATGAATAGAATTTATTTAAAAGAATCATACCATAAAATGTTTGGGGTGTTTTATAGACAGGCCCCCAACCCCCTGGATGCCCCCACCTTGTAACACCCTGAAATTTTAGGAGATTTTTTTAATTTTTTTGATGTCTTATGTTATAAGATACACCAAGTTTATATTTCACTATATGAAAAACTCTATTTGATTTTACTATACACAACACTATGCTTGTCTTGTATTTCATGCAAGATCGACCTTCATTAATAGCGTCTGTTTTACGCAATATAGAGTTTTACTAAACAATGATATATTGTTATAATATTATTATGAACTAGCCGTTATGAATTTTAGTAACCACATTTTTTATTTTATCGCATTATAATTCATCTTACACAAATTCTATATCATGGTATTAAAAAAATTAATTTTTCATATAAAATTAGTATTTTTTTAAAAAAAATTGCAGTTTTGTTGCCTTTTGATGGCGCAAACATTTAAAATCTAATTTTTGACAAGTTTATATGTTAAATTTGAAAAATTAAACTTATTAATTTGAATAAATATATAAAAATTTACATTGGATATTTTATTTACATTATTAAGATGACATTCATATTTTGATGAATAGTAAAAATACACAAAATTTCAATTTAAAACAAATTTTTCCATCAAGATAATTTATATGGTTAAATTATAATATTGACTGTTTTTAAAGTATAAATATAATAAATTTTTACCATTTAATATAATGTATGTAATTATAATTAATTTTACATTGAATTCAATGGTAAAAACATTTCAATCATTTGTAATGTTTTAAAGAAAAACCCATTTTTTCGACAACGTGCTTAATTTAAATTTAATTACTGCAAATTATATGTCTTGAATTTAAAAAAATTTAATCCATATTTGTAATCAGTCGGTCCAAATTATTTTAATAGGAAAATTTTATTTTTGCCCATTATGAATAGTAACTAAAGTAAATTTTATTTACCACAGTTAAAGTTATATAGGGTAATTACGGGTAAAATATAATATTAAAAAATTGCCATAGAACTTGTATTAATATAATTGAATGATTATATTTTGTTCTAATATATACTTGGGTTGAAATGTTATCTTTTTTAACACACATCGATGAGATTAAGACATTTAATTTAATTTATTTAAAGGAAAGTGAAATATGTCCTACTACAACACAAATAATTAAATTATATTTAATATAAGTTTATACTAAATATAAATTAGATTATAAATAACCATTTTAAAGATAATATGTTTATATATATCATGATAATTTAGTTGTAATTTTTAAGAAATATATAATTACCATAATAGCTTATACATTAATGAAGCATAAATTATTTATCTAGTGAAAAATCAATAATATAGTATTTATTAAACTAATAATACCCATAAATTGATCCAAATATTTGACCAAAACATATTGATAGAGTATATATAAACCATAATAATCCAAGTGTTGACTTTTGGACATTTGAGCCATATAAAATAGATTAGGTCACTAATATTATTTTATTTTAAATGATGTCAAAGTTGTCACCTTCATAATTTAATGAACATAAAAATATAAAAGTTGCGATATTAATAAGATAAATTCGATTAAAAGTATTATTATGAAATATATTAGATTTATATTAATAATAGTATATTATGTTTAATTTTTACGCAAATAAAGTATATTAAATAATTATATAAAAATGTTGTAGTAATTATTTTATTAAGAGAAATATCAAATAAATGAATATAAATGTATTAAAATAAATATTATATGAACTAATTAACATTCTACACTAATTTTATTGATTCATATGACTTGTTAAAAATATATTATATTGTTTTTTTCAAAAATATATTCTTTTTTGATTTTATTTAAATTCAAATAAATGAATTGTTTCGAAATTGACACTATTGATATTTAATGAAAATAACATATTATTAAATTGTTTAAAAATCACAAAAATATTCATAAATTACAAATTAAAATGTATATGGTCTAAAATTTCCTAATATATCAAATTATTTAAAATTAAAAACACATATTTAATTATTTATAATTAAATAAAATTTATGACATTATTACCACAAATAAAATTAAATAGATTAAATAAGGATAAATCAAAATGATAAGGTTTAAAATAAATTCAAAATCTGACTAAATTTGATTGGTTGATTATATTAAAACCCTATAATATCTAATATCTTAGTTTGAGTCACTTTTATGTCTGATGTGGGGTTTGAGTTTATTATAAATTAATATTTTTGAGGATTCCAAAAGTTCCCCTCTCCTCTCCTATATAAGGGGACCTCCTTCCCCTCCCCTCTTCACAAAATTTTTTGCCTTCAAGCTCAAAAAATCCTATAATATTCCTCTTATAAACATCTCTAGAGACATTATATAGGTTCTTTTCTTCTCAAAAGAACAACTCTACTACCCTAAGAGGAAGTTTAAAGGATGCGCTTCAAGGAAGTGGTAATATCTTCTACCGATCCTTTCAAATTTATTTCATCTTTTACTTCATCTTAATTGGTTGTTTCATTATAAAGTAATAATATCAGTATCACTCATATACTGATATTTTATTATATATATGAAACAAACATATTTCACCTTCTATCCACCAATAAAAAATGAAATCACTGTGCGTGCATATGTAAGGAATACCGTCTCCATGCTATGGTGTAATCTGTTCACCACCACCTTACATGGATGAGTATAGTGGTGGAAATAATAAATATATATGATTATTATAACATGATAATAATTATATCATCCACTCCAATTCCATTCAATAATTATTTGAATGATATCATCGATCATGCATACGTACTGATTACCGTCTCCACGATGCAATGAGATTCATTCTCCATGTTAACCATTCAAGAATGATTATAAAGTATATATAATGAATAATAACGAAATATAATAATGCTACTTGATTTATGTATATATATATACACTGAATATATATATGTATAAGGAAATGAAAACCTCATTCATGCTTACGTACAACCTACCGTCTCCATGAACAGTGTATTTCAATTCATTTATCTATCTGTTATATATATATATACACTGAATATATATATATATGTGTGTGTGATATGTTAATCTTGTTTTAAATTCTAGAAGTATCTAAATCATGATATATGTAATATTATCAAGAACAATAATCCAAACACGTATGATAAATGAAACGATTATTACCCTAAACGTTGCTTTAACATGGAATTGAAAAATGAACAGGTAATATAATGTCATAGTGAATCATATATGATATAATAAATATTATTATGGTTCTTTTACAAGTTTATAATATATTTAAACACTATATAATGTAGTTTCAGACACGTATGGAAGAAATTGGACCTATGGTAAGGGGTAACTTTTCATATATAGTTTACATCAGAGATTGTTTATTTGTATGTATTTAATGGGGTTATATTTATCATCCATATCCATTTCGTCTAAAACTGTTTTCAAAAACTATTTAGTATTCTTTCATGTATATTTTAAGTCATTTTTACCCTTTTATGGATTTTACCTCATGATATATAAGGACTCATTGTTTTGTTTACCATACAACATAATTTTTTTAATTTTCCGATAAAAAGTACGAGGAGAATGTTTTTTAACATATACATCGTGAAAGGCTTTTTACAGTTTCATAACACCTTATTTCCATGAAGCTTATCATACAAGATTTCATAATTATTTTCTAAAAAATTATTTTGTTTTAAAATTTCATGACAATTTTGAGAAAAGAAAATTATTTTGAAGAAGAAAAGATATTTAACTCAAGAATTCATTTTATGTGTTTTATCAAAACAATTTCCCATCCAAGATGACATTTATTTTTTTATGGATATGTTCCATGTATAATTCCTCTATTATTTACATGGTTTTGATGAAATTATATCCACTATTTTATATGGATTATGTTATGATGGGATGGTATATATAAAACCCATTTTATTCATTAGGTTATGACGAATGATTTATGTTTATTTTGTGGCACATGAAAGAATGATTTCATTATGAGATAGGTGGGACCTATATCTCTCACTAGTGCATTGGGTAAAGATTTATATCTCATGAGATAAACATTGAAGGAACAGAATGTAAATCTGGTTCAGTAATACAGGGCTGGATGACAAGTAATCCCTATTCAGTAATGGACTTTTTCCATTATGATGGTCTTGGCGGAAATGCCTTGACTACTATGGAAATAATATCTTTTGCTTAATGGTTTTCCACAATTACATGTTTTATTCCCATGATATTTCGTCATGATTGATGTTATGACTTATGTACTGCCAATATTTATTTCAAAACTCAATATATTGATGTTTAAACATTATGTTCATGTTTTTAAGTTCAAATATATATGGTTTGATTAATTTTACCCATGCTCAACCTTACTGATAATTGGAGATCCTCATTTATATTCCCTCTTTTACCTAGGACATAAAGAAAGGTTTTAGGAAAAAAAGGGGAAGATATTTATTAGATATGTTAACGATCATTAAACATGATTAGAAGATTATGGTCAAAGTTTCCTAAGACACTAACCTATTACAATCTTTGGGTGTCTGTTTTTTTTTGTATTAAGTATTATGAAAAAGTAATGTAATGTCCATGTATGTAACACATGTGTCTCTACAGTTGTTATCAGAGGAAAGGATTAGTTTAACTTTGGAAACCAGGATGCAAAAACATTATTGAGATCCCAAGAGATATTTCTAAGTTATGTTTAGGGATGTCCCGAAGGTGAATTATAATTATAGGTCACAATCCTAGAATAATGATAATGATCATGAATAACCAAGGAATAAACCTATGATGTTATATATTGAATGTACTCCACCTGATTAAGTTGTTTTCCTAGAATAATTTTTGCCTCTCACACTATTCTTTTTGGGTTTTAGATAATGGTTGGAACTAGAAGGAACCATGTTAATGATCAATGCATTATTCACGGCAATTATTGTCCGTTTGAACAACCAAATGGTACGGTAAATGGAGTGAAAAATCTTTTATCTATACTTACAGAATCTATGAATCATTATGGACTTCCAAATGAGTATATAAGGGAATACTATTATATTGATTTCTTCCTAAGGAAACATCCACATTCTTTTAGTGGGTCTTTTAATCCATTTTTTTGTTGAAAAATGGATCATTACAATTGAAAATATATTTTCCATACTTCATTGTTCAGGACATGAAAATTTTATTTTTTCTATTTATAGTTTAGAAGGTAAAGCAGACCAATGGTGGACTCTAATTAAGAATAGGAGTCCCCAAAATGAAATTGAATCCATGGAATGGTACAATTTCATGTACTTGTTTTTCAATAAATAATTCCCTCATATTCTTTGAAAAAAGATGGAAAAGGAGTTCCTTGATATTATCTAAAAGGATGATGAATCTTTTGGTATATACGAGGTGAATTTTAAAAGGCTTGAAAGGTATGCATCTGGATTTATCATCCAACCTAATGTTAAGTAGATAGATTCTTTAGTGGCTTAAAACCAAGTCTTCGAAAGGAATTATCTATGATAAGATTGTGAGTTATGATATCAAGGAAGATCTATATATTGTTGTTATATAACCATCTCATGGTTTATACATGAAACGAATGATGGAGTTCAAGGAAAAATCTCAAAACTATGGTGAAAATAACAGAAATGTTTAGTTATGCTCAATGTGTGGAAAGAAGAATGCTTGATATTCTCTTAAAGGGACTAGAAAATTTTTTAAGTATAGAAAATAAGGCCATCATGCAGTTGAGTGCCAAAGTAATGGGAAAAAGGTAGCTAATGATATGAATAAGGAAATGACTACAGAGAACGCACCCCCAACACTTCAATGCTATGAGTGCAAGGAAATGGGGAATTATGATAACCAATTCCCTAATCCTAGTGTTAATGGTGATCGACATCAACAACCTCTAAAGGAAAAGGACAAAGGGAAGTCACATGTGATCACTATTGGTGATGTAGAATATGTAAACAATGTTGTGGAATGATTAGGTGTTTATGTAATGGGATTCCAAAATAGTGTTGTGGAATCTCATTTATAGTATCGTTGAGTTTTGGAGTATCTATGTATTGGTTTACTATGATTTTAAATAATTATATGGTATCGGTAACCATGAAAAGTTATTGAAATATTTTTAGAAAGTAGATGATATGTGTATAATGATGGGATAAAGAGAAAATAATATGTTGGATATTATAAATGAGTTGATGGCTGATATAAGGACAAAGTGATATCATGATTTGAGTGTATTGAATTTTTGGGATTTGGTCTATGGAAATAGTTAACTTTTCACAGCATTCATTTTTTCAATAAGGTTCTATGGTAATTAAAGTATCAAGAATACATGATTAAAGTATTCACATGTTTTTAATGTGACCAAAAATATATATGTTATGATATATGGGGGATAAATGATTGTATTCACATTCTTCTTATATAACCCTTATAGTAATTAATTTATTTCATTGTGAGTTTGGACAGAAGTATTTAAGATAAGCCTAATGATTAGAATAGATTAAGTTGGACATCAGATAATATTGTTTTTGTCTAGAACTTTTTTTGATATTATTTTTGTAATTTTATATTGGTGTAGTTTTAGAAAAAATGACAACTCATATGATGGGAAAAAACCTGTCGCATCGAACAAGGATGTGGTAATCAAACCCACAACCAAAGTGTGACATGTCTTTATGGCCTACCATGGGCCTACAAGAAGTACTTCGTCTGTAGAAATTAGTTTTATTTTATTAAATTGTATGATAGATGAATTATAAGTCCATATTTCGAACCAAATATGATTAAAATATCCATATATGGACTTATGTATATTTGATAACGTCTCCTAACCTTTTGATTAAGGAAAATGGAATGAACCGTCATTCTATCACATGAACTGAAAACACTTTACTAATGACAAATTCAAAATCATTTATTTATGATATGATGTGGAAATTTTTCAAGGGATGAAAAACGAATAGATTGTACCAAAATCATGTAAGTATTTCTTCTAATTCAAAGTTTTCAGCTTTAGGGAAATGATATTGAAAACCAAATACGTTGTCGTAGTACCCTCATATCTAACGAATCAGATTGGACCTTAGATCATCAAAATTTTATAAATTTGTGATTTTTTTATAGCCATGTTCTCTACCAATCTCCATCAGAACTTGGTGGTTCGAATTCCCTTCCATTTCTATATTTTCACCTATCCTCTCATATGTGGAAACCTAGTGATGAGTTAATTTGGGTAACCATTACATTTCATACTTTAGTTTTTTAAAATTATGTTTTAGTATATCTTTTTACTATGTGTGTTTCTATTAATGAAACCTTCATGTAGTAAACCATTTATAACCCCGACAATTTTCGAGGGAGAAATTCATTGTATAGGGGTAGAATGTAACACCCCAAAATTTTATGAGAATGATTATTTTTAATTTTATTGATGTCTTTTTTTGTATGGTACCCCAAGATTATATTTCTCTATATGAAAAAAATATATTATTTAGTAGTATACGACACACTATTCTTGTCTTATGTTGCATGCAAGTGTGACCTTTCTCAATAGCGTGTGTTGTACGCAATACCGAGATTTACTAAACAATGATACATTGTAATAATATTATTATTAACTAGACGTAGTGAATAATATTAAACAAATTTTGAATTTTATAACATTATCATTCATCTTACACATATTTTATAACATGGTATGAGATCAAAATTAATTTTTTGTATATAATAAGTATTTCTCAAAAACAAATGCAGTTTTGTCACCTTTTGATGGCACACACATTTTAAATGTATTTTTGACAAGTTTATAAGTTAAATTTGACAATGTAAACCTATTATTTTGAATCAGGATATAAAATTTTATGTTGGATAAATTTTTGAAATTATTCTGATAACCTTCATATTTTGATGAACAGTAAAAATACGCTAAATTTTAATTAAAAACAACTTTTTTCATCAAGATATTTTATATGGTAAAATAATAATATTGAATGGTTTTAAATCATAAATAGAATATATTTTTACCATTTATCATAATGTATGTAATTATCATTAATTTTACATTGAATTCATAGAAAAAAACAATTCAATCTTTTGCATTTTTTTAATGAAAAACCCGTTTTTTTCGACAACAAGATTAGTTTTGAATTAATTACTGAAAAATATGTGTTTTCAATTAGGAAAAATAGATTCAATATTTGTAATCAGTAGTTCCAAATTATTTTAATATGGTACTTTTTGTTCTGGTGATTATGAATAGTAACTTCTTTAAATTTTATTTACCACAGTTAAAGGTAAATCAGGTAATTAAGGGTAAAAATAATATTATAAAATTACCCTAACACTTTTTGTAATATAATTGGATTATTATATTTCGTCCTAAAATATACTTGGGTTGAAATTTTGTCTTTTATAACTCCCTTGGATGAGATTAAGAACTTTATTTTATTTTATTTAAAGAAAAGTGAAATATGTGTCACTCAACCTCTAAAAATTAAATTATTTTTAATTTAAGGTTATACTAAATATAAGTACAATTATAAATACACATTTGAAATATAATATTTTTTTATTTATCATTTTAATTTATTTTTAATCATTTAGAAATATATAATTACCATAATAGATTATACATTAATGATGCAGAAATTATTTATCTAGTGAAAAATCAGTTATGTAGTTTTTATTAAAATAAGAATACCAATGAAAAAACCCAAATACATGAAAAAAAATTATTATTCTAGTATATATACACAATAATCATATAAGTTTATACTTTTGGACCATTTAGAGCCTTATAAAATAGATTGGGACACTTATATTATTTTATTTTAAGTGATGTCAATGTTGTCACCTCCATAATTTAATGAATATAACAATTTAAATGTTGTGATTTTAAGATGATAAATTCGATTAAATGTTTTCTTATGGAATATATTAGCTATATATTAATAATATTATTTTATGTTTAATTTTTATTCAACAAATAAGTATATTAAATAATTATACTACAATGTCGTAGTAATTATTTTATTAAGAGAAATATCAAATAAATGATATTAAAAATATTAAACAAAATATTATATGAACTAATTATTGCGATAAAAGACTTTTAGATTAATATGACTTGATAGGAATCTAAAAAATAGTTTTTTTCAAAAATATATTATGTATAGATTTTATGTAAATTCAAATAAATGAATTTTGTCAAAATTGGCACTATTGATATTTTATGAAAATACCATATTATTAAATTGATTAAAAATCAAAAAAATATTTAAAAATTAAAAATTAAAATTTTTATGGTCTAAAATGTCATTATATATAAAATTATGTACAATTAACAACACATATGTATGTATTTATAAGAATTTATAATTTATAACATTGTTCCCATAATTAAAATTAAATATACTAAATAACGATAAATCAAAATGAAATGGTTTAAAATAAGATAAAACAGGTCTAAATTTAATTAGTTGATGATATTACAACCCTATATTATCTCATATCTTAATTTAAGTCCCTGTAGATGTTTTTATGTGGGGTTTGAGTTTATTATAAGTTAATATTTTGGAGGATTCCAAAAGTGCCCCTCTCCTCTCCTATATAAGTGAACCTCTATCCATGTCCTCTTCACTAAATTTTGAGCCCTAAATCATGTAAAAGCCCTAAAAAATCCTATTCTAAACTCTTCATGAGGAATTATAGAGGTTCTGGTTTTCTCAAAATACCAACTCTAGTTCCCTAAGAGGATGTTTAAATGAGGCACTTCGAGGAAGAGGTAATATTTACTACCGATCCTTTCAAATTTATTTCTTCTTCTAATTCTTGTTATTTAGTTGTTTCTTTATAAATTAATAACATAATTATCACTCATATGATGATATGTTATTATAAATATGAAACAATCCTATTTTATCTTCTTTCCATCCTACAAAAAATAAAATTACCATGCATGTGTATGTATGAAATACCGTCTCCACACTGGTGGTGTAATCTGTTTCTCAAACACCACCTTACATGTATGGCTATAGTGGTGGAAATAATAACCCTATATTATTATTATAACATGATAATAATTATATTATCCACTCCAATTTTATTCCATAAATATTGGAATGATATCATCGTTTGTGCGTACGTACGAATTACCCTCTCCATGACACGGTGAGATTCATTCTCCATGTTAACCATTCAGGAATGATTATAAAGTATATATAATATATAATAATAAGATATAATAATGCGACTAGATTTATATATATATAAATTTCATCTACTTACTTAAATTCAAGTCAATAAGGAAAGGAAAATAGTGTTCATGCGTATGTACGGCCTACCGTCTCCATGAATGATGTATTTCATTTCATTTATCTAACTATTATATATATATATACTAAATATATATATGATATATTAATCTTGTTTTAAATTCTGGAATTATTTAAATCATTACATTAGTAATAATAACAAGAACAACAAGTCCAAACATGTACGATAAATGAAATGATTATTACCCAAAACGTTGCGTCAAAATGGAATTGGAAAATGAACAGGTAATATAAAGTCACAGTGAATCATATATGATATCATAAATATTAATATGGTTCTATTACCAGTTTATAATACGTTTAAAACCACTATATAAGAGTTTCAAACATGTACGGATGAAATTGGACCTATGGTAAGGGGTAACTATTCCAATCTCATTTCTATTTGAGATTGTTTATTCGTTAGTATTTACTGGGTTTATATTTATCATCCATGTCCATGTCTTCTAAAACTGTTTTCATAATATATTTACTATTCTTCCATGTATGTTTAAAGTTATTTATACCCTTTTTTACATTTACCACATGGAATAGATGGAATCATTCTTATGTTTTCCATACGATCTACTTTTTGACTTTTTCGGTAAAAAGTAATATGAGAATGTTTTTTTATCCTATACAACGTAAACAGATTTTTACAGTTTCATACCACCTTATTTCCATGAAGCATATTCTAATAGATTTCATGATTATATTCACCAAAATACTTTTCTTTCAAAATTACACGGCATTTTTTAAAAAATAAAATGATTTTGAAGAAGAAAGGATATTTTCCTCAAGAATTCATTTCAACTGTTTTGTCAAAACTATTTCCCATCTAAGATGACATTTTTTTAAATATAGATATGTTTCGTGTATAATTTATAATTTATTAACATGTTTTTGAAGAAATTATATCTATTGTTTTATATTGATTATGTTATGATGGGATGAGGTATATGAAAACCATTTAATTCATTGGATTATGATTTATGATTTATTTTAATTTTGTAGCACACGAAAGAATGATTTCATTATGAGATGGGTGGGAAATATTTCTCCCTCAAATGCATTGGATAAATATTTATATCTCAGGAGATAAACAAGGATGAAAGGACAAGTAAATTAGGTTGAGTAATACATGGCCAGAATGAAAAGTAAACCTAGTTCAATAATGGACATTGTCCACTATGATGGCCTTGGTAGAAATGCCATGACTACTATGGAAATCCTATCATGTTATTAATGGTTTTACCCAATTAGATGTTTTATTCCTATGATATTTCATCATTATTGATGTTTTTTTATGTTCTATACCTTACGAACTACCAAGATTTATTTCACAACTCATGATTTTTATATTTAATCATTGTGTTCATGTATTAAGTTCAAATGTATATGGTTTGTTTTATTTTCTCCATGCTAACCCTAGGTGAGAATTTGAGTTCACCCTTTATATGATCTCTTTTCTCCAGGACATAAAGAAATGTTTTAGGTAAGAAAACAATAGGTGAAGATATTTAAGGGAGATGTTGAAGATCTTTCAACATTATTAGATGATTATGTTCCAAGTTTGCAAAGACACTAAACTATTACAGTCCTTGGGTGTCTGTTTCTGTTTGGTATTATGTATTCCACAATCGTAATTTAATGTCCATGTACGCCAAGCTTGGGTCTCTACACACCCCATGGACACCACCCCACCACCTAGACACCACCAACACCCTGGACAACCGCACCCCCATGACTGCCCCCCCCCCCACCTGGACACCCCCACAACCCTGGACTCCCCTTACCCCCTTCGACAGCACCCCCCCACCAAACCCCCTAGATGGCCCCACCCCCTAGACATCGGCCCACCACCTAGACACCCCCACCCCCATGGACATCCCCACCTACCCTTAGACACCCCCAACCCCCTGGACACCCCCAACCCCCTGGTCACCCCCACTCCTCCTAGACATCTCCCCACCACCTTGACACCCCCACCCCACCCCCATGATAACCCCACCACCATGTAAAACAACCCCCAGACACCCTCTCCTGCATGGATATCCCTTCTACCCCAAAGACAGCCTCCAACCCCATGTACGCCCCCATCCCTCATAGACACCACCCAATAACGTGGACACCCCCACTCATGGACACCCCACCCCCATGGACAACCCCCCCCCCCAACCTAACCCCCTGGACTACCCCCACCCCATGGACACCCCCATGGATAGCCCCCCCCCCCCAACCAAGAGAGCCCCCTGGACACCCCCATCACCCCGGACATCCCCACCCCTGGAAACCCCCTACCCCCATTGACATCCACCCCTACCCCCTTGAACAAACCCCAAACCCCTTAATTCTAAAACAAATTCTTTATGTATTAAATTATCTAATGAATTATTTGTTAATGGTATATGGGTATACTTGTTGTATGGGTAGACATTTTGTTTATGTATACTTGCTATAATTACCTTGTGAATTATGTGTTAATTATGTATGTCTGTAAAGGGTAATTAAATAAAGAATTGGAATTATTTAGAATTCAATATGAATTATTCATTGTATGAATTCTTTATGAATTCTTACAGAATTATGTATGTATTATGTAGGTATTTAGAATTGTGAAGGTATTCAGAATTGTGTACGAATTTTGAATGAATTATGAAGGTATTTGGAATTGTGAAGGTATTATATATGGACTATAGTGACCTGGCCTTTTCATTAATTACTATTACATCATTTCAATGATAAACAAAATAATATTATTATACATGGAGGATCTAGAGGTTTAGTGTCTTGGGAAAACTAGGACCATACATAATAAATACAACATCATCCATAAACATTTATTTAATTTCTTCTTCTATAGATTCTTAGTAGCACTTTTCCTCTCCTTAGTACATGTATCCACCTGAGGATATACATCAAAGGGTTTAGCTAAACGCCCAGTAAGAGGATAGATAAGAACAATATAGCATGGGGTGAGCATAATCATAACATAGGAAAAAGGTCATGAACATGAGAGGAGCATAAGTAAAAGACTTGAAATGTGGCAATGCTTAAAAATGAAACATCATGTCTTAGTGGTTAACTACCACACATACTTGTGAAAAAAGCTACCATCATGTTCACACATCATTTCACATTTACTCATTTGATTCATCACTTTACCCAATTCATTGGAGCGCTGTATAATTCTTGGCGCACCCGTCACATTTAAACATTCATATTGCGCTATATAATTCCGGGCGCATCCATCACATCATAACATTATCATTATCATGATTTCCACATAGAACACATATCAAACATGTACATAAATAACCCATGGAAATGAATGGGTTTCATCTCTTAATAACACATTTATAAGCTTTGGGTTCCCAAAAGAAAGAGGGAACAACATACTTGATACAAGAACTATCAACCTTTAATGAGAGGTAAAAGGTGAGATCTTGAAAGAAGGGTTCTTTTGGAAAAAATTTTGAGGGACATAAAAACTAGTGAAAAACATTTATATCCCAGAAAAGTAAATTAAATGATGAAAAAATGATCTTTGAGGAGTAACCATATCAAAAATGGAGTGAAAGAGGGAGAACCCGAAGGAAGATAATTGGGTTCGAGATTTCCCCTTACCGTGTACTCGAATGCCTCCATCTCTTTAATATCCTGTATAATGAAATTATATTCATTAATTAGAAATCTAGAACCATGATTATATTAATAGGGTTCATTCTGGTTTAATTATGTTATATTATGTTCCTTTGGATGACTTATAGAGTTTAACAACATTGATCAGGGATGTTCATTTTCATAGTTTTCTTGAGCCGTCCACTTGTATTCTTAACTTGATGTTTTGGTATATCATGAGGAAACATCCAGAACTGATACTACATGTTATTAATGATATTACAGAAGCATGAATGATTTTATAATGAGTTATATTATATCCATGTGGACGAATCATTAGATAAGAATTAAATGAAGATTATTTGGGTTAATTTGAACGGTTTTTGGATCACAACGAACTCGTTTTAACTTTTCAATTAGTAATATGGCCATAGGTTATTTCCAGAACTTAAAATAGAACATAATACATATAAAATATTCTTTTTCAACCATAAAAAAGGTTTTATGACCTGATTTATGGTAGAAATGGATGAAGAGAGCATGTTGTTTTTGAGGGTGATAAATTATCACCACATGAACAACGTTCTATTTAATAAAATAAAAGGAAGAGGGAAAGGGTGTGGGGTGATATAATATACCATTAGAATCATAATATTACATTATATGTATAATAATGGAGTTACAAAACAGTTTGGATGAATATTTTATGGGAGAGATCAAGAAAGGAACTCGAACTTGAAAGGAAATTAAAGGAGAAGAGGGAGCGAAATTACCTTTTGAATTCTCCTCTTGAGATCCTCTTTAAGGAAGCTAGGCATGGTCTTTTGAAGATACCAGCAATATTTAGACATGGGGGATGAGCTAGGGAAGGTGTTTGGGTAGAGTTTAGAGAATTCTTGGAGCTTGAGAGGTGTGAGGAAAAGAGGGAGTGAAGGGTGACTTTTATAGTGGAGGGGAGAGGGGTTTCCTTAATATAAAATTGATTAGTTTATTAATTTCACCTAAGACAAGGAATAGTGGGTATTGGATGATCAAGAATAGTAATAAAGGCATGTGATTTCGGGATTTGGGGGCTTACATCACTTGTGATGTCAGGAATAGTGGGTTTTAATTAAAATGTATTTATTTTATGGTAAATTATTGTATTCTACTATTCAAAAAAAATTCAACTATCTCAGGAAAATCCCAAAAATTTACCCCAACAATTTTTCAACGTGTAGAATCCAAAAATGAGGTTCGTTTTTCAAAAATAATTTTCTAAATATTATTAATTTAATATTTAAATAAAATCATAATTTGCTTAAAAAAACAGTTTTTAAGATTAAAACTGATTTTATAGTTCTTTCAAAAATTATGTAGGGTCTTATTAAATTATCTAAAAACTATTAGACATTGATTCAATAATTTATGAATATATTTAAGGAAAATAAATATTCATTGAAATTAATTAATTAATTATAATTATTTATTTATGACTTATAAAATACCAAAAACGTTTACTGAGGTCCAATTGTCACTTTATATGATGTCTAAATTTTATTTTATTATTCATAGGTAATGTTAATCTTATTTACTATTCATCAGGGTCATATTACTATTCATAAGGGTAGGTTACTATTCTTAAGGTTAGGTTATTATTGACCAAAAATTATTTTTATTTCATTAAACTCTAAAAACTATCTTGAACAGAACCGTGTATGTCGGATTTTTAAAATTCCAAACATAGGGGTGACAAAATTATGTTTAAAGGTCACTTATCACATAGTAGTTCATTATTTTGTGTTTTTATGACATAGATATAAGAAGGGAATTTTCTAATGAAATACTTTGGGTCGTTACATTCTTCCCTCCTTAAGAAATTTCACCCCCGAAATTTTACTTTAGACAAACAGGTGTGGGTACTTCTCCTTTATTACATCTTATGGTTCCCAAGTTCCGTCCTGAAACATATGGTTCCTCCACAACACTTTGACAAGGTGGGTCATCTTGTTGCGTAGAACCTTATCACTTCGGTCCAAAATTTTTACCGGCTGCTCCTCATAGGAGAGATCATCATCCAGCTGTACCACCTCTGATTTTAGTACATGTGCGGGGTCTGGTATGTACTTCCTCAGTAGTGATACATGAAAAACATCATGAACTTGATCCATATTCGGTGGAAGTTCCAGACGACAGACCACGACTCCTATACGATCAAGGAACTCAAAGGGGCCAATGTACCTTGTGGTTAGCTTCCATTTCTTCCCAAATTTCCTGACTCTCTTCCATGGAGATATTCGAAGAAAACTTTATCTCCAAAGTCGAACTCCAAGTCCCTTCGAAGATTGCCAACATAGCTCTTTTGCCGACTTTGAGCAGCTTTGATTTGTTTCTGGATGGCTTGATCCTTCTCGGTCATCTCCTGCACAAGATCGGGTCCATGTAGCATTTTTTCTCCAACGTCATCCCAAGAGGTTGGAGTTCTACATCCCTTCCCATAAAGAGCTTCATACGGAGCCATCTGAATACTCGAGTGGAAGCTATTGTTGTATGAGAACTCAACCAATGAGAGGTGATGATCCCATCCACCTTTGAATTCTTGAGAGCATGCTCTTAGCATATCCTCGAGTTTCTGAATAGTCCCTTCAGACTGGCCATCAGTTTGGGGGTGATATGCCGTGCTGAAATTTAATTCAGTACTCAAAGCATGTTGAAGGCTCCTCCAGAATTTAGATGTGAACCTTGGATCATGGTCAGAGACAATGGAGAGTGGAACACCGTGCAATCTCGCTACATCCTTCTCATATATCATTGAAAGATGTTCAAGTGAGAGGTCTTCCCGAATAGCGATAAAATGGGAAGTCTTGGTGAGTCGATCAACCACAACCCATATCGCATTATTTCCTATTGACATTTTCGGGAGACCCGTGACAAAGTCCATAGTAACATTTTCCCATGTCCACATGGGTATAGGTAATGGCAGCATCATACCTTTGGACTTTTTCCACTCAGCTTTAACTTGCTGACATACCAATCACCTTGATATATATTCCACAATCTCCTTCTTCATGTTATCCCACCAGAAGTGCTCTTGGAGATCATGATACATCTTGGTACTTCCAGGATAGATAGAGAAATTTGAGCACTGTGCATTATCCAATAGCTCCTTCTTTATCCCGGGAGATGAAGGCACACAAAGACGCGTTCCAAACCAAGTCACACCATCATCGTCGATATAAAACTCTTGCAGCATCCCTTCCCTTACTACATTCACCCTCTTTTGTATCTCCACATCATCCCTTTGTGCTTCCTTAATCTTCTGTTGGATGGATGGTAGTGCAATCATTTGGGAAAGGTAGGATGTATCATATCCCTTACGATTCCCAAATCCATCCTTTGCATATCCAAGAAGATAGGGTCTTTCTCAATCCTCAACATGGATAGAGTAGCAGGTTCTTTCCTGCTTAGAGCATCGGCTACCTTGTTCGCCTTTCCAAGATGATAGTGAATAGAGAAATCGTAATATTTGATTAGCTCTAACCATCTCCTTTGACACATGTTGAGCTCCTTTTTTGTGAATATATACTTTAGGCTCTTATGGTCTGTGTATATGTCACACCTCTGGCCATAAAGGTAGTGCCACCATATTTTCAAGGCAAAAATCACAGCTACCAGCTCTAGATCATGCATCGGGTAGTTCTGTTGATGGATCTTCAACTGTCGTGAGGCGTAGGCTATCACATTATCTTTTTTCATGAGTACACAACCCAAGCCTTTTTTTGAAGCATCACTATATATCTCAAAACTTTCTCCACTTTTCGGTAGTGTGAGTAGAGGTGCAGTGATCAGCCTTCTCTTTAGATCCTTGAAGCATCCCTCACATTCTTCCGTCCATGCATACTTTACCCCTTTCCTTGTTAACTTTGTTAGTATGCATGAAAATCGTGAGAAGTTTCTCACAAAACGTCGATAGTACCCACCTAATCCAAGAAAACTATGGATTTCTGTGACGCTAGAGGGCCTGGGCCATTCCTCAATCGCCTTTGCCTTTGAAGGGTCCATGGAAATTCCCTTTCTTGTGTTCACATGTCCCAAGAATGTGACTTGATTCATCCAATAGTCACTCTTGCTGAACTTGGCATTCAACTTCTCCTTTCTCAATGTCACCAACACATGTCTTAGATGTTCTTCATGTTCCTCCTTGCTTTTGGTGTAGATGAGAATATCATCAATAAACACTACCACAAATTTATCGAGGTAATGTCTAAAGACTCTATTCATAAAATCCATGAAGATTGCAGGGGAATTAGTAACTCCGAAGGGGATCACAAAAAACTCATAGTGCCCATACCTTGTACGGAAGGTAGTCTTTTGAATATCATCCTTCTTTTCCTTTACTTGATGATATCCAGAATGAAGATCCACCTTTGAGAAGTATTGAAATCCTCTTAACTGGTCGAACAAGTCGTCAATCCTTGGGAGAGGATACTTGTTCATTATGGTGATCTTATTGAGTTCCCGATAATCAATACACAGCCGCATGGTTCCATCCTTCTTCTTTACAAAGAGCACTGGTGCACCCCAAGGTGATGCACTGGGGCATATGAACCGTTTGTCCAGATGCTCTTGCAGCTTCTTCTTTAACTCCTGTAGTTCGATAGGAGCCATCCTATAGGGGAACTTCGAAATAGGAGTAACTCTAGGTATGAGTTCAATTGAGAACTCTACCTCGCGATCTGGGAAATTTCGGGTAACTCTTCGGGAAATACATCACTGTATTCCCTCACGATGGGCATTTCCTCAAGGTTGGCACTTTCCGTTGACTCAAACATTTGGGCGAGGTATGCTTCTTCATAGGGAATCAACACCCACACCATTAAAGGATTTTTCAACGGATAATCATGATCTTCTATGCATTTTTAGAGGATCATGGGATGTTTTGGAATATGAAAATATATTTCCTTTTCCCGACTGTTGATATGTGGTCTATATAATGAGAGCCAATCCATTCCCATTATAGCATCTAATTCCACCAAGGTAAGTATTACAAGATTTTCCGGAAGAATATTCCCACATATGTCAACAGGAGAAGAGTCAAACACTTGGGTTGCAATGATTGCACCACATGGTGTTTTTACAGATATCACTACTTCAAGGTTATGGGGCTTCGATTCTATAGTTCTAGAAAACATGAAAGATATAATGGAATGCGTAGAACCAAAATCAAATATAACTTTTTCCATTCTTGAGTGAATAGGAAGTGTACCTTGTATGACTTCATTATCATGTTGCACCTCCGCAGTAGTGATGGAATAATCCTTCCCTTGTTCCTTTGGATTTGGTTGTTGTTGGCACTGATTACCCTCGAGAGCCTGAGGTTTAGTGCAGTAGTTTGAATAGTACCCTAGCTCCCTACAGTTGTAGCAATTAACCATGACTGGTTCTCTCCTTTCATCGGCTACATTACCCTGCCTTTTCATGTCTTTTCGACACTCGTGAGCTTGGTGTCCTTCCTTCCCACACTTAAAGAATTTCTCCGTACCTTTGAGCCAGTTCCCATGGTTCAACTTCCCACATTTTTGGCATGTGGGTCACTGTGTTTTCTTCCCATCTTTATCACTAGATCCACCAGTTTGAAACTCCAACTTTCTTTTCTTATCACCATAGCCATGGGACCATTCTCCAAACTCCATTTCCACTTTTAGAGCACACCGAACAACTTCTTCATAACTCCCAAAGTCTCGAATGGAAAGAGCCTTTCGAATATGTGGTTTTATTCCACTAAAGAATCTATCAATTTTTCTATCATTGTTGATAACAAAACCCGAAGAATACCTTGGGAGCCTTGTGAAATTTGCTTCATTGTTTGTGACAGATTCTCCTTCTTTTTTCATGAGCTCAATGAATTCTCTCTCCATATTAATGCGAAGAGTTCATGGGATGTACTTATTAAGAATCATTATCTTAAAGTCTTCCCATTCCATATCTTCAATTTCTTCCCTTGGCCTGGTGTTCTTAATCAAAGCCCACTATTGATCAGCTTCTCCATCTAAATGATAAACGACTAGAGTCACCTTCTCCGTCTCAGAACAGTGAAGAACATAAAATATCTTCTCCATGGAGTTAACCCATTGTTCTGCAACTAGTGGATCAAAAGATCCAATAAACGTCAGTGGTCATTGCCGCATAAAACATCCGATTGTTAGTTGCTCCCTATTTGGTGAAGGAGGACGTTCCACATTATTATGGTTATTATTCATAACCTGAGATAATTGGGTAAGAATCACCATGATTTTTTGAACTCCACCTCCAAAATTATTGGGGATGTCGTTCGGGCAATCGTTGCATTGGCCCTCGCAAGAGTTGTTTGCCTGATTTCTCCTGGTTTGCACCATTTTCTAAAATATAAAAGGATAGAACAAAACATAAGTAAACAAATCATTAATAACTTATTCATTTAAACAATTATACCAAAAACATAACATATGGGATCCCTAGGTAAATATTCTTGTGTATGTGTTTGTACTTATTCTTATTCTAGAGGTTTTCTCTAGGGTTTACTAATCTTAATTCCCAAATTAACTAAACCTTTCCTCTGATACCAACTATAGCGACCCAGACTTTTATTTTATTACTATTACATCATTTCAAAGATAAACAACATAATAGTATTACACATGGAGGATCTAGAGGTTTAGTGTCATGGGAAAACTAGGACCATACATAACAAATACAACATCAACCATAAACATTTATTTAATTTCTTCTTCTATTTCTTCTTAGTAGCACTTGTCCTCTTCTTATTACATGTAGCCACCTGAGGATATACATCAAAAGGGATGAGCTAAAAGCCCAGTAAGAGGATAGATATTAACAATATAGCATGGGGTGAGAATAATCATAACATAAGCAAAAGATCATTAACATGAGAGGAGCATAAGTAAAAGACTTGAAATGTGGCAATGCATAAAAATGAAACATCATGTATTAGTGGTTAAATACCACACATACTTCTGAACAAAGCTATCATCATGTTCACACATCATTTCTAATTTACTCATGAGATTCATCACTTCACCCAATGCATTGGAGCATTTTATAATTCCGGGCGCACCCGTCACATTTAGACATTCATGTTGCGCTATATAATTCTGGGTGCACCCGTCACATCATAACATTATCATTATCATGATTTCCACATAGAACTCATATCAAACATGTAAATAAATAACCCATGGAAATTAATGGGTTTCGTCTCTTAATAACTTATTCATAAGCTTTGAGTTCCAAAAAGAAAGAGGGAACAACATACTTGATACAAGAACTATAATCCCTGAATGAGAGGTAAAAGGTGAGATCTTGAAAGAAGAGTTCTTTTGGAAAACATTTTTATGCACATAAAAACCAGTGACAAACATGTATATCCCAGAAAATTAAAGGATATGATGAAAAAATGATATTTGAGGAGTAACCATATCAAAAATGGAGTTAAAGAGGGAGAACCTGAAGGAAGAAAATTGGGTTCGAGATTTCTCCTTACCTTGTACTCGAATGCCACCTTCTATTTAATGTCCTGTATAATGACATTATATTCATTAATTAGAAATCTATAACCATTTTTACATTAATAGGGTTCATTATGGTTCCATTATGTTATATTATGTTCCTTTTGATGACTTATAGAGTTTAAAAACATTGATCGGGGATGTTCATTTTCATGGTTTTCTTGAGCCGTCCACTTGTATTCTTAAGTTGATGTTTGGGCAGATCATGGGTAAACATCCAGAAAATATACTACATGTAATTAATTATATTACAGAATATTGAATGATTTTATAATGAGTTATATTAGATCCATGTGGACGAATCATTAGATAATAATTAAATGAAGATTATTTGGGCTAATTTGAGCGGTTTTTGGGTCACAACGGACTCATTTTAACTTTTCACTTAGTAATATGGCCATAGTTTATTTCAAGAACATAAAATAGAACATAATACATATAAAATATTCTGGTTCAACCATAAAAATTGTTTCATGACCAGATTGAAGGTAGAAATGGAAGAAGAGAGCCTGTTGTTTTTGAAGGTGATAAATTATCACCACATGAACAACGTTCTCTTTAATAAAATAAAAGGAAGAGGAAAAGGGTGTGGGGTGATATAATATAACATTAGAATCATAATATTACAGTATATGTATAATACTGGAGTTACAAAAAAGTTTGGATGAAGATAGGTAAGAAGAGATCAAGAAATGAACTTGAACTTGAAAGGAAATTTAAGGAGAATAGGGAGAGAAATTTCCTTTAGAATTATCCTCTTGAGATCCTCTTTAAGGAAGTTAGGATTGGTCTTTTGATGAGACCAGAATCTTTGGGACGTGGGGGATGAGCTAGGGATGGAGTTTGGGCAGAGTTTAGAGAAGGCATGGAGCTTGAGAGGTGTGAGGAAAAGAGGGAGTGAAGGGTGGCTTTTATAGTGGAGGGGAGAGGGGTTTCCTTAATATAAAATTGATTAGTTTATTAATTTCACCTAAGACAAGGAATAGTGAATATTGGATGACCAAGAATAGTAATACAGGCATGTGAGTTCTGGATTTGGGTGCTTACATCACTTGTGATATCAGGAATAGTGGGTTTTAATTAAAATGTATTTATATTATGGTAAATTAATGTATTCTACTATTCACAAAAAAATCAAGTTTCTCAGAAAAATCCCAAAATTTTCCCCAACCATTTTTCGATGTGTAGAATTGAAAAATGAAGTCCCTTTTTCCAAAATAATTTTCTAAATATTATTAATTTAATATTTAAATAAAATCATAATTTACATAAAAAACAGTTTTTAAGATTAAAACTGATTTTATAGTTCTTTCCAAAATTTCGTATGGTCTTATAAAATTATCTAAATACTATTAGACATTTATTCCATAATTTATGAATATATTTCAGGAAAATAAATATTCATTTAAATTATTTAATTAATTATAATGAATTTTTTATGACTTATATATACCAAAAACGTTTACTAAGGTCAAATTGTCACTTTCAAAGATGTCTAAATTTTATTTTATTATTCACAGGTAATGTTAATCTTATTTACTATTTATAAGGTTCATATTACTATTCATAAGGGTAGGTTACTATTCATAAGGGTAGGTTATTATTCACCAAAAATTATTTTTGTTTCATGAAACTCCTAAAACTATCTTGAACACAACCGTGTATGTCGAATTATTAAAATTCCAAACATAGGGGTGACAAAATTATGCTTAAAGGTCACTTATCACTTAGTAGTTAATTATTTTGTGTTTTTATGACATAGATATAAGAAGGTAATTTTCTAATGAAATACTTTGGGTAGTTACATGGACTACCACACACAACCCCCTGTATGTATTCTGCAGGTACTCATAATTTTGTATTAATTGTGTATGAATTATACAGGCCTTCTGGTGGATGTTGGTGCATGTACTGCAAGTACTGCAGCTGCACAGGGGGAGGTCGGCTTGCTGTTATTGGTACATAATGTTTATGCCAATGGTTTACAACCGTTAGGATATTTGTAAAAACATAACTTATACCAATGGTTTTATGTAAACCATTGGTAAAATTATATACATATGGCTTACAAACCAATGACTTATGTTGTTTTACATGATATTTAAAAAATATTTGTGGCAACAAGTTGGTAAAAGAAAATACCAAGTTTTGTAAACCATTGATATAGAGACGATTTTTGATATTACCAATGGTTTTAAACTATTCGTAAACATTTATACCAATGTTTTTAAACCATTGGTAAACATTTATACCAACGGTTTCAAGAACCATTTGTATATAATCAATTTTTTAGACATATCCCCACGGTTCCAGACCCAATGGTTTGGATAACCGTTGGAATAGTTTGTACCTACGGTTATACAGACATTACTAATGGTTTTACACCATTGTTAATGATGAAATTTCTCGTAGTTTTCAAATAATGTGGCCACTTCCAATCAGTATCCTTTTTTACAAAATAAAAATCATTTATGATCTAACATTTGTTAGTGCAATATATTAACAATGTTCATCATAATCACACCCTTTTCCCTAAACTTCCTTAAAACCCTATGAAAAACATTAAAAAACATTTATTGATCATAATAATATCAGAATGATATGTATAAATAAAATGAAAGAAACCCAGTATTCCATGAATACTCATTAAATGTTTCAATTTTTCGAATAATCATAGATCTAAAAAATATCATTTTATACCCTATAGAAAAACATCCCCGATAAAATATTTTCTTGTCAAATATTATATAATATCATTAAGTACAAATAAGTCTCATAAATATTTGATTTCATTCATGAAATACTTAATATATGTTTTTCACAAAGTAATACATTTCATACTTAAGAAGATGCATAAAATTCCATTTAAATTAATGCTCACTATATTACCTTGTGAAATCAAAAGGTTTCAATAAAAACACCATTAAAACCATATACAAATTTTGCATCCAACAAGAGCCATTTTTTCAAGTCACATATACAATCAATCATACAAACGGAATAACCAAACCTAAAATTTTTGATAATCACTTATAGTTAAACTATCTGTTTCACTCCATCCCTTTACCACATGCATTGGAGATCTATATCTGGACTACTAATCATAATTAGATATATTAGGAACACTCAACATAATAATTTATATCAGTCGAAATATTCATTTAATGACTTATATGTTCCTAATATTATTTTTTTAAATTATTTTGTGAAGACAGTGACAGAAGGTGCTATAATGATGTGCGATTTTGAGGCCATGTGTTCTCCAAAAAAATTCGTTAAAAATGTAATTTTTTTAATATAAAATGTATTCTACATTTAATAAAAAGTATAATAAATATTAAATGGGTACCTGAATCAAAAATATGAGGGCATCGTTGATCTTTGAGTTGTGACTTTACCCTAGGCATGATAAACCATTGGCCGACACAAGTAATCTGTAGAAAAAGTCACCAGGGAAGAAACCATAAACAAAATATTTAAATACAATTATTTTATTTTAAAATCCAAAAAACTAATGAATGGAAACATTGAATGAAAATATAAGCCCATTGTTTATTTTCTAATGTGGAGTTTTCCTTAAGCATAACCTAACTTTTTCTTGTGAGGTTCATCTATAGAAAAACCCAAAAGGACGTAAATGTCATTAAATAATTTAAAGATAATTCATTTTTTTGATTCAAAGATTGTTTGTTATTTAAATGTATGGTTATATAATTTCCTTAGGTTTATCCTCTCAAACCCTAGAGAATCAAAAAATAGTTGGATATATTTTCCTAGGAATGATGACGGATCGATGTTCATATAGAAGATTTTCACATCGACAGAGTTGGATGATCCCATCCATGATGAAAAAAGAACCGTTCATCTTCAATTATTGATCCAAACATCTGGTATGGAGGTTGTTTCATTTAAATTTAACTAATATTTATTTCCTCGATGAATGTGGGTCAATACATGAAGATATTGAACCATGGATCAATAATTGTGGGGTGGTTAATAATTATATGTCTAATTAATAAGAGCTTATTTTAAATTATTATTTTTTAATCATTATAAATAGAAATGATTGAGGCTGACACGAATAGAGACCATGTTCCATTCCTCGGGGTGTTGTTTGTGATTTTCTCTCCCCGGTTGTTATAGTTAAAAACCGTTGGACCCTCATGGTCAAGACTCATCTTTCCATGAGTTTCATCATGAAATCAGACACCCGGATTAGAGGAAAATGAAATAGATATCATATTTGTGTATATGGAGAAACAAGCATCAAAGATATGATATTGTTTCATAAATCTAAGAAATATAGGTGGTTCATTTTTCCATAGAGGAGACCAACGTTTTGGGTTCAGACCAATTGTCATGCGAGGAGGTGCGACGATCAGAGGGGGAAGTCATTTTTGTGACCGTTAAAGGAGAAAATGTACCGTAGACATGGAGGGTGTCATCATGTGGAGGAGAAAATCACAGAATATGGCTAAGAAACAGGATGATGTCATGGAGGTGGCCCCATGGGGTGCATCATATGACCAAGTTGACCAGGCCACACAACCCACACGAGAGCGGGCCGGGCCAGAGGAGGTGGGCCACCCAAGAGTATTGGGTCGGGCCCAAGAGAAATGGGTGGAACATAATAGAGTTGGTTAGGGCCCAATGGAGATGAACCGAGTAAGATCAGACTGACAAGGATTGTTCAGACCTAGGATAGACATGGGGCGGTCGACTGTGATCCACTATCGTCTGAGCTACCATGAAACAGCGACAACTATCTAATAGTCAAAAAAAATGGAAGGTCGAGCTATCGTAGTACAGTCGACTACAATGATGGATAGACCATGAAATAAAATATGGTGGTTGACCGCCATGATCGGTGGATTGTCGTATGGTCTGTTCACAGGCCTAGTGGCCCTCCCCATTATTAAAAATTCAAATAGGAATAGAATTCAAACGATGAATCCATTTGATGATATGTCTACAACATTTGTACCTATAAGATGATATGATCAATTCAATATATTCTAATTGGTTTTTGTGGGAGTTCCCATATGTACTATTGGCTTGAACAATGATCTATAACAGAATGAGCGCACTTCAAGAAAACACTTATGTCATTTCATGTGACTTATAGATTGTGTGTATTATGGTGAATGTGTGTCTTATACATACTATGTGTCTTATAGAGACAATGTGTCTTTGTGTGACTGTGTTTCGCATAAGTACTTTGTGTCTTTTTGATGCTATGTGTCTTTTTAGATTGAGTATTTCTATATGATCTTCATATATTTTCTATAGACATATATTTGTGTGGAGCTGGCTATGAATTAATTGTTGGTATTTCATTCATGGTATTTCTTTGGATATATTTATTTCGTGGTATCCCTTGGTGGTATTCCCTTCATGGTATTTCCATCATGGTATTTTCTTCAAGGTATTTCCATGGTTGTATTTTCGTTGAGGTTTTGGGGCATCCTATTGAGTATTGTTATAATCAACCCTAAAAGAGCTTGGCCCACACATGTTGTGTCATCTGTAGATGATTGACCCTTGAATGGAGTCCAATGTTTGACAATACTAGGTGTCACTTAGGGAGGATGGATAGACAAGGTGTGTTCCTTTGGTTCATACAGTAGTCCTATTATCAATTTTCATATAGAATGTACTTTGGTTATAGGATCCTTTTTTGGGATTGTATTATGGCCATGCTTACTTTACTGAACATAAACCATTTTACTCTGGTTATGGGCTATAATGTGTTTCATGCGTTGTTTACATAGTATATTTACATTTCAGTATTTTGTGTCTTGGAGATGTGTTCATGTGTGAATGTACTTCAGGTTAATTCCTCACATTTGTGGGATATGACTTCCTGGTTCGAGTCATCATCACCTAGCCTATTAGATTTAGGGTGGTGGTAGTCAAAACCTGATGCACTTTGGGATTGGTCATGACAGAGTGGTTTCAAAAGAGGCAGTTTCTAATTATGGATTTGGAGTATGTGATATTGGTTTTGGGAAACATTATTATATGTTTCGAGTTCAGGTATTCCGACCAGTGACTCTAATGTTGGTTTGGAAGTAGATATATCCAATAATTAGGACTCTGAATACCTAATTCAAAACCTAGTACATGTAAACACTGATTAAAAGGAAAACAATGGTACATTCACCATATAGAAATGATATTGTTTTCCATTTTCTACTTGAGTTAGCACTCCATATTTACTCTATTGACTGTGGTATATCTTTTTTGACATCAAGTTTCATCCATATATACATCAAGGTATGATTCCACTACATCATCACAAATATTATCCTCTAGGTGATAAGAAATTGGTATATGGGTTTGAATCATATATAACATATCCAGGTGGTGCATCATTCATAAATCCACCTATACTGTAGCACATGGTACCTTTAATATGAGCAGATGAAGAGTATAGGATAAGTGTGCTTCAAGAGTTTCAACGATAAAAAACAATCCAACTCTGAGGTGATCTCAACATATAGGTTAATGTGGACTAGCTTGAGGTAGTGTTATAAGTTTTCAATCTAGTTTGGATAGCATCAAATCAGATGGTGGTCCTAGCAGCAAGCCTCCTACATGTCTCAATAGGGCGATGGTGGGGTTAGGTTACTCGATATTATGATGAGGATTCTCATTCATGGATAAATGTTTTGAGAATTTTAATAGATTAGTTATCACATTGTATGATATAGGATATATGTTTACAAAAGATTCTACAGATCTGATAGGATGACATTTCAGTATCTATGTATTCTTAGCTAAATACCAACATTTCCAGGTACTCAATGGATGCAATAAATGACCATTGCTTTGGGGATCAGACCTTTAAGAGAGGTCTGCGTAGGGACATCAATGCTTGAATTATCCATATGTGAATACATACATATGATGGGGTACATGAGGGAGGCCTTCTAGTAGATATTTGTTTTCATAGAAGGCACCGAAAATGGGAGCTACCATCTGGCACCAGGTATTTGAGACCTTAATAACATGTACCCAACAACAGTCATAGTGACCAAATCGGGTCATGTGCTTCAGGGGATGATCCAAGGACATAAGATTAGCAATCTGAGGGTCCCATAGTAGCTCAAGTGAACTAAGGGACAAATTTTGTTACTCATTCAGTGGTCATGGTCATCTGGAATGATATTCCCAAACCAATCATAAGAAATATCATAAGTGGGATGGAGGATTAAGCTATTACAACCACCACCCTAGGTGGTCCATGAAATTCGCAGTGATCTAGAAAGTAGGGATGAGGACAACTACAGGAGAATGATTATTATGACCCTAAGAATATATAGATTATTAAAGGTAAGATCTGTGTATTTTCCTCCTTATCTACAATTTTGATAGTCAAATGTTTCATTCATTCATCACTTTCCACAAATGATGTTCAAGAATCATAGATTCTGGTTTAACTATTTAATCAACCACTTCACTTATAAACTCTTATGGGATGTGATTAGATGATAACATGCTGGTTTAGGCAATGAGAGCTTACTCTAGGAGGAATGAGTTTTCATTGGGATCATTGGTAGGGGCATCGAGGCCTTATGATGCAATTCTGGGTAAGGTCTGTTAATCCACCATTCAAGCTCATATTGACTTTTTTCGACATAGAGTGTGGTGTCTCTACAATGATGGAACCTCATTTTCCTTTGTTCGTGAAAGATAAACACCTGCATCATAGAATTTACTCACAGATAATTGGGTGTAGTTGATCACTCATTAGTTGGATATCCTGACCCTCAGTGAAATATATGATTTGAGTCCATGGTTTCATCTAGTGGAGGAAGAATATGAGTATATATTTAATTAAAATGTTCCAGGATTACCTCTCCACATGAAGGCATACGTTTGAATTTTTCTATTCCATGGGAAAACATTGATATCTACACCTAAAAATTATATGGATCCTATAAAAATCATGAGTTGGGGGGTTCTTTTAGAGGACTCTTAGAGTAAGGGCCTCGTGGGACCTAGTGTTTCAACCTTGGAAACCCAACTTTTTTCTTACAGGAAGAAAGATGGGAGCATGAGGTTATGTGTGGACTTATGAGGCATGAACCATGTTATCTTGAATAATATATTTCCACTACAGAGGATTTATGACCTATTAAATTAGTTGAACAGAGGGGTGGTGAAATGGGTGTCCAGAAGGGGTGGTGCAAGGGGGCGTAAACTTTGGCTATAACCAATAGCCACTATTTTTTGGGAATATAGCCAACGTTTAATATTGTGTCTATAGACTTAGTTTCTAGTATTGTGTCCTTAAACCCACACCAATCAGGTTTTCCTATGGTTACCAAATATTAACCTCGAATCTAGCTATCATCAGCTATCAATATAAGATTATCATACACTAAAGAAGGCCATAAGATGTCTCTATAGCCACTACGAGTGCTTGGTGATATTATTGGTTATGAAGAACACCCCAATAGTGTTCATGGGACTCATGAACCAGATATTTTATCCTTACATATACTGGTTCATGTTGGTCTTCCTTGATGACATCCTAGTGTACTCAACATCCTAAGAGGATCATGTGAGACACTTGAGGATGGTACTGGAAACACATCGAGATAAAAATAATTACAGGATTCTCTAAAATATTCCACTTTTGAATAAGGAGTTCTATTTTTTAGGCCTCATCATCTAATAATCATGATTTGTAGTGGATCCTGTAACGGTTTAAATGGCGTTTGATTAGGAGTCGCCGAAGAGTGTTACCGAGGTGTAGAGTTTCCTTGGGATGGTTGTATACTATAAAAGGTTTGTACATAATTTCTCCAATGTGGTATCACCCTTGATGTCATTGATGTGAAATTATAGCCTTCTATATGGACATATATGTTTAAATAGTGTATTCATGAGCTGGGGTAGAGGTTGACGAGTGATATCATCTTCAAATTGCTAGAGGAGGGTACCAGGTACATTGTGTTCAACAATGAGTTAGAGATAATGCATGTTCGAGTCCTAATTTTGAGGAAAAAAGATAGTTCCTATGGTCCATGCTAGTTTGGACAAAATGGGAATATTTATGGAACCCATGATCTTCAGTTTGTATTTGTAGTCTTCGTATAGAAGATGTGTCGACACTACCTGATGAGAGAGAGGTTTATTGTCTAATATTACCACAATAGTGTCAATTATATCTTCTAATAGAGGGATATGAACTTGAAAAAGATGATATGGGTATAGTTCCTCAAATTCCATGACTTTATGAATTCATAAACTCCGAGGAAATGGAATTTTGTGGATGATGATCTCAGTATAAGATCTAGTTTGTAGTGACTGAACACAGATTCAATGTAGTTGTCCTCATTATAGATATCATTTGTGGATAGTAGTGGATAAGTATACCTCCAATCTATGGTTTTGTCCCCTCCACTCATATAGGTAGTTAGGGAGGCACAACATGGGGATACCAACTATGAGACATTATGTTCTCAGTTGTCTACAAGGCATTCTCTTGATGTATAATCAAAAGGTGGGGAGACCATTGATATTTTCAAAGGTACACAATTGTTACACTGATGTTGTGTGAGGAGGATTTGAGGGAGTTTCACATGTACCATTTTGAATTATATTATTACATGTAAATAAAATACCAGGACCTCTAATGTCATTTTTTGTGGACAAGGATGCATAAGGGAGTTGCAGAGTTCATCTCTCAAGGCCTAATTTGATAGAAGGTATAGGCTAAAAACCTTATTCTAGTGGGTTTAACCCAACAACTTAAGGTGATGGAATAGAATTGGGATTGGATATCAATGTACTTCTTTATAATTTTACCATATACGTACAAGAAACATTATGCAATTTTGGTGATCATTGATCGGCACATCATGTCAGTCCAATTATTATCTATCTTAGAGATTAGTTATGTAGCGATCATTAGATGCCTCTACATTTTGGAGATAGATAAACTCAATAGAGATCCATAAATAATATCTTTAGATCATAATAGTCACATAAAATCCCATTTTTTGGAAGGGATTTCATGATGTTTTTGGGACTTAGTTACGCTTGATCACAACAGTTTAATCATTGACTGATGGATAGACTGATAAGACAAATTAGGTTCTATAGGAAATTCTATGGGAATGCATGTTGTATTTTGGAGGATGTTAGGAATATCCTTCTAGGGGGATTGATTCCATTTTTTCATGTCCAAGGGAATTATGAGAATCTCCAAGAGATCACATGAGAGCGGGAGGCTCGAATTCATGCTCAATACCATCATTTGTTTGATAATACCTTCTTTATAGTTTTAGGGAGGTAAATTCCCAAGGTGGAAAGAATTTAATGACTCATATATTTCCAATTATTTTTGAGAAATTATTTGGATAATTTTTGAGACTAGGATTTGAGACGGCGTGTGATTCTAAGGCCTGATGTGTTTAAGAAAATTCATTGAATTTTCCCTGATTTTATTAGCAAGTGTGTGTAGATTTTCTTAAATGTGGAAGAACTATTTAAAAAATTAACAGCATCAGAAATCTGAGGGAATTGTTTAGATTAGAATTGTGGATTTACCCTATGTGAGACCATACTTTTGTTGTCGAGAGAAATCAAATGAAAACATCACCAGGGACGTAACCATAATTAAAACTTCTTAAATATAATTATTTTATATTAAAATGATAATAACTCGAGAATGGTTTATTGGATTGGAAATATGAGTCCACATTTGAGTTCGTAACGTGGTGTTTTCCCAATGTGTGATGTAACATTAGTCGAAATGGGTCTTCTACTAAAAAAACCTAAAAGAAAATAATTATCAGAAAATAATTTAATGAAAAATTATTTTATTGATACAATTACAAATTATACATTAAATTTATGGTTATCAAATTTCCTTATGGTTGTCTTCTCAATCTCAGGATATCCAAACAACCTTTTGAGAGATTTTATAGTAAACAATGATAGATAAATGTTCAGATTGTAGATCGTCACACCAAATAAGTTGAAGAATCTCATCAAAGAAGACAACACAAATATTCTTCATTAAGGATTCATCTAATCTCTAGGTTAGATAGTTGTTTAATTTTTATTTCCACATTATTTCTTTTCATAATGAATGTGGTTTAATCCATGAACAGGTTGATATTTGGATCGATCATTATTGGATGGTCATTAATTGTGATGCTTATTAATAGTACATTATTTTAAATTCTTCTTAGTTATTTGATCTAATGGAAATTAATAGAGGCTGACCAGAACCAAGGATGCGGTCCATTACTTAGGGCGTTCTTTGTGCTTTTCTCTTCCCCGTTCTTGTAATTCTTTATATTTGGACCGTCATGATCCCGAATCAACATTATTGATAGATACAAATGAATCTAGATCCCTATATTAGGGGATAACTAAAAAATATTCAATATCTATCTATATCATGATCTCAGAATGAAAAATATTACATCATTTTAGAAATCTACAAATTGAAGGAGGCTTTAGGGATCGTGAAATAGACCGTTGGTGTGGGTCTGACACATTAGTCAAGCGAGTCAGTAGGAAGATCAGAGGCGGAAGCCATAACGATGGGTGGGTAAGGTGATGGAAGGATTCATTGGATTTTGTGGGTGGCCATATGCGATGATTTTAGCCGAATAACGTGGTAGGGAAGTGGGATGTGACTACGGCACATGGGACACAGCTGACAACCACATTGATCAAGCATGACATCCTACATACGAGAAGGCCATGCCAGACCAAGTGGACCATTCTGAACCCCAATGAAATAAGCTAGGCCTAGTATAGTTGGTATGGGCCATGAAAAGACAAATTAGGTGAGGTTGGACGGAGGGCGGTCTGATAGGGCCACGATCAACCGTCGCGGTCAACTGTGATCCACTGTTAATCGACCTAGCACATTTCCATGGTATCTAGAGAATGGTCCACCACCATGATATGTCATGATACATTAATATAATCGACTGCATGGGAAGCTGGACTAATAGGTCAACCATGATGGTCGACCTCCATATGGTAGATTCATAGTCCTTGTGGCCTTCCACATTATTGAAATTCATACATTCATAACTATCAAATGGCGTGTATTTTAGAAGAGAAATCAATGAAATTGTGACCCTTATGATGAGATATTTATTTTGAAATATCCTATGTGGGGGTATATGGGAGTTTGAATATGAAATAATATCTTGATTCGTGAGTTCTCTTTGAATGTGCACACTTTAATCAAAAATTTATTTAGCTAGCTGTGACCTAGAAACTATGTATCTTATATATATTGTCTGTCATATGAAGAATGTGTGTCATATAGTGACATTGTGTCTTATGGATACTATGTGTATTTTTGATATAGTTTGTTTTATTATATAAATTATATCTACATATTCATTATATATTTATCATAAACATATATATGGGTGGAGCTTAATAATCATCCCATTTTGGTATTTGTTTTACAGTATTTCATTGGTGGCATTTCATTCATTTTATTTCCATCATGGTATTTCTTTTATGTTACCTATTTTGTGGTATTTCATTTGTGGTATTTTGTTCATGGTATTTCCTTCAGGATATTTCTATTGGGGTATTTTATTTGTTGGTTTTGGGTGTCCTACTATGTATAATTATACTCGCACCAACACGAGATTTCCCCAAATGTGTCCTGTATTGTGCCGATGATTGACCATTTGATGGAGTCCTAGGTCCACTATGACTAGGTGGTTCTTAGTGAAGTCGGATAGATGATGTGTGTTCCTTTGGTTCCAAAATCTTTCTCAAAACCTCTTTTACTACAGGTTGAATGTGTGGTTAGAGACGCTATTTAGAATTCATGTATTTTGGCCCCATTTACTCTACTTTACCTTCACTTTGTTACTCTGATTGTGATATATTGTGGTTTTCATAAATTTTTTACTTATTATTGTTACATTTAGGCATTTGCGTCATGGATATGTGTGTAAATTTATAGGTAAATAAGGCTAATGCCTCCCATTTGTGGGATATGGGTACTCGATGCTATTCACCAGCTGCTGACCTATTGGATGTGGGATTGGGTTATTCATGATATGAGCCCCTTTGGGAAGGGTCATAAAACTTCAACAGAAATAATTTCCAAGAACTATAACATAATAATAGCACATTAAATTAAAAATTTTCATCCTTACACTAATCAAAATATTTTTTCACCTATAAGTAAATATTATGGACAATGACATATCTATTCTATTTAATTTTTAAAAAAAATATTCAGAATAAATAGAAGGAGTTATTTCTTAAACAAACATGATAGATTTTATTTTAATCCCAAAATAAAGTAAAATTTGTTGTGGGGGAAAAATTATTGATGTTGTATATGTTCAAATAGAACATTTATTCTGCCTCTTTGTCAACGTCTTCCATATAAAACATATGAAAATATTATTTTGAAAACCATTTCAAGATATTAAAATTTGAAATTAACTATAATTTATAAAAAACATTATTAACATATAAAGAAATCTATAAAATAATTTTAAAAAAAAATAACATAAAAATTTTATTTTTAAAATAAATCTTTTTTTACAAAAATGTGGTTTTTATAGTGAAATTACCCTTACCATGATCCAGACTCATAACGTGCATTATTTATCCCCTTTATAATTTTTTTTAATTTATTTACTTTCATAAGAATATTTTATGATGTTAATCACTTATTATCAAAACAATTTTTAGTTTATTTTCATGACATATTTTATTACCTATTCAGTTATTCCCACCATATTTGTTTCAATGATATTTTTTATTATATATAAAAATTAACTTCTATAAGTTATTATAGAATAATAACAAAAAAAATAGTCATTGAGAAAATTAATATCTTTATATATTAATTATTCTATAAAAAATTCCATTGATTATGTTTATGAAAAATGAATTATGTTATAATAATAGAGATGACGAGCCATATGTACGAATGAGTAACATTATCATTTTTCATAATGAATTAAGGAATAATGATATGTATAATTTAATATCCCCAAATTTATTTTTATAATATAAATTTCATAATATATCTTAAAATAAAATTATATATACCATGTATATGATAAAGTGATGAAAAATAAATCAAATCACGTCGTAGTGGTAGTATTCCACATGTACGCATGAATGATGTTATCACTTTTTAATGGATGGAAATGTATGTATATTTGTGATAAATTTTCATTATATTCGGATTAATATGTCATCAATATCATATATATGCATTAATTTCATTGTTATAAACAAATGTTAATGGTGGTTATGGAAAAACTATTTATAACAGTTCGTGAGGTGGTAGTCTTCCATACACAAAACAATGGTTTTATTTCTCATATGATTGAATAAAGAGGTGGATATATGTTACTACATTAACATAGTAATGTCTAAGTATATTTATTATAATCATTTTATTAATTCATCATTGTGTTAACATATTTAGAGGTGGAAGACAAAATTAAAAAAAAAGTTTGGTTAAGAACTGTACCTATTGTTATAACACCCAATGTCAGTTTCAAAATAATCCCTTACAAGGATAGTTTATTATCATACATTGGAATCTACGATTTAGGGATGGATTTATGGAATTTATTTTTGGTGGTATTGGTAGATTCTAGAGGCTATTGATCTTTGGGTAGGAGATGATAGGTGGTGTCATTTTACATGTGGGGGAGAGGGAAAATGTGGATTTTATAAAATTATTAGAATATATTATTGTATTACTCAATAAAAATGGATCATAATTGTGACCCTTTTTAATAATATATATTATAGGGTCGAAATATTCATATACAATATAATTTAGACATGTTTTCAGAAATTTTAATCCTTATCAATTTAGCTTAGCCCCATGGAGATATGTTTTAACCTCAACTGTGGTAACCAATTTTTAAAACATTTCCTATTCATTATGTAAAAATTATAGTAAAATTGGTACCAGACAATAATTAAAAATATTAATAATATAGAATCCATTTTAACAAATTTATATAATGATGCAGCAAAATTTTATTTAAAATTTAACTATTAAATTTATTATAAAAAATTATTTTTATAAAAAATCTTTTTATGTATAAATAAGTTTTTATAATAAAGTATAGTATAAAATTAATTCCTAAAACCAAAATTTGGATTATTAATAATATAAGTAAACTAATGTTTTTTGGAAAAAATTATAGAAGAAAACAAAAAATTTTAATTTATAAAAATAAAAACGTTGTTTTTAGTAATAATATTTATTTTTCAGTAGTCATCAAGAATCCAATCTATATAATCAATTATCAAAATTTATTCATTAGATATTTTTAACACGATGCATTCAAAAATAATTTTAATTTCATAAAATTATTATTATATTATCATGAAATCAAAATTTTAAATAAAACTATATAATTCATGAAAATTCAATTTTCATAGAAATAATAACTCTTTCTTTTTGATGTAAGAATATCCTAATATTTATATTATGAATGTAACTCAAATAAATAAAATTAATTATGTTTAATAAGACATAAAAAAATATTATTCATAAAATTACATGGGTTGTTACACATTGTATCATTACCATGGATCCACTATTTAGATAATGTTAATAATGTTATAAATAATATATATAGTATTTAAATAAATATTTAGAATAATACTATAATGTAAGGCATAAAAATTGATTCACATTACTCCGTGGAGGTGGTAGTCCACTCATACACTCAAGTGACATTATAATTTTATTAATTGGCAGATGAGTGGGGATATAAGTGATATCTTACATGTATGGAATCATATTTATTTCATATATATCATATAAATTCATTAATTAATTTTTTTAACGTCGTATATATAAAATTTCCTTGAAATAGAAATTATACCACTATGTGGAGATGGTAGGCTAAACGTATGAATGTGAAATGTTTTTGTTTTCAATATCATTGAGAGGATATGTATAATTTTTTCTCCACAAGAATAATAAAATAATAGTATACGAAAGATAATATTGTTAGTATATTATAATTTTTATATAATATTTAATGGAGATTGAATAGAAAATTAAATAAAAAAACATGATTAAGAGTTGTACATATTTTTTAGAAAACAAACATTTTCTTACACCATAATCCTTCTCAGTTAGTTCATTGACAAAAATATAGCTTTTAGCTAGTGGGAAGTATGTAGTTCAGTTATTTGGGAATGTTATGGTTAATATTAGTGGTTAAATATGTGTTCCAAATAAAATATAATTGGTGCACTTTTATATTTGAGGAAAATGATACACTTCGAATTAGTTAAAATATATTAATAATCTAATGTTTTTTGTGTTTGAGGATATAAATTTTCATATAATAAAATCATATATGTTTATGGTGGTAATTAAATCATAAAATTAGATTTAGAATATTTTATGCGTCATTTATACCCTTATCTCTTATATTACCCCCTCTAAAACAAATTTAACCAAAAACATGGTAATTTTTTTTAACCATTTCACAATTTATTATGAGCAAAAAATTAATTTGACCTTATTAAATATTATTTTTTATTTTTTTCCCTAATATGGAATATATTTTAAAATATAAAATTTCTATAAGTGATAGTAATTAATCTTAATACATGTGCGCAGAATTCAGCGAGAACCATTTTTAGAAAAATGCTTGTTTTATGTATACAGATCATTTTTAAGACAAATGAAGTAAATTATTAATTATAAGTTAATTAAATAAATTATTAAAAATAATGTTATACTAATTTTTCATTGAAAACAAATAAAAACTATCTTTTAATAACAAAACTATTCAATGTTTCAAATAATTGATTTAAAAACCTAAAATTATATTTCATTTGAACAAAAACATTATTTTGATTTCCAAACTGATAAAAAAATTTCTTTAAGTTGAATGATATATTTTTATTTGAATTAAATTTGTTTATTTAAAATATAATTGTTATATTAAATAGTTTTTATAATAATTAAAGGAATTTTTATATCATTTTAATGTGATAAAATTGATGATTTTACAAAATTGAAATTTATCTATAGTAAAATAAAATTTAACTATTCCTAAAAAATATTAAATACTGAACCTAATATAATTTTTACATACTAAAATCAAATATAAATTTTTTTATGTAAAATTAGTTTTATAAAAAATGTTAATATTGGTCATAATCACACTCTTGAATAAATATTTGTTCATTATGTAACTTTTTATCATGAGAGAAAAGATACCCATAATTGAATATCGAGTGTCATATTCAGCTATCCTTGAAAAATTTCATCATATAAGTGAAAAATATGTCAACTCATAAACTGCTGTGGTCAGTTATGCATCATAATTTTTTAGGTTCCGTCTTCATGAAATCCATCTTTCCATTTTTATAAGGTAACTTACTAAATGAGTCATTTGATTCCTCAACCCTTATTCTCTAGTATCAAGAATCTTGATATGTTGTTCAATATAAGATAAATCAAGTTATAATTTTATTTCCATAAAATGAGATAATAATTGGAGGATATGGTATATAGTTTCATAATAAATATATGCATATCAAATCACGAATATTAGAGAGGATATGTGGCACAGAAAAACTGTAATCCACAACTCCAACTCATTCTAGACTTTCTAAAGTCCAAGTTTACCTAAATCATTGATTTACTTCTATTTATGTATTTGATAACACCCTTTCACATAAATAACATCATAAAAATATTATATCTCACTTGAATTTATAAATCATTCATTAAGATATAAAAATAAATTGACTTCTTATTTGATAATACCTAATATGATTCTAAATAGTATTCATTTTAACTGGTGTCTCCTAAAAAATCGGTGCCTAAATGCTTCTTTTATAATCTTCAGCCCATCAACTTGGAGTATGATTCAACTTTCAATATAATTATTTATATAGTTCCATTTTAATTCTTGAGGGAAGATATTATTATATAAAAATTCATCCAATCTTAACTACAGAGCCAATATACCAAGAATGTAAATCTCGAATAACCTAAAAATATTATCTACTGTCAGATTATTCCTTTCAAACTACCCATTAGATTGAGGATTCTAGAAGATGCTCAAAAATCTCTTAGTGTTAATATACATCAGAAGAATCTTTTTGAAATTCACTACATAGCATAGAACATGAATTGATTCAATTGAAATTGTAATATCATGATGTCTCACAACTTTATTAATATTTTTTCCTAAAATGAGATAAAGAGGTAGATAAACCCATATATAAAATAAATATGTGTACTTGGTAAGAAGATCATTAATAACCCATATAGAATCATTTCTTTTAGGATGCCTTTATAACATTATTTTAAGGGATATAGTAATATAATCTCATTTTATGATTGGAATTGGTGGAGTTGTTATGAATCATTTGGATGTTTTGTCTTAGCCTTTAACTATTGAAAAATTAAGGTTCTTGATACAACATATTTTATTTTCCATTCCATATTAACCCAATAATTATATTTCACCAATCCCGGATAAATTTTGTTACTTCCAGGCTGTATAATGAAATAGAATCTATTTGATTCATATAACAATTATGTATTCAGATTAGGTATTGATAGAACATATAAATTAATTAAAAATTTAATCATACCACATTCATAAATAATATTATTATATTTTACATCATTAATAGTTTTAATTTTATTTTTTCAACTCATCTCATCATTCATGGAACTTTTTAACATTTTAAATAATTATGGGTTGGAAATCATTTGGGAAAGGTTTGATTTTAACATTCCCTATTAATTCATATATCCAACATTAATATGCACTTTGGTAATAAATTGTTATTAACAATAATTTTATAATACTCCATGAACTTTCATAATTTCCACATTAGCTACCTCTTTATAATTTCCAAGATAGTGGTCTATTAAGAAGTCCTAATCCATGAGTTTCCCTAGAAATATCCATTGCATTATCACGAGATCTTTTAGTAAAAATATGCATTTCAAGTTCTTATTATATATATTTCTCACATATTCTAATGTAGATATAATTCATCCATGCTTTCAAGGAACAAATTACAGTTTCAAACTCAAGATAATGGGTTTGAGTGTTTTTTTTCATGTATTTTTAACTACCTTGATACATATGGAATAACTTTATCATTCTGTATAAGGATACATATAATTCAATTATTTTATGTTTCACCATATATCAAAAACATATCCCCTTTTGATGGTAATTTCAACACTATTATACTAATCAACCGTGTATATAATTCTATAAAAATTAATTAACTTTTTATACTTGTGAGAACGTAACCCCTATGTGTTTCAACTTGGTTATATAATACTCTAAAAACAATTTTTCTTGATATAATAAATTATGATAACATATAAATCCAAAAAATATATATCTAAATTATTTTTGTTGATGTGAAAAATTATTTTACTTCCTTTTAATAGAAGAATCGACTAATAATCCATCCATATATACAGTAGGTCTAATAAAAGGACCATTATGATTTAAGAATTCACACCTTCTAAATTTCCCACATAACCATTTTGTTTAAAATGCTTAAGAATGATTCATATTTAACTATTATTATATTCATAAATTTTGGAATATACAATGTTATCATCAATAAATACCATAACTAAAGGGTATTACTATACTCTCATAATTTATCTTCACATGAACATACTTCTTTTAATTATCTAAATGTGGATAGTGAATTATTCAATCCAAAGAGCATTTATATAAACTCACAATGTATGTACATAATATGAGATCTTTTATTTGATATAATTTCCATTAAGCAAATGTTGAATACCTATAACCAAGATTAATCATTGAAATATATTCATCTCCATGATGTTGAACAAAAAATTCAACTCTATGTGGTATTAGATACATATTCTTCATATTAATGGAATTTGTTTCCATGTAATCAATGAAAACCCATATTGTCCCATCCATATTTTTCAAAAATAGAGAAATTGATCCCCATAGAAAAACATTAGGAAATAAAAACTCATTATCACACATAGTCTAAATATTATTCATTATCTATACTTTATCTATTGTGGATATTCCATAGGTATTCATTGATATAAGTTTCGCATTTGATATGAGTTTGAAAAAAAACTCATCTTTATACGGAACTATATTTATGGGTAGTTCTTTAATAAATATATCAATGTATTATTGTATAATAAGGATAACATCTACCATAAAGTTACCTTTCCCATAAATAGGTTCCGTCTTCTCATATTCTCTAAAGAATTACATTAAGGATTGATACTAATAGTGAATCCATGGATGATAATAAAGATGAATTACTGGTTCTACGGATATGGAATTCCACATACTCATTTAAATTTGTGATTTAATACACTTGTTAATATATTTTTTCATTTTACTTTGAAATATAATATATAATATGGTTTTTATATAATTAAACCAAATTTATAGTAATAAAATTTGTGAATAGGGTACATCCACACATCAAAATGTGGATTGAATGAAATATATTAGTTATAATAACATTTTCCTTAGTTTTCATTATTTATAGCTCCATTAGGAGTATACTAGAAAACAAAATTTATTACATTTCATGGATGACATCAAAGAGTGAAAATATCTATAATAAAATAAATAATTATATATCATTGAATTATTAATCAATGTACCTCAAAAAAATTAATGATGTTCAACATGATTTATAGTAATCACATAATCGTGTACTTTTATGTTGTCCTGTTTTATATTTAGTTTCTTTGATGTCTGAGGAATTAGTTGGAATTTTTATCCATTAGGATATAATTAATAATTTATACATTAATGTATTCCCTGAAAACCTTTAATTCATGAGTATGATGTACTTTCTCTCAATAATTATAGAAAACATCAGGTCCCATCGAGAATTTAACATGTTTTTTTCTTCATAAATTATAACATGATGAAAATAACCCAAATATTCTTCTACATATCCAATTTTTTGCTTCATGAGGTGATATTTTTTACTCTTGTTCTAATGATTTATTTAAAAGTTATAAGAATTGTATAATCCTTTCTCTGTGTTGATAATACATGATATTATATATTTATATGATGAGAATTTTTGGGAGACTATGTTTTTTCAAAGGATTGAATTTATCACAATAATTAAATGGAAAATATTAATCGTTCAATCATAGATGTAGTCCTCAACATTCTATTCTATCATTGTAGGGTTTTATTTACAATCAGTTACATGTTAATCAATCTGTTTTACTTGGTCTCAAGAATTGAATCTCTATGTTCACATGTTCCTCATGAAGAAATTATTTTATTGAGAAAAGAACACAAAATTTGTTATAATACATGGTCATGATTTTGTCTACATCTATTGTTTCTTGAATCAATGTCCATCATTGATCTGCATCCCCCATGAGATGATAAACATATGTTAAAAAATATCCCTTTCATTACTTTCCAATATGATGAATATCTTTGATAAAGAACTTATCCATTGCTATACTACAAAAAAATGTTTTGTTATATTTAATTATGGACACTATTGTCACATGAATTTGTCTATCTTTATTTCACTGCATTATAGATTAAAAGGCTGATACATACGAGGAAGGTTATTAGTCCTATCCTGGGTGAGATTCACCAATATATTTATAATTTGTTCATATGTTTCTCCATATTCATTGTCTCAAACATGAGGTAGATACCTACATATATTTAACAAATTTATATGGTTTCCATTAGTCTTTATAAACTTCATATCTATGTATTTGAATACATTGGATCAGATCATAACATTGTATGTGTTAAATCATAATGTATAATTCTTAATCTTGTTAAACGTCGAACATAAATAAAAAAGTTATATATAAGAAATATCATAATCATAATATTATTATCATTGGGAATATAAATAAATGTTAAAAAATTTTATAATTACCTTATACTGGCTTCTATGAAGTGTGTGAATTAATAAAAGAATATTTATTGATAGTGAATATATTTTTTTAAAGTCTTTTACCCATTAATCATGTACTAGTGATGATAATGTTAATAACTAATACACCCATTTTAGAGTTATTTCCTATAGAATAATCTGTTCCAAATCTGCATTGAATTTTTAGTATCTAGACATGGATTTATTTTTTTAGAAAGAACACATTTTTTAATTTACCAAATAATCATGATCGTATCTTATACATATACTTTTCCCAATAGTGTTTCATAGGATTAAGTTCTCTATGATATATTTTACTTTTATCTAATCACAAATGGATATACAAAAATTCCTTTGATAAATCTGTGACAACCCAATCCTTCATTTCTCAGTGATATATTTACTATATTAGAATTAAAGTATATACATAAAATCACACCCATATCAGTTTATTAGTTTAGTAGTATTATAAAATAATATATACTATTGAATTGTATATTACATTTTATGGAATAAAATACTAGATTTTATTTTCATTGAAAAAAATTTATTCCCTCAATCTTATACATTTATATAAATCATAGTACACGTCATGTAATCTAGGGTAAAGTTATAAAAATATGAATTTGGTGATCTTAGATTTTCAGAAAGGGAATGCGCACATGAGAAGATATCATAGAATAAATAAGTCATGAATAATATTGAATGAATAGGTGTTGATAAAATGCATTTAAATAATCACATGAACGTGAAACATATCCATGGATATCATAACTACTAAAATAAGTAATGAAAATTAAAAATTAAATTTATAATAATGCAATTCATAATGAAAGACATAAAAAAATTCCCTTGAGGCCTCATGCCATGAAATCATACATAAATGTGTATGAAATGGGCCAATTACAAAATATGTTTTGTCTAATGAGACCCACTGATGTATTGAGGGGATTTTTAATTTTCTACTCAACTAGAACATAATAAGTATAATAAATTCATCTTATGAATAAAAAAACTGAATCTAATTAATTTAATAAAAAATATTTTATATTGGAATAAATAGCATATAAAATTTTAATACATACACAAGGAAAATCTTCATATTACGTAAACATAATTATAGTTGATCATATTACTATATTACATTCCCAATAAAGAATAAGTTTTCTCAAAGGCTTTCCATATGGATGAAAATACTCTTTAAATATAATTGATAATTTATTGTAGAGAACACACTTTAAATTTTGAAATAACTCATTTAAAATCTAAAAAATTAAAAAATAATTTGGAAAATTTTTTATTTGAAAATTAACATGGAATAAAGTAAATTATTCTTTAATGAATAAACTAGTCATGATAGTGGAAAAACTTATTTTTGAGGTATATGTTTAAATGAATATATTTCTCACACATTTGATTAATTGTACCTAGTTTGGAAATAGACAAGAAGATTATTTTTTATACTTATAAAAAAAGTTAATATATGGTAAAACTCTTATTAACCAGTAATTTTATACTAGTAAAAATATTATTCAATACATTATTAATAAATTATATACATGTAATAAAGATATACCCGACCAAAGAGAAATTAGATTTAGTTTTTAAAAAAGAAATAATATTAGTATAATTATTACATATAGAGTGGAAAATAAAAGAAATATATAAATATTCTATAGAAAAAATACTAGGAGAATAAAATAGACTTTTTTAGATAGAATGATCATGTAATTAATTTAACTGAAACATAAGCATAAATAATCTAGAATAAGGATGAGATTATGAAATAAACTATTACCTCAGGCCCGACATACAATGTTACTGATTTTACACACAAATATTATGAATTAAAATATATTATAATTATATAACAGAACCATATATAAATTTTAATATCTTAAATCATCCACTTATATCATTTAAATAGTCATTTGTTAATAATTGTTTTAAATTTCCATTTCTGAGTGTTAACTGTTTAGTTTATAATGTATCTTTTGGTTTTGTAGTTTTTATCCAAGCATCAGGATAATGGTTCTATCATCTCTAGAATAGTAATAATGATAAATATATAATATATATTCATTATTTACCTATTTTAAGTAATATTTTAATGGATTATATAATAAATTACTCACATATGTTCTGAGTGGTCATACTCCACACATACCCATAAATTTCAACATCATTTTTAACAAGTATATGAGTCTCATGTTAAATTTTATATTATATTCAAAGATTGCTTAATATTTAATATGTATAATATATATTCATTATTTCCATCTTTATAACCATTCATGTAATGTTGTGATTAAAAAAACAATTATACATGGAGACGTTATGAAGTATGTATACATGAATGTTGTTTTTATTTTCCTTCCGAGGAAAATGATATGAATAACTTTTTTCCACAAACATAATTAAACATTCATAGTTGGAAGATTATTATTTTTTTATATATTCATGGTTATAAAATTTATGAATGTTATTTAAAAGGAAATAAAATGGATATGCTTAGTTAAGGGGTACACATATCCTTCAGGAACCCACCATTGGCATACATATTCACAAATTTAGTTTGGTTATTTGATGTGTTTAGACACTATAGAAAGTTTGAAGGAATTATGGGAATTGATTTTGAAAGGTGTTTACTGAAATAATTTTATAAACTATTCTAAAAAATAAAGGATAAGTGTTTCCCCTTTATAAGTGATGGAATAAAATAATATAAAATTACTTAAAACAATTTAACAATATAAATTATTTCGTCAAATATATTATACAAATTTTTATATTTTACATAATTATATGGATAATGAATTAATAAAACAAGTTTTAAACTATTTTATGTTGAATTTATACACTTATTACTTTGTTTAAACCCCACCCCTTGATAATCCTATTTGACATTAACTATTGTAAATGATTCTTGCTATTTTCACTATTTAGTGTGAAAAAATTAAGATGGAATTGTTACATAGTTTTTATTATTATGATTAAAAATATTAAATCAATCTTAAATTTTTAAATATGTAGAAGTGGTATATATTTATTTTACAATATCTGTCCACACTACAACAAATTGTTTTTTTAGAAAATTGATTATTTATAACATAAAAAGGAAATTCATGAAAATAATGTATAATGTTAACTTGAATGGAAATAACTCGATTATGATAAATCAAAGGATACTTATTTTTCTCCAAAACAACCAAAATGAATGGTAATTTTTAAATAATTGATTTAGGGACAATAACTAAAAATATTTTTTTAAAATATTAAATTTATTTATATTTCCAAAGTGTTGGAAGATATCTCTACATTCCAAAATATATTTTTATAAACTAAAAATAAAATTATTAATATATAATATATCTTTTTAAATATTTTCAAAAACTTTTAAAAAATTAATATGTTATTTTAATGTCATAAAAGTGACATATTTATGAAATCTATATTTATAACTATTCACTACAAAATCAAATTTTTTTGTAAAATGAAAAAAATTAAAACTGATATAATTTTATCATGATGAAATTAAAATTAAAATTAATTTCATAAAATCTAATTTATTAAAATTTATTATCTTGGTTTTAACCATATTCTTTCATAAATCTATTGTTATTGTGAGATTGCATCTCAAGAAATAAAAGCTTACTATAATTGAATATTGGGTGTTAAAAATGTACCTATCACATAAATACGGTATGTTTAAATCATGAAGAATTATGGAAATATTTTTGAAACAAGGATATTTCCGTCAGTTCCCTAATGAAACCTAATTACACCTTATTTGAAAAAATTATTATTTTACATATATTTTCATTTTAAATATTCCTCATTCTCAGTGTTTAATTAGTTCTAATGATTTGCTAATTTTTTGATGTAACATATAATAATCTATCGAGAATATTTGGTGTTATACTTTACAGTTTAATGTAATATATAATTGTTTTTAGTTTTACTATTGTTGTATTGAAAATTAGTCTATTGAGTATTTATAAGAATTGTTTTTCACAATGAGTATGACATTAACATTTTCTTACCATTATTTAGTCAAGTGAAATAAATAACACTTATTTTATGGGTATTGTGATCTATAAAAGTTTAATTTTAATTATGTAAGTATTAAAAAATCCTCTAAGTAATTAATTAATAAAATCATATGAATAAACTGAATAAATTAATCTATCAGGGAAATATTATAAAGATTAATGAAATCATGTAATATTATTTTCCCAGGTTCTCTATCTCGATAGTAAAATAATACCTAAACTCTAGAAAAAGGTACCTTTAAAAAAATTATCATTCTACCTTCATTTATGTTGAATTTATTTTCTTCTTTATTCGTGACAGATATGTGGGTTTGGTCATTAACTATTGCATGAACAAGTTCTCTATCCCCCTCTGTAATTTCTGAGACCCTTCTGTAACATGTAAACATCTTATCATAAACTATAACACGTTTTACACTCTAATGTGCCTTTATTTATAATTATTCATAAATGTGTAATTAATGAATATTATAAAAATATATTTAAAAAATTTTCTTGTATTTATTTCATCCTAAAGATTTTACCTGAATTTTAATTATTTATATTTTTTGAAAATAATGGTTTTTATGCACGCAAATGTGAAAAATAATACTTCTTACATATATTAATTTTATTATTTAAAATAGAATTTATAATTATTATTATTTTATAAAAATTATTTAAATATTTCAATCCTATTTTAATTCATTTGTAATAAATTTCATTAGTATAAAGATCTACCACATCAGTAAAAGTAAATATTTGGTTTTCCAAGAATTAATTTTATATGAGATTTAAATAATTTATATCTAAGATGATTAGCATAATGTACTTCAAAATTTTAATATAATATTATTTCTAAGCACATAAAAAATACTTAAACACTAATTAAATTAATAATTAATTGGAAGTAATATTTTAAATCACATAATATATAAATGATAATTTTTCAATAAAAATATCGTTTCCCATATATTTTATGTGTTAATTTATAATTCAATTTTATAGTATTTAAATATTTAAGTACGATAAATTTTTAATGAATTGTGATTTTTATATCAAAATTTGGAAGGAAGGGTCATCCCTTAAATTTAGTAATCAAATAATTATCGTGGATATTTTCTAATTATGATTAATAAGGGTAAAATGGGTAAATGTGGTCTATATTATATTTAATAACTAAAATGATTCTTAATACATATATAATTCCTTTTTAGCTATTAAAATCCTATAGCAGAACTAAAATACAATTTAATAACCAAATTCAATAGACCCACCTTCCACCCATGTGAATCCACTACTACCCCTTAGATAACATTACATTCCATAAACTCCCCTCATTTCAAATATAAATGGAGTCTCTCACAACCCATTAAATAAAATATAAAAATAATGTGTCATTATAATAAAAATATTCTCATTTACTTCTATAACAATCCACTACTACTCTCATATTATTCTGGTCAAAAGATATTATCCTAATCTCATTCTTTATATAGATTCTTCTAAGTGAATCCTGATGTTCTCAATGATAGTTCGATATTTTTTATAACATTTTTTCATTCTTAATAAATTTCAAAATGTATTTTCCCAATATCTTATGATTAATTAAAATATTATTATTAATATAAATGTGGTTATATTTCATCAATAAACCCAAAACACATTTTCCTATTCCCTGACGAAAAACGAAACTGTCTATCTTAAATTGTGGAGATTACCGCCTCCACAATGTACCAAACTTCATATAATGTGGCAACTTCCAATCAGTATCATTTTTTACAAAATAAAAAACATTTATGATCTAACATTTTTTAGTGCAATTTATTATCAATGTTCATCATAATCACACCCTTGTCCCTAAACTTCCTTAAAACCCTATGAAAAACATTAAAAAACATTTTTTGATCATAATAATATCAGAATGATATATATAAATAAAATGAACAAAACCCAGTATTCCATGAATACTCATTAAATGTTTCCATTTTTCGAATAATCATTGATCTAAAAAATATCATTTTATACACTACAGATAAACATCAACGAAAAAATATTTTCGTGTCAAATATTATAGAATATCATTACGTTCAAATAAGTCTCATAAATCATTGATTTCATTAATGAAATACTTAAGATATGTTTTTCACAAAGTAATACATTTCACACTTAAAAATATGCATAAAATTCCATTTAAATTAATGCTCCCTATATTACCTTGTGAAATGAAATGGTTTCAATAAAAACACCATTAAAACCATATACAAATTTTTCATCCAACAAGGGCCATTTTTTCAAGTCACATATAAAATCAATCATACAAACGGAATAATCAAACCTATAAATTTTTATAATCACTTATAGTTAAACTAACTGTTTAACTCCATCCCTTTACCACATGCATTAGAGATCTATATCTGGACTACTCATCATAATTAGATATATTAGGAACACACAACATAATAATTTATATCAGTCTAAATCTTCATTTAATGACTTATATGTTCCTAATTTTATTTTTTTAAATTATTTTGTGAAGATAGTGACACAAGGTGCTATGATGATGTGCGATTTTGAGGCCATCTGTTCTCAAAAAAATTCGTTAAAAATTTAATTTCATTAATATAAAATGTGTTCTACATTTAATTAAAATTATAATAAATATTAAATTGGTACCTGAATAAAAAATATGAGGGCATCGTTGATCTTAGAGTTGTGACTTTACCCTAGGCGTGATAAACCAATGGCCGACACATGTAATCTGTAGAAAAAGTCACCAGGGAAGAAACCATAAAGAAAATATTTAAATACAATTATTTTATTTTGAAATCCAAAAAACTAATTAATGGAAACATTGATTGAAAATATAATCGCATTATTTATTTTCTAATGTGGAGTTTTCCTTAAGCATAACTTTACTTTTTTTTGTGAGGTTCATCTATAGGAAAACCCAAAAGGACGTAAATGTTATTAAATAATTTAAAGATAATTTATTTTTTTGATTCAAAGATTGTTTTTATTTAAATGTATGGTTATAGAATTTCCTTAGGTTTATCCTCTCAAACCCTAGAGAATCAAAAAGTAGTTGGATATATTTTCCAAGGAATGATGACAGATCGATGGTCATATAGAATATTTTCAAATCGACAGAGTTGGATGATCCCATCCATGATGAAAAAAGAACTATTCATCTTCAATTATTGATCCAAACATCTGGTATGGAGGTTATTTCATTTAAATTTAACTAATATTTATTTCCTCGATGAATGTAGGTCAATACATGAACATATTGATCCATGGATCAATAATTGTTGGATGGTTAATAATTATATGTCTAATTAATAAGAGATTATTTTAAATAATTATTTTTTATTCATTATAAATAGAAATGATTGAGGTTGGCACGAATAGAGACCATGTTCCATTCCTTGGGGTGTTGTTTGTGATTTTCTCTCCCCGGTTCTTAGAGTTTATCACTGTTGGACCCTCATGGTCAAGACTCATCTTTCCATGAGTTTCACCATGAAATCAGACACCTGGATTGGAAGAAAATGAAACAGATATCATATTTCTGTATATGGAGACCCAAGCATCAAAGATATGACATTGTTTCATAAATCTAATAAATATAGGTGATTCATTTGTCCATAGAGGGGACTAACATTTTGTGTTCAGACCAATTGTCATGCGAGGTGGCACGATGATCAGAGGGGGAATTCGATTTTGTGACCGTGAAAGGAGAAAATGTACCGTAGACATTGAGGGTGTCATCATGTGGAGGTGAAAATCATAGAATATGGCTAAGAAATATGATGATGTCGTGGAGGTGGCCCCATGGGGTGCATCATATGACCAAGTTGACCAGGCCACACAACCCGCACGAGAGCGGGCCGGGACAGAGGAGGTGGGCCACCCCAGAGTATTGGGTCGGGCCCAAGAGAAATGGGTGGAACATAATAGAGTTGGTTAGGGCCCAATGGAGATGAACCGAGTAGGATCAGACCGACCAGGATTGTTCGGACGTAGGATAGACATGGGGAGGTCGACTGTGATCCACTGTCATCCGAGCTACCATGAAACAGTGAAAACTATCTAATAGTCAAACAAAATGGAAGGTCGAGCTATCGCAGTACAGTCGACTGCAATGATGGATAGACCAGGCAATAAAATATGGTGGTTGACCGCCATGGTCGGTGGATTGTCGTATGGTCTGTTCACAGGCCTAGTGGCCCTCCCCATTATTAAACAGTCAAATAGGAATATCATTCAAACGATGAATCTATTTGATGATATGTCTACAAAATTTGTACATATAAAATGAGACGATCATTTCGATATATTCTAATTGGTTCTTGTGGGAGTTCCCATATGTACAATTGGCTTGAGCAATGATTTATAACAGAATGAGCGCACTTCAAGAAAACACTTATGTCATTTCATGTGACTGAGAGATTGTGTGTATTATGGGGAATGTGTGTCTTATACATACTATGTGTCTTATAGAGACTATGTGTCTTTGTGTGACTGTGTTTCACATAAGTACTTTGTGTCTTGTTGATGCTATGTGTCTTTTTAGATTGAGTATTTCTATATGATCTTCATATATTTTCTATAGACATATATTTGTGTGGAGCTGTCAATGAATAAATTGTTGGTATTTCATTCATGGTATTTCTTTGGATGTATTTATTTCATGGATTTCCTTGGTGGTATTCCCTTCATGGTATTTCCATCATGGTATTTTCTTCAATGTATTTCCATGGTGGTATTTTTGTTGTGGTTTTGGGGCGTCCTACTGAGTATTGTTATAATCAACCTTAAAATCCGACACATGTTGTGTCATCTGTAGATGATTGACCCTTGAACGAAGTCTAAGGTTTGACAAGACTAGGTGTCACTTAGGGTGGATGGATAGACAAGGTGTGTTCCTTTGGTTCATACAGTAGTCCTATTACCTATTTTCATATAGAATGTACTTCAGTTATAGGCTCCTTTTTTGGGATTGTATTATGGCCTTGCTTACTTTACTGAACATTAATTATTTTACTCTGGTTGTGGGTTATAATGTGTTTCATGCGTTGTTTACATAGTGTTTTTACATTTCAGTATTTTGTGTCTTGGAGATGTGTGCATGTGTGAATGTACTTCAGGTTAATTCCTCACATTTGTGGGATATGACTTCTTTTTTCGAGTCATCGTCCCCTAGCTGATTAGATTTAGGGTGGTGGTAGTCACAACCTGATACACTTTGGGATTGGTCATGACAGAGTGGTTTCAAAAGAGGCAATTTCTAATTATGGATTTGGAGTATGTGATATTGGTTTGGGGAAACATTATTATATGTTTCGAGTTCAGGTATTCTGACCAGTGACTCTAATGTTGATTTGGAAGTAGATATATCCAATAATTAGGACTCTGAATACCTACTTCAAAACCTAGTACATGAAAACACTGATTAAAAGGAAAACAATGGTACATTCACCATATAGAAATGGTATTGTTTTCTATTTTCTACTTGAGTTAGCTCTCCATATTTACTCTATTGACTATGGTATATCTTGTTTGACATCACGTTTCCTCCATATATACATCAAGGTATGATTCCACTACATGATCACAAATATTATCCTCTAGGTGATAAGAAATCAGTATATGGGTTTGTATCAGATATATCATATCCAGGTGGTGCATCATTAATAAATCCATCTATACTGTAGCACATGGTACCTTTAATATGAGCAGATGAAGAGTATAGGATAAGCGTGCTTCAAGAGTTTCAACGATAATAAACAATCCATCTCTGAGGAGATCTCAACACATAGGTTAATGTGGACTACCTTGAGGTAGTGTTATAAGTTTTCAATCTAGTTGGAATAGCATCAAATCAGATGGTGGTCCTAGCAGAAAGCCTCCTACATGTCTCAATAGGGCGATGGTGGGGTTAGGTTACCCGATATTATGATGAGGATTATCATTCATGGATAATTTTTTTGAGAATTTTAAGATAGTAGTTATCACATTGTAAGATATGGGATATATGTTTACAAAAGATTCTACAGATCTGATAGGATGACATTTCAGTATATATGTATTCTCAGATAAATACCAACATTTCCAGGTACTCAATGGATGCGATAAATGACCATTGCTTTGGGGCTCAGACCATTAAGAGAGGTCTGCGTAGGGACATCAATGCATGAATTATCCATATGTGAATTCATACATACGATGTGATACATGAGGGAGGTCTTCTAGTATATATTTTTTTTTCATAGAAGGCACCGAAAATGGGATCTACCATCTGGAACTAGGTATTTGAGACCTTAGTAACATGTAGCCAACAACAGTCATAGTTACCAAATCGGGTCATGTGCTTCAGGAGATGATCCAAGGACATACGATTAGCAATCTGAGGGTCCCATGGTATCTCAAGTGATCTGATGGACAAATTGTGTTACTCATTCAGTGGTCATGGTCATCTGGAATGATATTATCAAAACAATCATAAGAAATATCATAAGTGGGATGGAGGATTAAGCTATTACAACCACCACCATAGGTGGTCCATGAAATTCTCAGTGAGCTAGAAAGTAGGGATGAGGACAACTATAGGGGAATGATTATTATGACCCTAAGGATATTTAGATTATTAAAGGTAAGATCTGTGTATTTTCCTCGTTATCTACAATTTTGATAGTCAAAGGTTTCATTCATTCTTGACTTTCCACAAACGATGTTCAAGAATCATAGATTATTGTTGAACTATTTAATTATCCACTTCACTTATAGACTCTTATGGGATGTGATTAGATGAAAACACACTGGTTTAGGCAATGAGAACTTTCTCTAGGAGGAAAGAGTTTCCATTGGGATCATTGGTATGGGCATCGAGGCCTTATGATGCAATTCTGGGTATGGTCTGGTAATCCACCATTCATGCTCTGATTGGCATTTTTCGACATAGAGTGTGGTGTCTCTACAATGATGGAACCTCATTTTCCTTTGTTCGTGAAAGATAAACACCTGCATCATAGTATTTACTCACAGATAATAGGGTGTAGTTGATCACTCATTAGTTGGATATCCTGACCCTCAGTTAAATATATGATTTGAGTCCATGGTTTCTTCTAGTGGAGGAAGAATATGAGTATATATTTAATTAAAATGTTCCAGTATTACCTCTCCACATGAAGGTATACTTTTGAATTTTTCTATTCCATGAGAAAACATTGATATCTACACCTACAAATTATATGGATCCTATAAAAATCATGAGTTGGGGGTTCTTTTAGAGGACTCTCAGAGTAAGGGCCTCGTGGGACCTAGTGTATCACCCTTGGAAACCCAACTTTTTTCTTACAGGAAGAAAGATGGGAGCATGAGGTTATGTGTCGACTTATGAGGCATGAACCATGTTATCTTGAATAATATATTTCCACTACAGAGGATTTATGACCAATTAAATTAGTTGAACGGAGGGGTGGTGAAATGGGTGTCCAGAAGGGTTGGTGTAGTGGGGGGGTAAACTTTGGCTATAACCAATAGCCACTATTTTTTGGGCATATAGCCAAGGTTTAATATTGTGTCTATAGACTTATTTTCTAGTATTGTGTCCTTAAACCCACACCTTTCAGGTTTTCCTACGGTTACCAAATATTGACCTCGAATCTAGCTATCATCATCTATCAATAGAAGATTACCATACACTAAGGAAGGCCATAAGATGTCTCTATTGCCACTATGAGTGCTTGGTGTTGTTTTTGGTTATGAAGAACACCCCAATAGTGTTCATGGGACTCATGAACCAGATATTTTATCCTTACATATAATGGTTCATGTTTGTCTTCCTTGATGACATCCTAGTGTACTCAACATCATAAGAGGATCATGTGAGACACTTGAGGATAGTACTGGAAACACATCGAGATAAAAATATGTACATGATTCTCTAAAATATTCCACTTTGAAATAAGGATGTCTATTTTTTAGGCCTCATCATCTAATAATCATGATTTGTAGTGGATCCTGTAAAGGTTTAAATGGCGCTTGATTAGGATTCGCCGAAGAGTGTTACCAAGGTGTAGAGTTTCCTTGGGATGGTTGTATACTATCAAAGGTTTGTACATAATTTCTCCAAAGTGGTAGCACCCTTGAGGTCATTGACATGAAATTATAGCCTTCTATATGGACATATATGTTTCAATAGTTCATTCATGAGCCGGGGTAGAGGTTGACGAGTGATCCCATCTTCAAATTGCTAGAGGAGGGTACCAGGTACATTGTGTTCAACAATGAGTTAGAGATAATGAATGGTAGAGTCCTAATTCTGTGGAAATAAGTGAGTTCCTATGGTCCATGCTAGTTTGGACAACATGGGAATATTTATGGAACCCATGATCTTCAGTTTGGAGTTGTAGTCATCGTATAGAAGATGCGTCGACACTACCTGATGAGAGAGCGGTTTATTGTCTAATATTTCCACAATAGTGTCAATTATATCTCTTAATAGAGGGATATGAACTTGAAACAGATGATATGGGTATAGTTCCTCAAATACCATGACTTTATGAATTCTTAAACTCCGAGGAAATGGAATTTGGTGGATGATGATCTCAGTATAAGATCTAGTTTGTAGTGACTAAACACAGACTAAAAGTAGTTGTCCTCATTGTAGATATCATTTGTCAATAGTAGTGGATAAGTATACGTCCAATCTATGGTTTTTCCCCTCCACATTTATAGGTAGTTAGGGAGGCACAACATGGGGATACCAACTATGAGACCTTATGTTCTTAGTTGTCTACAATGCATTCTCTTGATAGATAATCAAATGGTGGGGAGAACATTGATATTTTCAGAGGTACATAATTTTAACACTGATGTTGTGTGAGGAGGATCTGAGGGAGTTTCACATGTACCATTTGGTATTATATTATTACGTGTAAATGAAATACCATGACCTTTAAAGTCATTTTTTGTGGACAGGGATGCATAAGGGAGTTGCAGAGTTCATCTCTCAAGGCCTAATTTGATAAAAGGTATAGGCTAAAAACCTTATTCTAGTGGGTTTAACCCAACCACTTATGGTCATGAAATAGAATTGGTATGGGATATCAATGGACTTCATGATAATTTTACCATATACGTACAAGAAACATGATGCAATTTTGGGGATCATTGATTGGCACACCATGTCAGTCCAATTATTATCTATCTTAGAGATTAGTTATGTAGAGATCATTAGACGCCTTTACATTTTGGATATAGTTAGACTCAATGGAGATCCATAAATAATATCTATAGATAATAATGGTCACATAAAATCCCAATTTTTGGAAGGGATTTCATGAGGTTTTTGGGACTTAGATACGCTTGATCACAATAGTTTAATCATTGACTGATGGCTAGACTGAGAAGACAAATTAGGTTCTATAGGAAATGCTATGGGAACGCATTTTGTATTTTGGAGGATGTTAGGAATATCCTTCTTGGGGGATTGATTCCATTTTTTCATGTCCAAATGATTTATGACAATCTCCAGGAGATCACATGAGAGCTGGAGGCTCGAATTAATGCTCAATACCATCCTTTGATTGAGTATCCCTTCTTTATAGTTTTAGGGAGGTAAATTCCCAAGGTGTAAAGAATGTAATCACTCATATATTTCCAATTATTTTTGAGAAATTTTTTGGATTATTTTTGAGACTAGGATATGAGACGGCGTTTGATTCTAAGGCCTGATGTGTTTAGGAAAATTCATTGAATTTTTACTGATTTTATTAGCAAGTGTGTGTGGATTTCCTTAAAAGTGGAATAACTATTTAAACAATTAACAGCATCAGAAATCTGATGGAATTGTTTAGATTAGAATTTTGGATTTACCCTAGGTGAGACCATACTTTTGTTGTCGAGAGAAATCAAATGAAAATGTCACCAGGGACTTAAACATAATTAAAACTACTTAAATATAATTATTTTATATTAAAATTATAATAACTCGGGAATGGTTTATTGGATTGGAAATATGAGTCCACATTTGAGTTCGTAATGTGGTGTTTTCCCAATGTGTGATGTAACATTAGTCGAAATGGGTGTTCTAATAAAAAACCCTAAAAGAAAATAATTATCAGAAAATAATTTAATGATAAATTATTTTATTGATACAATTACTATTTCTACATTAAATTTATGGTTATCAAATTTCCTTATGTGTGTCTTCTCAATCTCAGGATATCCAAACAACCTTTTGAGAGATTTCATATTAAACAATGATAGATAAATGTTCAGATTGTGGATCGTCACACCGAAGAAGTTGAAGCATCTCATCAAAGAAGACAACACAAATATTCTTCCTTAAGGATTCATCTAATCTCGAGGTTGGCTAATTGTTTCATTTTTATTTCCACATTATTTCTTTTCATAATGAATGAGGTTTAATCAATGAATAGGTTGATCTTTGGATCTATCATTATTGGATGTTCATTAATTGTGATGTTTATTAATAGTAAATTATTTTAAATTATTCTTAATTATTTGATCTAATGGAAATTAATAGAGGCTGACCAGAACCAAGGATGAGGTCCATTTCATAGGGTGTTCTTTGTTCTTTTCTCTTCCCCGTTCTTTTCATTCTTTATAGTTAGACCGTCATGGTCTCGAATAAACATTCGTGGTAGATAAAAATGAATTTAGATCCCTATATTAGAGGATAACTAAAAAATATTCAATATCTATCTATATCAGGATCTGAGAATGAAAAATATTACATCATTTTAGAAATCTACAAATTGAAGGAGGCTTTAGGGATCGTGAAATATACCATTGGTGTGGGTCTGACAGATTAGTCAAGCGAGTCAGCTGGAAGATCAAAGGCGAAAGCCATAACGGTAGGTGGGTAAGGTGATGGAAGGATTCATTGGATTTTGTGGGTGGCCATATGCGATGATTGTAGCCGAATAACGTGGTTGGGCAGTGGGATGTGACATCGGAACATGGGACACAGCCGACAACCACATTGATCAAGCATGACAACCCACATGCGAGAAGGCCAAGCCAGACCAAGTGGACCGTTCTAAACCCCAATGAAATAGGCTAGGCCTAGTATATTTGGTATGGGCCAAGAAAAGACAAATTAGGTGAGGTTGGACGGAGGGCGGTCCGATAGGGCCACGATCAACTGTGGCGGTCAACTGTGATCCACTATTAATCGACCTAGCACATTTCCATGGTAGCTGGAGAATGGTCCACCACCATGATATCTCATGATACATTGATATAATCAACCGCATGGGAAGCTAGACCAAGAGGTCAACCACGATGGTCGACCTCCATATGGTAGATTCATGGTCCTTGTGGCCTTCCCCATTATTGAAATTCATACATGCATAACTATCAAATGGTGTGTATTTTAGAAGAGAAATCAATGAAATTGGGACCCTTATGATGAGATATTTATTTTGATATATCCTATATGGGGGTATATGTGAGTTTGAATATGAAATAATATCTTGATTAGTGAGTTCTCTTTGAATGTGCACACTTCAATCAAAAATTTATTTAGCTAGCTGTGACCTAGAAACTATGTATCTTATATATATTGTCTTTCATATGAAGAATGTGTGCCATATAGTGACATTGTGTCTTAGGGATACTATGTTTATTTTTGATATAGCTTGTTTTATTATATTAATTATATCTGAATATTCATTATATATTTATCGTAAACATATATATGGGTGGAGCTTAATAATCATTCTATTTTGGTATTTGTTTTATAGAATTTCATTGGTGGCATTTCCTTCATTTTATTTCCATCATGGTATTTCTTTTATTTTTCCTATTTTGTGGTATTTATTTTGTGGTATTTTGTTTATGGTATTTCCTTCAAGATATTTCTATTGGGGTATTTTATTTGTTTGTTTTGGGTGTCCTACTATGTATAATTATACTCACAAAAACATGAGATTTCCCCAAATGTGTCCTGTATTGTGCCGATGATCGACAATTTGATGGAGTCCTAGGTCCACTATGACTAGGTGGTTCTTAGTGAAGTCGGATAGATGAGGTGTGTTCCTTTGGTTCCAAAATCTATCTCAACACCTCTTTTACTAAAGGTTGAATGTGTGGTTAGAGACGCTATTTAGAATTCATGTATTTTGGCCCCATTTACTCAACTGTACCTTCACTTTTTTACTCTGATTGTGATATATTGTTGTTTTCAGGAATTTTTTACTTATTATTGTTACATTTAAGCATTTGAGTCTTGGATATGTGTGTAAATTTATAGGTAAATAAGGCTAATGCCTCCCATTTGTGGGATATGGGTACTCGATGCAGTTCATTAGCCGCTGACCTATTGGTTGTGGGATTGGGTTATTCATGACATGAGCCCTTCTGGGAAGGGTCATAAAACATCATCCGAAATAATTTCCAAGAACTATAACATAATAATAACTCATTAAATTATAAATTTTCATCCTTACACTAATCAAAATATTTTTTCACCTACAATTAAAAAAAGGACAATGATATATCTATTCTATTTAATTTTTTAAAAAAATATTCAGAATAAATAGAAGGAGTTATTTCTTAATCAAACATGGTAGATTTTAATTTAATCCCTAAATAAAGTAAAATTTGTTGTGGGGGAAAAATTATTGATGTTGTATATGTTCAAATAGAACATTTATTCTGCCTCTTTGTCAACGTGTTCCATATAAAACATATGAAAATATTCTTTTGAAAACCATTTCAAGATATTAAAATTTGATATTAACTGTAATTTATAAAAAACATTATTAACATATAAAAAAATCTATAAAATAATTTTCAAAAAATTCACAGAAAAAAATTGATTTTTAAAATAAATCTTTTCAAAAAAAATGAGGTTTGTATAGTGAAATTACCCTTACCATGATCCAGACTCATAACGTGCATTATTTATCCCCTTTATAATTTTTTTTTAATTTATTTACTTTCATAAGAATATTTTATGGTGTTAATCACTTATTATCAAATCAATTTTTAGTTTATTTTCATGACATATTTTATTACCTATTCAGTTATTCCCACCATATTTGTTTCAATGATATTTGGATTATATATAAAAATTAACTTCTATAAGTTATTATAGAATAATAAAAAAAATAATAGTCATTGAGAAAATTAATATATTTATATATTAATTATTATATAAAAAATTCCATTGATTATGGTTATGAAAAATTAATTATGTTATAATAATAGAGATGATGAGCCATATGTACGAATGAGTAACATTTTCATTTTTCATAATGAATTAAGGAATAATGATATTTATAATTTAATATCCCCAAATTTATTTTTATAATATAAATTTCATAATATATCTTAAAATAAAATAATATATAACATGTATATGATAATGTGATGAAAAATAAATCAAATCCTGTCGTAGTGGTAGTATTCCACATGTACGCATGAATGACGTTATCACTTTTTAATGGACGGAAATGTATGAATATTTGTGATAAAGTTTCATTATATTTGGATTAATATATCATAAATATCATATATATACATTATTTTCATTGTTATAAACAAATGTTAAAGGTGGTTATGGAAAAACTATTTATAACAGTTCGCGAGGTGGTAGTCTTCTATACACACAAACAATGGTTTTATTTCTCATATGATTGAATAAAGAGGTGGATATATGTTACTACATTAACATAATAATGTCTAAGTATATTTATTATAATCATTTTATTAATTCATCATTATGTTAAAATATATAGAGGTGGAAGACAAAATTAAAAAAAAAATTCAGTTAAGAACTTTACCTATTCTTATAACACCCAATGTCAGTTTCAAAATAATCCCTTACAAGGATAATTTATGATCGTACATTGGAATCTACAATTTAGGGATGGACTTATGGAATTTATTTTTGGTGGTATTGGTAGAGTCTAGAGGCTATTGATCTTTGGGTATGAGATGATAGGTGGTGTCATTTTACATGTGGGGGAGAGGGAAAATGTGGATTTTATAAAATTATAAGAATATATTATTGTATTACTCAATAAAAATGGATCATAATTGTGACCCTTTTTAATACTATATATTATAGGGTCAAAATATTCCTATAAAATATAATTTAGACCTGTTTTCAGACATTTTAATCCTTATCTATTTAGCCTAGCCCCATGGAGATTTGTTTTAACCTGAATTGTGGTAACCAATTTTTAAAACATTTCTTTTTAATTATGAAGAAATGATAGTAAAATAGGTACCAGATAATAATTAAATAGATTAATTATATAGAATAGATTTTAACAAATTTATATAATGAAACACCAAAATTTTATTTAAAATTTAACTCTTAAATTTTTTATAAAAATTTTTCTTATAAAAATTATTTTTATGTATAATTAAGTTTTTATACTAATGTATAGTATAAAATTAATTCCAAAAACCAAAATTGTATTATTAATAATATAAGTAAACTAATGTTTTTTTGAAAAAATTATAGAAGAAAACAAAAAATTTAATTTATAAATATGAAAACGTTGTTTTTAGTAAAAATATTTATTTTTCAGTAGTCATCAAGAATCCAATCTGTATAAACAATTATAAAAATTTATTCATTAGATATTTTTAACATGATAAATTCAAAAATAATTTTAATTTCATAAAATTATTATTATATTATCATGAAATCAAAATTTTAAATAAAACTATATAATTCATGAAAATTCAATTTTCATAGAAATAATGACTTTTTCATTTTGACAAAAAAATATCCTAATATTTATATTATGAATGTAACTCAAAAAAATAAAATTAATTATGTTTAATAAGACATAAAAAAATATTATTCATAAAATTACATGGGTTGTTACACATTGTATCATTACCATGGATCCACTATTTAGATAATGTTAATAATGATATAAATATAATATATATTATTTAAATAAATATTTAGAATAATACTATAATGTAAGGCATAAAAATTGATTCACATTACTCCGTGGAGGTGGTAGTCCACACATACACTCATGTGACATTATATTTTTATTAATTGGTAGATGAGTGAGGATATAAGTGATATCTTACATGTTTGGAATCATATTTATTTCATATATATCATATAAATTCATTAATTAATTTTTTTAACGTCGTGTGTATAAAATTTCCATGAAATAGAAATTACACCACTATGTGGAGATGGTAGGCTAAACGTATAAATGTGAAATGTTTTTGTTTTCTATATGATTGAGAGGATATGTATAATTTTTTCTCCACAAGAATAATAAAATAATAGTATACAAAAGGTACTATTGTTAGTATATTATAATTGTTATATAATATTTAAAGGAGATTGAATAAAAAATTAAATAAAAAAACATAATTAAGAGTTGTACATATATTTTAGAAAAAAACATTTTCTTACACCATAATCCTTCTCAGTTAGTTCATTGACAAAAATATAGCTTTTAGGTAGTGGGAAGTATGTTGTTATGTTATTTGGGAATGTTATGATTGATATTAGAGGTTGAATATGTGTTCGAAATAAAATATAATTGGTTCCCTTTTATATTTGAGGAAAATGATACACTTCGAATTAGTTAAAATATATTAATAATCTAATGTTTTTTTGTGTTTGAGGATATAAATTGTCATATAATAAAATCTTATATGTTTATGGTGGTAATTAAATCATAAAATTAGATTTATGAAATTTTATGCATCATTTATACCCTTATCTCTTATATTACCCGCTCTAAACCAATTTCAACCATAAAAATGGTAATTTTTTTCACTATTTCAAAATTTAATATGAACAAAAAAAAATTTGACCATATTAAATATTATTTTTTATTTTTTCCCTAATATGGAATATATTTTAAAATATAAAATTTCTATAAGTGATAGTAATTAATCTTAATACATGTGCGCAGAATTCCGTGAGAACCATTTTTAGAAAAATGCTTGTTTTATGTATACAGATCATTTTTAAGACAAATGAAGAAAATTATTAATTATAATTTAATTAAATAAATTATTAAATATAATGTTATACTAATTTTTCATTGAAAACAAATAAAAACTATCTTTTAATAAGAATACTATTCAATGTTGTAAATAATTGATTTAAAAACCTAAAATTATATTTCATTTGAACAACAACATTATTTTTATTTCCAAAATAATAAAAACATTTCTTTAAGTTGAATGATATATTTTTATTTGAATTAAATTTGTTTATTTAAAATATAATTGTTATATTAAATTTTTTTATAATAATTAAAGGAATTTTTATATCATTTTAATGTGATAAAACTGATGATTTTACAAAATTTAAATTTATCTATAGTTAAATAAAATTTAACTATTCCTAAAAAATATTAAGTACTAAACCTAATATAATTTTGACATACTAAAATCAAAAATAAATTTTTTTATGTAAAATTAGTTTTATAAAAAATGATAATATTGGTCATAATCACACTCTTGAATAAATATTTGTTCATTATGTAACTGTTTATCATGAGAGAAAAGAAACCCATAATTGAATATCGAGTGTCATATTTAGCTATCCTTGAAAAATTTCATCATATAAGATAAAAATATGTCAACTCATAAACTACTGTGGTCAGTTATGCATCATAATTTTTTAGGTTCCGTCTTCATGAAATCCATCTTTCCATTTTAATAAGGTAACTTATTAGATGATTCATTTGATTCCTCAACCCTTATTCTCTAGTATCAAGAATCTTGATATGTTGTTCAATATAATATAAATCAAGTTATAATTTTATTTCCATAAACTGAGAAAAGAATTGGAGAATATGGTATATAGTTTCATAATAAATATATGCATATCAAATCATGAATATTAGAGAGGATATGTGGCATAGAAAAACTGTAATCCACAACTCTAACTTATTCTAGACTTTCTAAAGTCGAAGTTTACCTAAAACTATGATTTAATTTTATTTATGTATCTGATAACACCCTTCCACATAAATAACATCATAAAAATATTATATCTCACTTGAATTTTTAAATCATTCATTAAGATATCAAAATAAATTGACTTCTTCTTTGATAATCCCTAAAATAATTCTAAATAGTATTCATTTTAACTAGTGTCTCCTAAACAATTGGTGCCTAAATGCTTCTTTTATAATCTTCATCCCATCAATATGGAGTATGATTTAACTTTCAATATAATTATTTATATAGTTCCATTTTAATTCATAAGGGAAAATATTATTATATAAAAATTCATCCAATGTTAACTACTGAGCCAATATACCAAGAATGTAAATCTCGAATAACCTAAAAATATTATCTACAGTCAGATTATTCCTTTCAAACTACCCATTAGATTGATGATTCTAGGAGATGCTCAAAAATCTCCTAGTGTAAATATACTTCAGAAGAATCTTTTTGAAATTCACTACATAGCATAGAACATGATTTGATTCAATTTAAATTGTAACATAATGATGTCTCACAACTTTATTATTATTTTTTCCTAAAATGAGATAAAGAGGTAGATCAACCCATATATAAAATATATATGTGTACTTGGTAAGATGATCATTAATAACCCATATGGAATCATTTCTTTTAGGAGGCTTTTATAAAATTATTTTAAGGGATATAGTAATATAATCTCATTTTATGATTGGAATAGGTGGAGTTGTTATGAATCATTTGGATGTTTTTTCTTATCCTTTAACTATTAAAAAATTAAGGATCTTGATACAACTTATTTTATTTTCTATTCCCTATTAACCCAATAAATATATTTCACCAATCCCGGATAAATTTTCTTACTTCCAGGCTGTATAATGAAATAGAATCTATTTGATTCATATAATAATTATGTATTCAGATAAGGTATTGATAGAACATATAAATTCATTAAATATTTAATCATACCATATTCATAAATAATATTATTATATTTTACATCATTAATAGCTTTAATTTTATTTTTTCAACTCTTCTCATCATTCATTGAACTTTTTAACATTTTAAATATTTATGGGTTGGAAATCATTTGGAAAAGGTGTGATTTTAACATTCCATATTAATTCATATATCCAGCATTAATATGCACTTTGGTAATCAATTGTTATTAATTATCATTTTATAAGACTCCATGAACTTTCATAATTTCCACATTAGCTACCTCTTTATAATTTCTAGGATAGTAGTCTATTAAGAAGTCTCAATCAACGAGTTTCCCTAGCAATCCCCATTGCATTATCTTGAGATCTTTTAGTAAAAAGATGCATTTCAAGTTCTTATTATATATATTTCGCACATATTCTAATGTAGAGATAATTCATCCATGCCTTCAAGGTACAAATTGTAGTTTCAGACTCAACATAATGGGTTTGAGAGTTTTTTCATGTATTGTTAACTACCTTGATGCATATTGAATAACATCATCATTCCGTATAAGGATACATATAATTCAATTATTTTATGTTTCACCATATATCAAAAACATATCCCCTCTTGATGGTAATTTCAACACTATTATACTAATCAACCTTGTATATAATTCTATAAAAATTAATTACCTTTTTATGTTTGTGAGAACGTAACCCCTTTGTGTTTCAAATTGGTTATATAATACTCTAAAAACAAATTTTCTTGATATAATAAACAACAATAACATATAAATCCAAAAAAATATATATCTAAATTATTTTTTTGGTGTGAGAAATTACTTTACTTCCTTTTAATAGAAGGATCAACTAATTATCCATCCATATATACAATAGGTCTAATAAAAGGACCATTATGATGTAATAATTCACACCTTCTAAATTTCCCACATAACCATTTTGTTTAAAATGCATACGAATGGTTCATATTTAACTATTATTATATTCATAAATTTTGGAATATACAATGTTATCATCAATAAACACCATAACTAAAGGGTATTACTATACTCTCATAATGTATCTTCACATGAACATACTTCTTTTAATTATCTAAATGTGAATAGTGAATTATTCAATCCAAAGAGAATTAATATAAACTCACAATGTATGTACATAATATGAGATCTTTTATTTGATATAAATTGTTTTAAAAAAATGTTGAATACCTATAACCAAGATTAATCATTGAAATATATTCAGCTCCATGATATTGAACAAAAAATTCAACTCTATGTGGTATTAGATACATGTTCTTCAAAGTAATGGAATTTTTTGCTTGTAATCCATGAAAACACATATTTTCCCATCCATATTTTTCAAAAATAGAGAAATTGATCCCCGTAGAAAAACATTAGGAAATATAAACTCATTATCACACATCTTCTAAATATTATTCATTATCTATACATCATCTATTGTGGATATTCCATATAGATTCATTGATATATGTTTCTCATTTGATATGAGTTTAACAAAAAAACTCATCTTTATACGGAACTGTATTTATGGGTAGTTCTTTAATAAATATATCAAGTTATTATTGTATAATAAGGATAACATCTACCATAAAGTTACCTTTCCCATAAATAGGTTCCTTCTTCTCATATTCTCTAAAGAATTACATTATGTATTGATACTAATAGTGAATCCATGGTTGATAATAAAGATGAATTATTTGTTCTACGGATATGGAATTCCACATACTCATTTAAATTTATGATTTCATACACTTGGTAATATATTTTTTCATTTTACTTTGAAATATAATATATTATATGTTTTTTATATAATTAAACCAAATTTATAGTAATCCAATTTGTGAATAGGGTATATCCACACATCAAAATTTGGATTGAATGAAATATATTAGTTATAATAATATTTTCCTTAGTTTTCATTATTTATAGCTCTATAAGGAGTATACTCGAAAAAAAATTATTAGAATTCATGGATGATATCAATGAGTGAAAATATCTATAATAAAATAAATAATTATATATCATTGAATTATTAATCAATGTACCTCAAAAAAAAATTAATGAAGTTCAACATGATTTATAGTAATCACTTAATCGTGTACTTTTATATTGTCCTGTTTTATATTTAGTTTCTTTGATGCTTGGGGAATTAGTTTGAATTTTTATCCATTAGGATATAATTAATGATTTATACATTAATGTATTCCCTCAAAACCTTTAATTCCTGAGTATGATGTACTTTCTCTCATCAATTATAGAAAACATCAGGTACCATCGAGAATTTAACATGTTTTTTTCTTCATAAATTATAACATGATGAAAATAACCCCAATATTCTTCCACATATCCAATTTTTTGCTTCATGAGGTGATATTTTTTACTCTTGTTCTAATGATTTATTTAAAAGTTATAAGAATTGTAGAATCCTTTCTCTGTGTTGATAACACATGATAATATATATTTATAAGATGAGAATTTTTGGGAGACTAAGTTTTTTCAAAGGATTGAATTTATCACATTAATTAAATGGAAAATATTACTCGTTCAATCATAGATGTAGTCCTCAACATTCCATTATATCATTGTAGGGTTTGATTTACAATCGGTTACATGTTAATCAATGTGTTTTACTTAGTCTCAAGAACTGAATCTCTATGTTCACATGTTCCTCATGAAGAAATTATTTTATTGAGAAAAGAACACAAAATTTGTTATACTACATGGTCATGATTTTTTCAACATCTATTGTTTCTTGAATCAATGTCCATCATTGATCTGCATCCCCTATAAGATGATAAACATATGTTAAAAAAATATCTCTTTCATTACTTTCCAATGTGATGAATATTTTTGATAATGAACTTATCCATTGCTAAACTACAAATAAATGTTTTGTTATATTTAATTATGGACACTATTGTCACATGAATTAGTCTATCTTTGTTTCACTGCATTATAGATTAAATGGATGATGCATACGAGGAAGGTTATTAGTCTAATCCTGGGTGAGATTCAACAATATAGTTATAATATGTTCATATGTTTCTCCATATTCATTGTCTCAAACATGAGGTAGATACCTACATATATTTAACAAATTTATATGGTATCCATTACTCTTTATAAACTTCATATCTATGTATTTGAATACATTGGATCAGATCATAACCTTGTATGTGTTAAATCATAATGTGTAATTCTTAATCTTGTTAAACGTAGAACATAAATAAAAAATTTATATATAAGATATATCATAATCATAATATTATTATCATTGGGAATATAAATAAATCATAAAAAAGATTAAAAATACCTTATACTGGCTTCTATGAAGTGTGTGAATTAATAAAAGAATATCTATTGATAGTGAATATATTGTTTTAAAGTCTTTTACCCATTAATCATGTACTAGTGATGATAATGTTAATAACTAATACACCCATTTTAGAGTTATTTCCTATAGAATAATCTGTGCCAAATCTGCATTGAATTTTTAGTATCTAGACATGGATATATTTTTTTGGAAAGCACACATTTTTTAATTTACTAAATAATCATGATCTTATATTATACATATACATTTCCCAATAGTTTTTCATAGGATTAAGTTCTCTAGGATATATTTTACTTTTATCTAATCACAAAGGGATATACAAAAATTCCTTGGATAAATCTGATACAACCCCATCCTTCATTTCTCAGTGATATAGTTACTATATTAAAATTACAGTATATACATAAAATCACACACATATCAGTTTATTTGTTTAGTAGTATTATAAAACAATATATAGTCTTGAATTTTATATTAAATTTTATGACATAAAATACTAGATTTTATTTTCATTGAAAAAATTTTATTCCCTCAATCTTATAAATTTATATAAATCATAGTACACTACATATAATCTAGGGTAAAGGTATAAAATATGAATTTGGTGATCATAGATTTTCAGTAAGGGAATACGTACATGAGAAGATATCATTAAATAAATAATTCATTAAAAATATTGAAGGAATAAGTGTTGATAAAATAATTACATTTAAATAATCACATGAACGTGAAACATATCCATGGATATCATAACAACTAAAATAATCAAATGAAAATTAAAAATCAAATTTATAATAATGAAATTCATAATGAAAGACATAAAAAAAATTCTCTTGAGGGCTCATGCCATGAAATCATACATAAATGTGTAAGAAATGGGCCAATTACAAAATATGTTTTGTCTAATGAGACCCACTGATGTATTGAGGGGATTTTTAATTTTCTACTCAACTAGAACATAATAAGTATAATAAATTCATCATATGAATAAAAAAATAGAATCTAATTAAGTCAATAAAAAATCATTTATATTGGAATAAATAGCATATAAAATGTTAATACATACACAAGGAAAATCTTTATATTACGTAAACATAATTATAGTTGATTATATTAATATATTACATTCCCAATAAAGAATAAGTTTTCTCGAAGGCTTTTCACATGGATGAAAATACTATTAAAATATAATTGATAATTTCTTGTAGAGAACACACGTTAAATTTTGAAATCGCTAATTTAAAATCTAAAAAATTAAAAAAAAAATTGGAAAAATTTTTATTTGAAAATAAAAATGGAATAAACTAAATTATTCTTTAATGCATCAACTAGTCATGATAGTGGTAAAACATATTTTTGAGGTATATGTTTAAATTAATATATTTTTCACACCTTTGATTAACAGTACCTTGTTTGGAAAAAGACAAGAATATTATTTTTTATGCTTATAAAAAAAGTTAAAATATGGTAAAACTCTTACTAACCATTAATTTTATAATAGTAAAAATATTATTCAATACATTATTAATAAATTATATACATGGAATGAAAATATACCCGACCAAAGAGAAATTAGATTTAGTTTTTAATAAAGAAATAATATTAGTATAATTATTACATATAGAGTGGAAAATAAAAGAAATATATTTATATTCTATAGAAAAAATACTAGGAGAATAAAATTGACTTTTTTAGATAGAATGATCATGTAATTAATTTAACTGAAACATAAGAATAAACAATCTAGAATAAGGATGAGATTATCAAATAAACTATTACCTCAGGCCCGACACACAATATTACTGATTTTACACACCAATATTATGAATTAAAATATATTATAATAATATAACAGAACCATATATAAATTTTAATATCTTAAATCATCCACTTATATCATTTCAATAGTCATTTGTTAATAATTGTTATAAATTTCCATTTCTGAGTGTTAACTATTTAGTTTATAATGTATCTTTTGGTTTCGTAGTTTTTATCCAGGCATCAGGATCATGGTTCTATCATCTCCAGAATAGTAATAATGATATATATATATCATATATATTCATTATTTACCTATTTTAAGTAATATTTTAATGGATTATATAATAAATTACTCACATATCTTCTGAATGGTCATACTCTACACATACCCATAAATGTCAACATCATTTTTAATAAGTGGATGAGTCTGATGTTAAATTATATATTATATTCAAAGATTAATAAATATTTATTAAATATAATATATATTCATTATTTCTATCTTTATAACCATACATGTAATGTTGTGATTAAAAAATACAACTATACATGGAGACGTTATGAAGTATGTATACATGAATGTTGTTTTGATTTTCCATTCGAGGAAAATGATATGAATAACTTTTTTCCACAAACATAACTAAACTTTAAAAGTTGGAAGATTATTATTTTTTATATATTCATGGTTATAAAATTAATTAATGTTTTTTAAAAGGAAATAAATTGGATATTCTTAGTTAAGGGGTACACCTCTCCTTCAGGAACCCACCATTGGTATACATATTCACAAATTTAGTTTGGTTATTTGATGTGTTTAGACACTATAGAAAGTTTGAAGGAATAATGGGAATTGATTTTAATAGGTGTTTATTGAAATAATTTTATAAACTGTACTAAAAAATAAAGGATAATTGTTTCCCCTTTATAAGTGATGGAATAAAATAATATAAAATTACTTAAATTAATTTTACAATATAAATTATTTCTTCAAAAATATTATACAAATTTTTATATTTTAGATAATTATATGGATAATGTATTAAAAACAAGGTTTAAACTATTTTATGTTGAATTTATACACTTATTACTTTGTTTAAACCCCACCCCTTGATAATCCCATTTGACATTAACTATTGTAAATGATTCTTGCTATTTTCACTATTTAGTGTGAAAAAATTAAGATGGAATTGTTACATAGTTTTTATTATTATGATTAAAAATATTAAATCAATCTTAAATTATTAAATATGTAGAAGTGGTATATATTTATTTTATAATATTTGTCCACACTACCAAAAATTGTTTTTTAAAAAATTGATTATTTATAACATAAAAAGGATTTTCATGAAAATAATGTATAATGTTAACTTGAATGGAAATAACTCGATTATTATAAATCAAATGATACTTATTTTTCTCCAAAAAACCCAAAAATGAATGGTAATTTTTAAATACTTGATTTAGGGGAAATAACTAAAAATATTTTTTTAGATATTTAATTTATTTATATTTCCAAAGTGTTGGAAGATATCTCTACATTCCAAAATATATATTTATAATCGAAAAATAAAATTATTAATATATAATATATCTTTTTAAATATTTTCAAAAACTTTTAAAAAATTAATATGTTATTTCAATGTCATAAAAGTGACAGATTTGTGAAATCTATATTTATAACTATTCACTACAAAATCAAATTTTTTTGTAAAATGAAAAAAAATTAAAACTGATATAATTTTATCATGATGAAATAAAAATTAAAAAAAATTCATAAAATCTAATTTTTTAAATTTATTATTTTGGTTTCAACCATATTATTTAATAAATCTATTGTTATTGTGAGATTGCATCTCAAGAAATAAAAGCATACTATAATTAAATATTGGGTGTTAAAAATGTACCTATCACATAAATAAGGTATTTTTAAATCAAGAAGTATTATGGAAATATTTTTGCAACAAGGATATTTCAGTCAGTTCCCTAATGAAACATAATTACACCTTATTTGAAAAAATTATTATTTTACATATATTTTCATTTTAAATATTCCTCATTCTCAGTGTTTAATTAGTTCTAATGATTTTCTAATTTTTTGATGTAACATATAATAATCTATCGAGAATATTTGGTGTTATATTTTAATGTTTAATGTAATATATAATTGTTTTTAGTTTTACTATTTTTGTAATGAAAATTAGTCTATTGAGTATTTATAAGAATTTTTTTTCATAATGAGTATCACAATAACATTTTCTTACCATTATTTAGTCAAGTGAAATACATAACACTTATTTTTTTGGGTATTGTGATCTATAAAAGTTTAATTTTAATTATGTAAGTATGAAAAAATTCCTTTAAGTCATTAATTATTAAAATCATATGAATAAACTGAATAAATTAATCTATCAAAGAAATATTATAAATATTAATGAAATCATGTAATATTATTTTCCCATGTTCTCTATCTCGATAATAAAATAATACCAAAACTCTAGAAAAAGGTACCTTGAAAAAAATTATCATTTTACCTTCATTTATGTTGAATTTATTTTCTTCTTTATTCCTGACTGATATGTGGGTTTATTCATTAACTATTGCATGAACAAGTTCTTTATCCCCCTCTTTAATTTCTGAGACCCTTCTGTAACATGTAAACATCTTATCATAAACTATAACACGTTTTACACTCTAATGTGACTTTATTTATAATTATTCATAAATGTTTAATTAATGAATATTATAAAAATATTTTTAAAAAAATTTCTTGTATTTATTTCATCCTAAAGATTTTACCTATATTTTAATTATTTATATTTTTTTGAAAATAATGGTTTCTATGCACACAAATGTGAAAAATAATACTTTTTACATATATTAATTTTATTATTTAAAATGGAATTTATAATTATTATTATTTGGTAAAAATTATATAAATATTTCAATGATATTTTAATTAATTTGTAATAAATTTCATTGGTATAAAGATCTACCACGTCAGTAAAAGTAAATATTTGGTTTTCCAAGAATTAATTTTATATGAGATTTAAATAATTTATATCTAAGATGATTAGCATAACGTACTTCAAAATTTGAATATAATATTATTTCTAATCACATAAAAAATACTTAAACACTAATTAAATTAATAATTAATCGGAAGTATTTTTTTAAATCACATAATATATAAATGCTAATTTTTCAATAAAAATATCTTTTCCCATATATTTTATTAGTCAATTTATAATTCAATTTTATAGTATTTAAATATTTAAGTAGGATAAATTTTTAATGAATTGTGATTTTTATATCAAAATTTGGAAGGAAGGGCCATCCCTTAATTTTAGTAATCAAATAATTACCGTGGATATTTTCTAATTATGATTATTAAGGGTAAAATGGGTAAATGTGGTCTATATTATATTTAATAACTAAAATGATTCTTAAAACATATATAATTCCTTTTTGGTTATTAAAATCATATAGCAAAACTAAGGTACAATTTAATAACCAAATTCAATAGACCCACCTACCACCCATGTGAATCCACTACTACCCTTAAATAACATTACATTCCATAAACTCCCCTCATTTCACATATAAATGGAGTCTCTCACAACCCATTCAATAAAATATAAAAATAATGTGTCATTATAATAAAAATATCCTCATTTACTTCTATAACAATCCACTACTACTCTCATATTATTCTGGTCAGAAGATATTAGCCTAATCTCATTCTTTATATAGATTCTTCTAAGTGAATCATGATGTTCTCAAAGCTAGTTCGATATTTTTTATAAAATTTTTTCATTCTTAATAAATTTAAAAATTTATTTTCGCAATATCTTATGATTACTTATAATATTATTATTACTATAAATGTGGTTATATTTCATCAATAAACACAAAACACATTTCCCAATTCCCTTATGAAAAAACGAAACTATCTTTCTTAAATTGTGGAGATTACCACCTCCACAATTTACCACACTTAATTTTATTTAACTACAATAAAATATTTTATAAAAGTATTTTTTTAATGCATAAATAATATATTTACTATATTATTATGGTTCTGGTATGAAAAATTAGATATTAGATTAATGATATGATTAATAAATAGTCATTGTTAATTCAATCGTTCAAAAATTTCCTGCATTGATGAAAAATATTTATTGAAATTATGTGATATTTTTATATAGATTATTTATTATAATAATTAATTTTAAACTTTTATATATCACCCTGGTAAAGACTAAGACATTAAATTATGTTTGTGATATAATTATGTTACAAAAACCACCTCATAATAGTTTATTAAATTAATCTCTGTTTAGGAATGGGTTAGTTTAACCATCTACATGAACAATACAATGATTTTATTTCCTAGATATAAATTAAAAATATCTAATTTTAAAATATTATGTCAATTATTAAATGATATTTACTTTTTTATGGAAGTTTATATTAAATTTTATTTTATTTATTAAGAAAACACATGTTGATTATAAAGAATCATTGAATCACACATATTATCGATTTCATCGACAAAGATAATGACAACAAAACTCATGAAATGAATTTGAGAAATAATTTATTATTATAAATAATCTATAAAAATATATTAAATAACATATTAATGATAATATATTGAAAAAATTTATTTCATATATGGCTATTATGACATTTATAAAACAATTGAAACTCTAAACACCCAATGATGAAAATCAAAAGAGTTTATATGGATAATGAATATTTGTGAATAGTATTAATGTATATTTATAGAATTAATATTCTGAGTTATGTGATTTTTAAATAATATTTTGTGATATATGATGTTCAAATACATTTGTGAAAATCATGAAATGATTTAGTGGTTTTCTATCTCAAATTCCTCTTTTTGAGACAAAATTTTCATTATGCACAAATTTACATTATATGATTTATATATATATTATTTGATATTTTAAATCATGAAATTAATTTATTCATTGTGGTTTAAGAGTAAATTAAATCTCTATCACTCAATATATTTTTATTAACTTGCTAACCAAGTCATATGTTTGGATTTTCTGTCTCAATTTTCAATCATTGGGACTCAATTTTTATTCAACACCTGTTTAATTTTTTCTATAACATAAATTAAAATTGAATAATTTTACTCTATTATTAATTAAATTCAAGTGATTTTCTCGTTTATATTGTTATACAACTTATATAATTTTGATTTATGAGTTACTAAAACCATTTTTAAAATCAATACTTTCCATGGTGAAAAACCCATCGATTATTTTGTTAATGTAATTTTTTTTGTATTTTTATGGAAAATATTTTATTAACAATATTCAAGAAATTGGATATTATGGATGAATATATTCACACAAGTTTGATCACCTTTAAAAGGGAGGTTTTAGAATTGACTAAATCATTACTCTGATTCATAGAGAATGGGACAAAAACTATATACCTGTTTAGAAACAATTAGGGGATATGACATGGAATTTTAACATTAAATTTTTAAAATATGATACTAGATATTTAAATAAATTTCCATGGTCCCATTCCAATAAGTTATATTTAATCCAATTACTATCTTAAATGGAAAACCCAACACGTTCTATGTAAATGATACACTAATTTTTGTCATAATAGTACTTTATGTTACATTAATGATACCCCACAACATCAATGCTGATTATGGAATGTTCACATAAAAGTCTACATTATTATATTGAATGGGGAGTATTTAATTTATATATTTATTATTATTCTAATAAAAAAAATCAATTTAGTAATAGGATAATTAAGGAATGGATTGAAAAGTCTTGATAACTTATATTGAATGCATTGAACATAATCTTGTGGTGAGTGCGGCCTAAAATTATTTACACATTGATGCATCTATCGGTATCACTAGACAATATAGGTTGGTTTTTGGTTTATATTTTTTCCCATAATAGAATAATTTGTTGCAATAATTTAATGAAAAAAAATACGTTGATGTCCAACATTATGTATTCCATCAGTATGAGATCATTGAGTATTATTATACAATTTTTAATTTACTTTCATGCATATATAATACCATTAGTTTCAATTGATCATTGATTCATTTGTTAATTTATTCTTACAAAATCAATTATTTAATATTTATGTTATGAAATATTACACCTTATACAATGACTTTCTAATCATCTGAGATCACCCTTATTTTTTTCCCTCACACATGAAGCCTAGATGAAGAAATTGTGTGATTTTTAGTTATTGTATGAATGGGACTATTTTCACACAATTTGTTCATGTTGTATCTTATGTTTAGAAATGTAATGTGTATATACATTCCGTTTTCAATTACAACTAAAAGTATTGGATCCTTTAATAATATTTATAGTTTTATTTAATAATAATGTAATATTCATACTGGATCTATGTTTTCAAATTCATTGATAGTATAATTAGTATCAATAGATGTTTAGTAGAAACAATGGTGATTTTATTATTAAAAATTACTTTAACTATAACATGTTCTATAGATAACTCTCAATAGTTTTTTTGGAAGACTCTATATTATTTAATTGGAATTTTATTTTATAATAAAATATCATGATCTAATTATGTGTTATAAATTATGTAAATATGCTGATGGAAGGGTTGAATGGAAATGTATCCACAACCAATGTCAATATAGGTATGTTCATCCCAATAAGTTAAATTACATTACAATTTGTCAAGGTTTCATTAAATTCCTTGTTTCAAGGGAGAGGCATCACCCATCAAGTGTTCTATAGAACCAACCTAATTATCCTTCATATATGAAATTACGGTTATAAAGGAAGACCAACCATAGTTTATTGACAAGTAATCTATCCAAATAATAAAATATCATGGCATGGAAAAAAAGTTCATTGCTTTTTTTCATGAATAATTACATGGCCATATACTAGAGAGTGATGTTGAGTTATTTATTTAACTCATTATTAATTAAAGTCCTATATATAAAACATTTTATAGAATGGTACTAGTGGGGTTGGTTGATTTTATGAAGCAGCAGAAGTATTTGAGTTATAAAGTCTTTATATTATATATTGTATTAACATGTGGATCAAATGTTTTATTCCTAAAATTTAATGAAGGGTCCATTAAATAATGAATTTGTTAAAGGGAGATCAATTCCATTAATATATATATTAATTAACATTTTCCATGAATTGATGACACATTTAATTAGCTACAAGGGTAAAAATAATTTTCAAATATCAGTCTTCACTCATGTTATCAAAAGATAAAGATGAAGAAAGATTAGATACCAAATGTAGTTTTTTCAAAAAAGGAATCTTCATTATGAGTTTACAGTAATGCATTTTTGGATTACAAAATGAACATCTTATATTAATTATTCTAATAAAAATGAGTGCATGGTGTATCTTAATAACAAAAATGTGGTATCCATTGATGATAACGTCTTAAGTTTTTGTAGATATAATGAGAATTAGAGTAATATAATAATAAATTTGGAGACCCTCATAAAAAGGAGTAAAATTTGTCATATATTAAGTGTAAATTTTTAGTCAATTATTTTTCTTTTCAAAGATACATTGTCTCCATAGATTCAATAATCATTAAACCTTTAAAGAAAAATGTAGTCAAAGAATTTATTATACATGTGGACATTACTGAGGTACGATGTTTCCTATAATTATTATGTTATTATCATGGGGTCATAAATGTTTTATGAGTGTTCCATCCCATTAACAATGTTAATATGTAACGGGGTAATATTCATGTGGTCACAAGAATGTGAGGAATGTTTTAAATAACTCAAAATCATATTGGTTTATTTTAACAAACCTACTATTTATTACATATTTTAACATGCTTTATTACATAATCTTTCACTTAATACAACCTAGAAGATCGAGAGGTCTTTTGTATTTGGGTTTTAGTATCATTTCATGAAAACATCAGACATAAAATATAACATCTTTATTGAAAACCTATTTTACCTGACCACAAAATTCTTTAGTACCTATCAATACATGGTATATCCTGAGAAAATACATAAGAAAAGGGTGAGCTATAAAGCTCAGTAAGGGAGTAAACAAAGAATAACAAGAAGAATAAAATACATGGTAGGAAATGGTCTTATCAATGGAGAACAAGAGAAAGACAAACATAAAGTCATGGTATAAAATGATAATCATTACATGAAAATGTGGAAACTACTTAAAACACTACATCATTAACATAAAGGAATTAGGTAAACCCTTGTACAAACATGGTGGGAAAACATCGTAAAAAAAGTAGTTAAAAAACGTTCTTAGCATTATGAATCATGATACTAAACATTACTCAATGGATTGGTGTGCTATAAGGGCACACCATTTATATCACTTAAATATCATTCATAGGTGTTCCACATAGATAATATAACATATATTCATTCAACACATTCATTTTTCCCTAGTCAATGAATGTGTAATACGTACATTTAAGTACAATTCAATAATTATGTATGAATAAAGTTGAATACCCTTGATAGTGAAATGGCTATGGAATTCACTACATGATGATTTTGGCTGGGAACATGAGGTGTAATTTCAGCAACATAACGTCATTATATAAAGATTCATAAATTAGTTTGATGAGAGTGAAATTGATATATCGTAATTTATACAAGAAATATATAGTATTAGAACCATGTAACATAATATCCTGATATATGAAATGTAATTTAGATGTATAATATAGAAAAATGTTTTTAATTGAAATAAGAAGAGAGAAATCCCTTACGAAATTTCAGTATGGTAACAAGTGTACACAGATGACATTAATGAGAGACAAAGGGGTCTCCTATCATTAAAAATTAATGTGGTAATTATGTGGAAGATAATAAGTAATACCCCCACATTTTTATTGAAAATAAAAGGTTATAACAATATAATGATACTTGGACAAAATTGAGAAAGGAATAAATCACTTACTTAGATGTGTGATTCCAAAGGCATGAGAGAGGCAACATGGGTGCTTTGGGGTACCTTGGGAGGAATATAGATAGAAGAGGAAATAGTAGGGATATCAGCCATACATTTTTTAATATAAGTGATATATATGGTGGGTATATATAGAAATGTAGAGGGGAATTATTTAATATTTCACAAACATAGGTTTTGAAAACTATATAATTAAATACTCAAAAGTATAGTCCTTCCCATGATTTTTCCAATAGTTCTCTACAAAATATGAGAGGAAAAAAGTATTTACATGTAAAATTACACACCATATTAAAATATCATCCATGATTATGTGGAGGTTAGTCACATTTTTAAATAAATGTAGTTAAAATCATAAAATATATTATAAATTTTGGAGGATTCACTAAGTCCTTATAAAATATGTAAAACAAATATAAAATTACATAATTTAATGGGAAACATATATTGTGTTGAGTATATATATATTATATATATATATATATATATTACATCATTTTGTGTCATTATGATGTCATAAAACACACATTTTATCTACATCGTATTTAATTTTTTCCTAAAAATTTGACTATCCCTGAAAATTATGAAAAATTAACCATTAGATAATTTTGACATCCTTATTTGAAAAATAATATTAATATTATATAAATAATTTTCTAAGTATTTGAATTGTCGCTTTAAATATGAAAACCAACATTTTTTGAAAATTCATAGGGTTTGATAAAAATTGTTTTCAAACCATAATAAAAATAACAATTGGCATCATAAAAATTATATACTCATTTATTATTCATAAAAGTAATTTCATAATTATATTTTATTAAAATATTAATTATTTAAAAAATTTACTGTTTCCTTAAAATAAATTCTTAAACAATACACATTTCGTTCGATCATATAAAAAATATAACACTTATCACACTGATTACCTAATCATGAATAGATAAAGAACTGATATAATCCTCATTTTTATGAATTTTTTAATTAATTTTTTAGTAAAAACATTATATTATTATAATGATGTATATGTTACTCAAAATTACTATTTTTACCCAATGAATCAATTTATAAAATTAATTATTTTGTATTAATAATGACTATTCTCATAAAGGAATTGATGGAATATGAATCTTATTTATAAAAATGGTTTTCAAAATAAGTAACTAATATGTTGTAACATAACCCCTTATAAAACTCACATAAGACTTAAGGGTATGTTGTGTAATAGTGGAAAACTCTTAGTGTGTCTTGGATAACATTGCATGGGTGGTGATCTCTATTAACTTGAACTTCTCCCATAGGTGATTCTATTAACGCGTAACATATTGGAGAACGGATTGGTCTGGGTCAGGAGCTAATCCCAGTGATGCTGACTCCTTCCCAAACATTGGAAAATGATACTTGTATAGACCGAGTATACTAAATGAGACCATCCTCACCTTTGCCTATATTGAAAGTTTTTTTAATCATTATTTTTATATCAGTTGTGTGATCACTATTGAATGGAAATATTATCGATGGTAATGACAAATAATGATAATTTAAACCAATAAAATTAATAAAAAATAGTGCATGTGTTTTCTATGTCTATAAGTCATTAAAAATGGAATTATATTCATAATAGTTTAGGTTTTTACAACATTTCCCCATTTAGAAATTTTACCATCAAATTTTTTTTCCCTTACTAAATCAGTTGATGGTATCTCTGCCTCATCAATTCTTTCAGTTCACCTATTACTTATTCAAAATTGTGGTTTCTCTTTATCCCTTTGACAAAGGGAATTGTATTATTTTGAATAAATTTTTTCCTATGATATAAGATCTTCATTGTCTTATTTTCATAGAAAAGGGCATTCTCCAATGGTACCACCTCTATATTGAGTACATGCAATTGTTCAGAAAGGTACTTCCTCAAAAGTGATACATGGAATACAATATGTACTTGAGATAGGTTCAGTGGGAATGTTAGTCGATGGGCCACTACTATAATGCGACCAAGGATCTCAAAAGGGTTAATGTACCATGGAATAAACTATCCCATATTCCCAAATACCATCACTTTATTCCATGGAGAAATGCATAGGAAAACCATATCCCCCACATCAAACTCTGAGTATTAGCAATGGTTGTCAGCAAAGATATTTTGCTGACTCTGAGAATCTTTGTTGTGCTACTAGATGGTTTTATCTTTCCCAACATTTCTTAGACCATTTCTGGACCAATAAGTTTTCTCTCCCCAACATCATCCAAACATGTCGGTGTTCTACACCTCTTCCCATAAAGGGCTTCGAAAGAAGAAATTTGGTTGCTTGATTTGAAATTGTTGTTGTTAGGGAGATTAATAAGAGGAAGATGTTAATACCATCCTACTTTGATGTCCATTGAGCATACCCTGAATATTTCCTATAGTGCATTGATAGTCTACATATATTTGTCATCAGTTCGAGAATGATAATCCATACATAAGTTTAGATCATTATTTAGAGCATGTTAGATACTCCTCTAGAACTTATATGTGAATTTTGGATCTCAACTGGATACAATCGATAGTGGTACAACATGAAGCCTTACCACTTGTTTGATTTATATCTATGACGGTTGATCCAATGAAAAATCCTCTAAAATTTCAATGATGTGTTTATTATTTATAATCAAATCCATAACAACCCATATTACATTGTTTTATTTGGATTTCAAGAGAAGTACTGGGATAATATCCACTGTTATTTTATCCCAATTCCATGTCTGTATGGGAAATGGGTGCATCATCCCCTTTGTTGTCTACCTATCATTCTTCACTTGATGAAATTATAGGAACTTTGTTGTATATTCAGGGATCTCCATCTTCATGTTATCCCATTAATAATACTCTTGGAGATCTTGATACAATATTGTGTTTTGTAGATGGATGGAGACATTTAAACTATGTGAATCATTTAAAAGATCATTCTTTAACTCACAATTTGATGTAACAATTATTCTGGATCAAAATCTTGTAATTCTTTCTTTATTAAAATTTAACTATTGGGATTTCCCTTTTTTGATAGTTCTGAATTACTTTTAAATTCTAACATCATCTCTTTGAGCATCCTTTAACCCTTCACAAAGATATGGGTGAGCAATAATTTTTGAAAGTTTTGATGATGTTTCCTTCTTTTTATATCCCATGTTCACTTCATCAAATATAATATGATTTAATCCTTTTCAAATCTCATAAAGTATATACTTGTTGGGTTCTTTTCAACTCTCATAAATGTCCCCCATTAAATTCCCAACCACCTCTTTGGTCCGAGCCACCGTCACTCAAGAGGTGGTGGAGAAATAAAATAAAATAAAATATTATTTTATTATTCTTTCAAAACGTTTGTGAAACTAATGTTTTCTCTCGACATATAGTAGTTGATGTTAATCCTCCCTTAAGCGAATACTTGTGATTCGAATCCAATGGTGCCCTAAAATTTCAATTCTGAGGACAGTTTCAAAAGATAGAAATTGATGCTCACGCGTTTATTGAACATACCTTAAAAAATATACAAAATATGTTTCAGGAACTCTACGGCATGAAATCTCATGCCATATATTTTTGCAGAAACAAATTAATCCCATATAATTTTAAAAACGTTATATTGAATTTCCAGGTCTTTACATATATTTTCATCAAAAATGGGTTTTATTGAATTTTATTATCAGGCAACATAATAATTTTATAACGTTCTTCTAAATTATATTTTAGGAAATTAATATCATTTTTTATGTTCAAAATTAAATATTATATTATTTTATTCAGAAAGTATTAATTTATATATGAATAGAGATAAATACCAATTTCTGTTAAACATTCATTTGTTTTCATTAATTTAAGCACATTAATAAATCATTATCTGATGAATTTTTTCATAATGTAATTTAATAATAATATAATTTGATATAATAAATTAATTACATATGGGACTTAAATTTACATTGTAGAGACCCAAAGCATGACGTACATGGACATTACATTACTTTTGCGGAATACTTATTACATAACAAAAACACACACACAAGGACCGTAATAGATTAGTGTCTTTGGAAACTCGGAATATAATCTTCTAATCGTGATGAAAGATCTTCAACATCTCCCATAAGGATCTTCTTTTTTTTTCTACCTAAAACCTTTCTTTATATCCTGGGGAAAAGAAAACAAAAAAGGGTGAGCTCAAATGCTTATTAAGGGTAATCAAAAGAAATATCAATCACATCATATTCATAATAACATTACATTTTGGAAATCTTAACCTGAAAAAGAGATCATAATATCATAACATGGGATAAATCATAGTAGTGAAATGTAATCCCAATAATCACAACATAAAACATGAATATTTTTGGTGTACACACATAATCATAGAGAATAATTTCTTGTTATTCAAGACTCATTGCCAAGACTATCTTAGTGGACAAAGTCCATTTCTGAACCGAGTACATTCCTCCTTTCAGTCCTGTTTCACTGAACCGATTTAACCTGCCGTTCCGGCCATGTCTATCTCATGAGATATAAAATCATTACCCAATGCATTGGATGGAGATATAGGTCCCATCCATCTCATAATGATACCATTCTTATGTGTGCCACAAAATCATAAACCATACATCATAGCATAACCCATGTAATAAAAATGGGAATCTTAAACATCGTGACATCATAAAAAAATTCATAAAAGATAAATTAATTCCTAAAAATATGTCCATCACAACATAATCAATTAAATTTAATAATAGGTTTGAAAACAGAACCCTTTATTATATTAGATGGAAAATAATATTGATAAAACACTTGAACTCCATTCTTGAGGAAAATATCCTTTCTACTTCAAAAACATTTTCCATTCTTAACATGTCATACAATTTTAATCTAAAATAATTTGATTAAAATTAATCTTGAATACTTATAAAGGAATATTCTTGGAAATATTATTTTAAAAATCCATTCATTCTGTATAAGTTAAAAAAAAGTCTTCTCGTAATTTTGTCGGAAAAGTCAAAAAGTACCTCGTACAAAAAACGACAAAAGATTCCATTCATATATTTTACAAAAAAATCACCAAAGGGTAAAATTGTATATGAATGATTTTAAGTGGATGGAAATAATATTACATATTGAGGAAACATGGATGTGGATAATAAAATACACCCCAGTAAATTTCAAAGAATAAACAATCTCAGATAAAAATGAGATTGTGATATATTCCCTTACCTTAGGTCTGATTTGCTTCGTAAGTGTCTAAACCTCCTGTATAATGATTTAAATAATGTCATTGACTTATTCCAGAATCATAATCGTTGTTATGATATCATATATGGTTCACTTATGACATTATATTACCCGTTCTTTTGTAAATTCCATGTTAAAGAGCATTTTGGTTAAAATCGTTTCATTTGTCATCGATGTTTTGACTTGTAATTATTCATATGATTACATAGATCATGATTACTTAAATATAGAATATAAAACATTATTTATATATAATATATATTCATAATATACATATATATAATAGATCAGTAAATGGAAAAAAATACACAGTTCATGGAGATGGTAGGCCGTACGTAGCAAGAACGCTGTTTTCGTTTCCTTATTGAGTTGAATGGAATTAAGTAGAGGACATACATATATTTACACATAAATACAGTATCATTATTATGTCATATATTTCATGATTACTTATTATATATACTTTATAATCATTCATGAATGGTTAATGTGGAGAATGAATCTCATCGCGTCGTGGAGATGGTAGTCCGTACGTACGAACGAGCGGTGATATCATTATCATGATCGTGGAATTGTATTGGAGTGTATGTATACTATTTTAGAATAAATATCACTTTACAATAATCATATATAGTTATTATTTACACCATTATACCCATCCAAGTAAGGTGGTGGTTGAAAATAGATTACTCCACGGCGTGGAGACGATATTTCGTACGTACGCACGCGTGATGATTTCGTTTTCTGTAGGATGGATAGATGGTGAAATAGGGTTGTTTCATAATTATAATAACATATCAGTATATGAGTGATACTGATGTTATTACTTCATAATGAAACAACCTATGAAGAACAAGTGGAAGAAGAAATAAAGTTGAAAGAATTGGTAACAGACATTACCTCTTCTTTGAAGCGCCTCTTTGAGTCCTCCTCATAAGGCACTAAAATTGGTCTTTGATGAATTTTAGGACCTCTAAGCTGTTTCTGGGGAAGTGGAGAAGATAATTTTATAGGGGTTGGCCGAGCATGAAGGGTCAAAGTGGTGTGAGGAAGAGAGGGATGAGGTTCCCTTTTATAAGGGAGGAGATGGGCTCCTTTGAAAAAACTAAAAATATTATTTTATTATAAAGCCAAATTCGGTTTTAAATAGCTCCAAATTGAGATATTTCGAAGATAAGGTGGGTATGGGTCGAAATCCTCTCATCCATTAGAATTTAGACAAGTTTATATTCCTATTTTAACCTTATAATTTATATTTAACTTAATGTTAGATAATTTTACTTTTACCGTGTTGTTTTGTGTTATTACACTATAAGGTTAATAAACATACTACAAGAAGTAAAAAGAACCCCAAGTTGTTTAGTATTATATATATATCCTTATCTATGTCATTTTTCCAAACCATAGATTTTTAGGAATAAAATAAAAATTAATAATATAATATTTGTTTTAAAAACTATTTTATGTCAATTTTGACACTATTTAGTAATGGATTTTTTAAAATATCATAACAGAATGATTATTTCGAAAAACGTTAATAAAATAAATACTAAAATGTCATATTAACCTAAAAAATTAATGTAATTCATAAAATGTTTCAAATTACATTTATTATGGTATTTATATCATCAATTATGTCAATATTTTATTAATATGATAATTACTGCATCATCTTTCTGTCATAAATAACCTAAATTATTTAATGTTTAAAAATTACAAATAAAATACCATTATGTAGGAAAACTTCTTAACTTTCTAATGAATATTTATAGTCCAATTTATATTATGTATTACTAAATATAAAAAGTCATATACTTATTAAAATTTGATTTTAACTATTTTAACCCTTCTTTAAATAAATTAATAATAAATGTCCTAATCTAATCCAGGTGGGCCTAAATGGTCATATTTTATTCCTTAGGTTGTTTTTGGTCGAATTACACTTATCCAGTAGAATTAGGACATGTGTTACGCTAATAATAATATCACTTTTACCATTAATTACATTATTTACTTTTAACCGTTGTAAATAAAAGTAAAAAGTTAATATTCACCAAATATTATTTTCATCTCATTGAACCACATTTTACTTAATGACATCAACCGAGTCTCTCGGAATTTTGAAATTCCGCTCACAGAAGCTGTAAAATTAGATTTTATGAAAAAATTCAGTTTTTTAACTACCACTTAGTGGTTTCACTATTCATCAAAAAAATGAAAGTTTCCAGAAAAATACCAAAAAGTAGGCCTAAGATATATTTGATATTATGAACTCAAAAATGATGTCTATTTTACCAAATTCAAAACATATTAGTCGCATTATTTAATTTAAAAATTAATTCTCGTCGTCAAAACAAATAGTGTGTTCTTAAGAGATAATAACTATCAAAAGATTGACACTTGTTTATGTCTAGTTTAAATGTGAAATTACATCCCATGACCAACATTGTATTAAATTGTAAAAAATATATTATAAATATACTTTAAAACCAATAAAATTAATATTTATCACTATTAATTATTTTGATTGAAAAAGTTGTTTTTAATTAAAATTTAGTAATTTTCACTATTCATCAAAATATGAAAGTTATCCGAAAATTACCAAAATTTCACCCTAAGGTAATTTTGATATTCCGAATCCAAACATGAAGTCCATTTTGAAAAATAAAAATTACAAAATTTCAGAAAGTTGTTATTACTATTCATAACGACTAGTTTTAATAATATTTTAATAGCATATCGTTGTTTAGTGAAACTCGATATTGCGTACTACACACGCTATCGAGGAAGGTCGTGATTTCGTGTAATGAAAGGAAAGTCAAGGATGCGTGTTGTGAAAGATCATTTTGGTGTAGTGTACAACACAAGACATTAATGAAATTAAAAAGAATATTTTTCATAAAATCCCGGGGTGTTACATTCTACCCCCTTTAAAATAAATTTCGCCCTCGAAATTCGTCGGGGTAATAAATGGTTTACTACTCGAAAGATTATTTAATAGAAACCCACATCATAAAAAGGAATACCAAAAAACCAATCTTTAAAAAAAAGAATGAAACGTAACGGTTACCCAAATAAACTAATCATTGTGTTTCCACATAGGTGAAAATATGGATATGGAAGCGAAATCTAACCATCATGTTCTGATGGAGAGTGGTAGAGAAAATGGCTATGGAAAATACAGAAATCACAATGCCATAAATTTGTGATGATCTAAGGTACCATCCGATTCATCAGATATAAGAGCACTAGGACAACATTTTTGGTTTTCAAGATCATTTCCCTAAAGTTGAGGAAATTGGAATTAGAAGAAATAATTTCGTGATTTCCGTATAGTCTCCTCGTTGGTCGTTCTTTGGTCAATTTCCACTTAATCTCTTAAATAAATGAAGTTTAATTTGTCATTCATGATGTGTTAGTAGATCATGTGATAGAATGATGGGTTATTCCATCTGTTTCAAATAAAAGATTAGAAAAAATTATCAAATATACATAAGTCCATCTATGGTGAGATTAATCATATATGATTACTAAAATGGACTTATACTTCTTATATAATATTGCTTAATATAATAAAACTAGTTTCTACTAAACATGGACTTCCTATAGGCTAGTGGTAGGCGATAAAAGCCAATCGCACTTCGGTTGTGGGTTCGATTCCCACAGCCTTGTCCGACGCGATGGGCTGTCACCCGTCCTGCAGGTTATCCTTTTTCTAAAGCTATATTACTATAACATCCCATAAATAATATCCAAAAAAATTCTATCCTAACTTATGTCCCACATAATCCATTCCAATCTTTAGGCTTATCTAAAATACTTCGGTCCAAGCTCGTAGTATAAAGAAAATGATTACTTGAAATGTCATATAACAACCATGTTGATGCCATCATTTATCCCCCATATGTCTTAAGATATATCTTGTTCGTCAAATTACAAACATGTGAATACCTTAATCATGTATTCTCTTGAAGAATGAATACCCATTAAACCTTAGTGAAAACATGACTGCCGTCAAAAGTTAACACTTTCCACATACCAAAATCCAAAAATTGTATATACTCAAACCATGATATAACCTTCTCCTTATATCAGTCATGAGATCATGAATAATATCAAACATTTAATTTCCTCCATATCCCTTCCTTATGCGCATATCTTCTATATTCCAAAAATATCTGAATAACCTTTCATTGATACTGGTATCATTAATCATAAACATTCAAAACTCAAGGAAAGACAACAGTGTAACAATCCTTAGATGTCTCTTTATTCAGTAGTACCATGATATTACTTATACAACATTACACATGATAAACATGTAATCATTCCACTACATTCTTAAACCATTGACCGAGCATCAACAATTCTTTCTTCTCACATATCATTTGTAGTCTCTTCATCATCATCAACAAAAATACTACCCATACGACCATACTAATTCTCTTCATGAGACTTTCCCTTATGGAATTGATTTGCATAATGCCCGTACATTCCACATTTAAAACATTTAACCATTGTTGATGTCGTAGAAATACCATTATCCTCATCCTTGGTGTTAACTGGAACTTTTCATTTGCACTTACTGGATTTGTGTCCTTCTTTTCCACACCCAAAGCATCTTTCTATTCCATTGAAACATTATCCATGATGCCTCTTCCCACATGATTTACATAGGGGAAATTGAACTATCTTTCCTCTATGATCATCATGAAACTCCATATTTCACTTATTAGCCGAGTTAGGAAACATAAAATTTTTTAATTTATTGATCATCTTATGAGATTGCTGATTTAGCATAATAATGATGTTTGGACTTCCAAATCCCATTTCATTTGGTTGCTCATGAAAAATATCATTTCATTTTCCATCATATCCTCCATTATCATGAATCATCTTGTTTCCAGCCATTTTCTAAAACCCAAAAAGAATAGTGTGAGAGGGAAAAATCATAATAAAGGGGGAGTAACATCAATATCTAACATCTTTGGTTTAATATAATATCATTACCATAGTTATAAGACTATATCCTATACATATACTTATCCTTAGGGACATCCCTAGACATACCTTAGAAATATCTCTGGGGATCTTACTAACGTTTTCGCATCCTAGTTTCCAAAGGTTGACTATACTTTTCCTCTAATACCAACTGTAGAGACCCGAAGCTTGACGTACATGGACATTACATTACTTTTGCGGAATACTTAGTACATAACAAAAACACACACACAAGGACTGTAATAGATTAGTGTCTTTGGAAACTCAGAATATAATCTTCTAATCTTGGTGAAAGATCTTCCACATCTCTAATAAAGATCTTTCTTTTTTTTCAACCTAAAACCATTCTTTATATCCCGTGGAAAAGAAAACATAAAAGGGTGAGCTCAAATGCTCAGTAGGGGTAATCAAAAGAAATATCAATCACATCATATTCATAAGAACATGACATTTTGGAAATCATAACCTGCAAAAGAGATCATAATATCATAACATGGGATAAATCATAGTAGTGAAATGTAATCTCAATAATCACAACTTAAAACATGAAACTTTGTGGTGTACACACATAATCATATAGAATCATTTCTTGGTATTCAAGACTCATTTCCAAGACTATCTTAGTGGACAAAGTCCATTTCTGAACCGAGTTCATTCCAAGTTTCAGTCCTGTTTCACTGAACCGGTTTAACCTGCCGTTCCAGCCATGTCTATCTCATGAGATATAAAATCGTTACCCAATGCATTTGAGGGAGATATAGGTCCCATCCATCTCATAATGATACCATTCTTATGTATGCTACAAACTCATAAACCATACATCATAGCATAACCCATGTAATAAAAATGGGAATCTTAAACATCGTGACATCATAAAACAATTCATATAAGATAAATAAATTCATAAAAGTACTTCCAACACAACATAATCAATTAAATGTAATAATAGGGATGAAAATAGAACCCTTTATTATCTTAGATGGAAAATAATTTTGATCAAACACTTGAACTCCATTCTTGAGGAAAATATCTTTTCTACTTCAAAAACATTTTCCTTTCTTAACAAGTCATACAATTTTAAACTAATAGAATTTGATTAAAAATAAACTTTAAAACTTGTAAAGGAAGAATCTTGGATATTTTGTTTTAAAAATCCATTCATTTCGTAGAAGTTAAAAAACATTCTTCTCGTACTTTTGTGGGAAAAGTCAAAAAGTACCTCGTACAAAAAACGACAAAAGATTCCTTTCATATATTTTACTAAAAATCACTAAAGGGTAAAATTGGATTTTAAAAATTGTACATGGTTGGAAATAATATTACATATTGATAAAACATGGATGTGGATGATAAAATACACCCCAGTATATTTCAATGAATAAACAATCTCGGATAAAGATGAGATTGTGATATTTTCCCTTACTTTAGGTCTGATTTGCTTCGTATGTGTCTGAACCTCCTATATAATGATTTAAATAATGTCATTGACTTATTAAAGAATCATAATCATTGTTAAGATATCATATATGGTTCACTTATGACTTTATATTACCCTTTCTTTTGTAAATTCCATGTTAAAGAGCGTTTTTGGTAAAATCGTTTCATTTGTTGTCCGTGTTTTGATTGTAATTATTCATATGATTACTTAGATAATTATTACATAATTATAGAATATAAAACATGATTTATATATAATATATATACAGAATATACATATATATAATAATCATTAAATGGAAGGAAATACACAACTCATGGGGACGGTAGGGCGTACGTACGCATGAATGCTGTTTTCATTTCCTTATTGAGTTGAATGGAATTAAGTAGATGACATACATATATATATAAATAAATCCAGTATAATTATTATTTCATATATTTCATGATTACTTATTATATATACTTTATAATCATTCATGAATTGTTAATGTGGAGAATGAATCTCAACGCGTCGTGGAGACGGTTGTCCGTACGTACGCACGAGCGGTGATATCGTTCTCATGATTGTGGAATTTTATTGGAGTGTATGTATACTATTTCAGAATCAGTATCACTTTACAATAATCATATATAGTTATTATGTACACCATTATACCCATCCAGGTAAGGTGGTGGTGGAAAATAGATTACACCACGGCGTGGAGACGGTATTTCGTACGTACGCACGCGCGGTGATCTTGTTTTCCGTAGGATGGATAGATGGTGAAATAGGGTTGTTTCATACTTATAATAACATATAAGTATATTATTGATACTTATGTTATTACTTCATAATGAAGCAACCTAAGAAGAATAAGTGGAAGAAGAAATAAAGTTGAAATAATCGGTAACGGACATTACCTCTTCTTTGAAGCCCCTCTTCGAGTCCTCCTCTTAGGGCACTAAAATTGGTCCTTGAAGAAGACAAAGACCTCTATTATGTTTCTAGTGAAGTGGAGAAGATAATTTGGCAGGGTTTGGCTGATCATGAAGGCTCAATGTGGTGTGAGTAAGGGAGGGAGGAGGTGACCTTTTATAAGGGAGGAGAGGGGCTCCTTTGGAAAAACTAAAAATATTATTTTATTATAAAGAAAAATTCGGTCTTAAATAGCTCCAAATTGAGTTATTTCGAAGATAAGGTGGGGATGGGTCTATATCCTCTCATCCAATATAATTTAGACAAGTTTAGGTTCCTATTTGAAAATTATAATTTATATTTAACATTAAGTTAGATAATTTTACTTTTATCGTGCCTTTTTGTGTTCTTACACTATAAGGTTAATAAACATACTATAAGAAGCCAAACGAATCCCAAGTTATTTAGTATTATATATATAAAGTTATATAAGTCATTTTTATGAACCGTAGAGTTTTAGGAATAAAAAAACAATTAATAATATAATATTTGTTTTAAAAACTATTTTATGTCAATTTTGACACTATTTAGTAATTGATTTTTTTTAAAATCATAATAGAGTGATTATTTCGAAAAAAATTAATTAAATAAATACTAACATGTCATAGTAACCTATAAACTTAGTGTAATTCATAAACTGTCTTAAATTACATTTATTTTTGTATTTATAACATCAATTATGTCAATATTTCATTAAGAAGATAATTACTGCATCATCATTGTGTCATAAATAAATTAAATTATTTAACGTCTAAAAATTACAAATAAAATACCATTATGTTGGAAATTGTTTTATCTTTCTATGTAATATTTATAGTTGAATTTATCTTATGTATTACCCTATATTTAAAATGATATACTTATTAAACTTTGATTTTTACTATTAAAACCCTTCTTTAAATAAATTAATAATAAATGACCTAATCTAATACAAGTGGGCCTAAATGGTCATATATTATTCCTAAGGTTGTTTATGGTTGAATTAAACTCATCCAATAGAATTAGGACATGTGTTAATGTAATAATAATATCATTTTTACCCTTAATTACCCTATTTACTTTTAACCGTGGTAAATAAAAGTAAAAAGTTACTATTCAACAAAAATTATTTTCATCTCATTGAACCAAATTTTATATACTAAAATAAACCATGTCTCTCATATTTTTGAAATTCCACTCACAAAAGCAGTAAAATTAAGTTTTATGAAAAAATTCAGTTTTTTAACTACCACTTCGTGGTTTCACTATTCATCAAAAAATGAATGTTTGCAGAAAAATACCAAAAATTAGGCCTAAGATATATCTGATATTATGAACTCAAAAATGACTTCTATTTCACCAAATTCAAAACATATCAATTTCATTAATTAATTTAAAAATTAATTCTCGTCGTCAAAACAAATAGTGTGTTCTTAATAGATGAAAACTATCAAAAGATTGACACTTGTTTATATCTGGTTTAAATGTGAAATTACATCCAATGACCAAAATTGTATTAAATTGTAAAAATATATTCTAAATATACATTAAAACCACTCAAATTATTAATCTATCACTATTAATTATTTCGATTGAAAAAGTTGTTTTTAATTAAAATTTTGAAATTTTCACTATTCATCAAAATATGAAAGTTATCCGAATGTTACCAAAATTTCACCCTAAGCTAATTTTGATAATCCGAATCAAAAAATGAAGTCCATTTTGAAAAATAAAATTTAAAAAATTTCAAAAAGTGGTTATTACTATTCATAACGACTAGTTTTAATAATATTTTAATAGCATATTGTTGTTTAGAGAAACTCGGTATTGCGTACTACACACGCTATCGAGGAAGGTCGCGATTGCGTGTAATGAAAGTCAAGTCAAGGATGTGTGTTGTGCAAGATCCTTTTGGTGTAGCGTACAACACAAGACATTACTGAAATAAAAAAAAATTTATAAAATCTCGGGGTGTTACATACATGATTTAGGAGTATGTTAATTTTAGGGCATAAGAAATCAATTTTCAGACAACAGTTTTCAATAAATATAATGATTTTATATTAAAATTTATTTTATCAGCCGCTTTAAATTTTATCATGAAAGAATATTATAAATTTTAATCATTAAGATAAATGTTTTTAAATAGGTTATTTTTATTTTGTAACAAAGGGAATAGTAACTGTTGTAACTATATGTCACCATGGTAAAGGGTAAATCAATCTATTCAGGTTAAACAAATTTGTGGTAGAGAACTAAATATCTATCTCACAAATTCATTTATTAAATTTGATGATGGTATTTGAAATTTCTTTATAAATTATTATAATATAGGGTATATTAGTACTACTTGTCTTTAATAATGACTAAAATATTATTTTACATAATGAATATATAAAAAACATTTATTTTTAGATTTTAATATCTCAAATATGTTTTCATAGGGATCAAAAGAGGTTATGAATGAATATAAAATATTATTTCGATTTTTTATTATTTTTTATATTATTTTTTTATTAATTTTAGTGATGATATAATAACATTAAATTATTGTGAAACTTTGATATAGTTCTTGAGGAAGTAGTAGAGAAATCAATGTAAAAAAGTAAAAAAATTAAATTAATATTTTATAGATTAAATGTGTAAAGATTTCTTTTTAATAAGTTATTCTAAAATATATTCAATGGTAAATGTTATTTATTTTAATTGCACGATATTATTTACTTAATTTATGTGAAATTAAATGTATCGTCACACAACTGAAATTATTGACATATAATGATTAAAAATATTTTGTAAATGATTAAAAAAATCAATAAAATTTATTTAATGTGGAAAAATTAGATGTTAAAATATTGAATATTTTATTTATTAACAGGTTTTGAGCCATTGGGAAATATATAAGTAAATTTATGACCCTTAATGACTAAAGATTTGGTTTCCTTGTTTAAATCTAAGAAGGGTTAATAAGGGAGTCAAAACAAAAGACAAGGTTAAAAATGAAAAACAATAATGTTAAAATAATAATTTTTCTATGTATTTTTACCATATAATATCCTAACATACATATTATTTCAGTCTTGATCCATTCAACAATTTTATGGTATATTTTAAATTTAAATTATTTACATAACACCAATAGTATCTTTTAACACACTAATAAAATAGCACCCCCTACTGTCATTTATACACAATGTTTGAGAAATATATCTCTAGAAATACATACCCTAATAACTTCATAGATCCATTTAATTTGTTCTCGAACTCATATTCTTCTACTAATAATATCATATAAAGACTAAAGGTGTAACCTAAAGGCGGTCTCCCAAAAAATATGTAATTGTCTTTACTATGTCCTCCCATGCTTATTTCTTATTTTAAACTCTCTAAATATTTTATAACCATAATATCATATTGAATCCATTATCAGCAGTATATTAATATGATGTTATGATTGTGGGAAACCATTTTCCACCACTTTTCCATCTATAGAAAATAAAGTCATCACTCCCACATATGCATGGACAACCGTCTCCACATATAGATGTAATTTATTTTCATCACTACACTACATAGATGGTTATAAATGTATAACTGATTAATATATATTATATTAATAAATTAATTCTGATTATTTAAATATATTATATCATTTACCTTATTACCCTTCAACCCGTTACAAATGATAACATAACCCATATAGATGTTTGGATATCCACAACCATGAACTGATGCAATTAATTTTTCACATTCAACATTTTTATATTTCTTAAAATATATATATATATATAATATATATATTATATTAATAACATTAATAACATTATGGAGATTATGGAACCATGACCATGATTCAATAACCATGAATTTTGAATCGAAAAATTCATAAATAATGAAGTAGTTAACCCCTGAAATAATAATAAAAATGAATTATTATTAATGAATTGACGATAAGATATTATAATTTAACCATGTATGGTATTATAAGTATGATTATTACTCACATATAGAATTATAATAAATTCAAATTTATTATATATGAGGTTAAAATCAATTATATATCATGTTATACATGAGGTAAGGGTTCATTTCATAATATTATTCTTACTCAAGATTATATATGTTTCAGTATATATTGGAGTAATTATATGATATATTTATCTTAAACATAATATAAATTCATATAATCTAGTTATTTATGTTGTTCTCTAGTATTAGTTCAATATTTTCCATGACACTCAAAATGAATAGAAAATTATATAATGAAAATTGATTTTTTTTCTATTAAGCTATGATTATTTTGTCCCATTTACATTTTTTCTCTAAAAAATTTCAATAATGTGTTTAATATTCACCAATTAATTATTCAATTCGTTTTCACACTTTTTAAATTTATAGATTTTTTTCAAATGAGGTACTTTTTCCTACGATGTGAATGGAATCTCTGAATTAACATATACTGAATGAAATGATTTTCCCACTACCATGACTATTATTTTTATTGATACTTCCATTACACATTATAATATATTATTTAAAATAAGTTTTTATCAAAATAATATATAAATTTTAATGATTAAAATTGGTAATTCTATAAACAATTGTTCACGTGAACCTTTAAAAATTATTTTAATTTATGTCAATATCCTTTTAGTTTAATTATTATTAAATATTTATATGACTTAACGATACAACCCATCATAACACTCTAGATGGTTTCTAGACTTGTTTCTCCTTTGATTGACTTGTAAATTTCATGATATTTCTTATGATATTTTAAAAAAATGAATTTTTATGTTTATTATATATTAAATTGTTATTCATTCCATTCATATAATTTATGAATTTGAAATAGTTTGTAAACTATTTAGTCTAAAATTATAGTCTCCTGAGACATCAATAAATCTAAAGAGAAAAACTATCCTCGGTATTTTTTATATGCCTACCCAATTTATTATGTTATCTTGTCAAAATTATGTTATGTTATATATATATGATATCATGGAACAAGGTCTTGATGGAAGGAATATTATATTATAAATTATGTATTTTGTTATTTTGGATTCAATTATTATTATCAATGTTTTTTTATTGATTGTTATGTAATCAATGGATATATATCTATTTTTTGTTATTAGTTATATCTAATATTTGATTATTGTTTATCTCTATCATATTATCTGTTCTTATTTTATTATATAATAGTTTATATGGTATGCTTTCGCTTACTAATAACATTATATAACACTTTATTATGTTTTATTCTCTCTTGGATTAAAATGAATTTATGGATATATTAGATTAAATACTGAAGTTATCAGAACAATTTTTTTCTATTATTATGTGTTTTCAAATGTAATGTGAGAATCATTTATGTTTCTATCCACCAATACTACTAAACAATTCAATACTTTATCATCTGATATCATGTATCTTATGACAATATAGTATGATAACTGTTGACATTGTGTTACTAGAGCCTGCATGTTACATCAAAATACTAGTATCTTACATGTTCTAGTGAGCTGGTATGTGGGAAAAGTGATGAGGCTCCAAAGGGTTCAAATGAAAATCATCTTTTATCCAAAAACTCATTTATCGTTTTGAGTGTATATAGGGTTGTATTATGATTTCGTCTCTTAAATATTCTATACACAACATTAATTCCATAGAAGTACATTTAAAATAAATGGCCCATCCAGATACATTGGAATATGATACAGGATTTCTGTATGGACTTTGATGGATCCTGGGTAAATTTTTTTGGGTTTTCATATAATAGATATAATGAATCATTCATCAAAAAATGGATCAATTTGATGTATGGTATGATATTTAGTGTATATTTATATTATGGTAAGTCATGTTTGGGGAGTCTGTGATCCATGGTCTATATGTGGTCGATATTATAATGGAGAATACCTAAGTATTTTGTGAGGGGAAGAAAGTGGCAGAGGCCTACTATAAGATTTCAGATGACCCTAGAAAATTACCCCTATAGTTTATGGGTTAATACAAAGTTATCTTGAGGGTTCCCCTCATTTTGGATGATAATGTTTTGGTCATGGATGTAGGCTCTCTCTATAGATTGTTTCAAATTTTGAGGTTTTGGAGCATTTTATCAATGTGGATTATCAGTTGGAACTACCACTATTGTTGGGAAAGATCCAAAATATCTTCCATGTGTTCCAATGTTTATGGTATCTCATGATTACTCCCATGTAATAGACTAGGTATAGTGGGATATTAATAATGATGTCAAATTTGTTGAGTTAATGGTTAAGACCCATTTTTTATGGGTGAAGGTTTTCATTGAGATATTTATAAATATATTTTTTTTTCTATAGATTGATGAAAGTCTGGTGGGTGGATAATACTTATAAGATGGAGTGAAAAATGTCAGCTCAATACCGCAAGTTTATTTAACTTTTCTCTGATATTATTTTTGATTTTTTATAATACATTTCTTTTTTATGAGAATGTTATTAATGTTTCATGGATTCACTCTCCCTTGTGAGGTATTGGTTGTGTTATATTTTCATGAGATCCTTGAGAGTTATATCATTGGGTGGTTGTTTATATCACTTTTTTCCTTCATTCTGTCTTGGATTAAAATTTTATTGAATTCGAATTGTTTAAGAGGTGACTAATGTAATAATTTGGATTTATATATCATTTTATTTGTTTTCAATTTGGAATAGAAGTGTTGTGAGGGATTTTAGTCGATATTTGGAGGCTATAAATCATATTCTATCTATTTATGTGGTCACCATAATACATTGGAGGGTATGATACTGGTCATTTTGAAGCATTATTGAAATAATGATCATAGGGTAGGCAATTTCGTCTATGCGTCTTGGAAGTGTGTCTGTTTTGGAGAAGGTTATGAGGCACATGGCACACCATGTTATTTGAGACACAAATTATTGATTATTAGATTCTCTTTTCTGCATTAGGTTAGTATATAATCGATTTTCATGAGGTTAAGTCTCACATAAGGGTCATCTCTTTGGTATCATTTCAATTATATATATGGATTTGGCCATTTCGTGTGGGAGTGAACCATGGTGAGTGAGATGTAATAATTACCATTTTAGAGAGAATTTTACATGGGATGTCAAGTTATGTAAAAAAATATATGGAAAAAAGAACTATCTCATAATTTTGAGGATATTTTAATGGTATTGAAGTTGGGGAATTTGGTTTTTAGAAATGGGTAGTGTGCAGAACACTGCATTATAATTCATTGAAAGGTTAGTCAAATAAGCTAAATATTATTCTATATTCCATGGTAGGATGGGAATGGTTTGCTACATGGAGGAGTCTAGTGGAGAGATGATAAGGTGAAATACATATTTTTGGGAATTTATATACCTATGCCTTTGATGTGAATAGAAAAAACAACTAAGGAATCCCAACCCCAATATTTATGAGGCCATCTTGGCGGTCAAAATGATTTGTCATTGGTTTATCAAACACATGGAATATGGTGTTCTAATGATTTAATTATATATCACCCATTTAATAATGATTGTAACACCCAAGACAGTTATGAAAAATATTTTCATTTTATTTTATCAAATTAATATTTCACTACACACAAAACTATCTTGGATTTCTTTACACACTATCGCGACCTTCCTCGATAGCTTGTGTCGTACGCAATACCGTGTATCACTGAACAACGATATGCTATTAAATTATTATTAAAACTAGCCGTTATGAATAGTATTACCTTCTTTTTGAAAATATTTAATTTTTATTTTTCATAACGGACTTCATTTTTGGATTCGGAATATCTAAATTTGACTAGAGTGAAATTTTGGTATTTTTCTGAAAACATTCAATTTTTGATGAATAGTGAAAACACTCGGTTACTATTTAAAACCTGCCTTTTTTATTTAAATAATTATTTATTTTATTTAAACGTATTTTAGATAAAAATTGATACATAATACCTATATAATATCCATTCAATTCATTGGAGTCATTTTATAAAAATTTTAGATATATAAAAATTTTATTGAACTTTTCACCGTCTTTTACCCACCTCGTAGGAGAATTTCCAAATTCACAAAAAACATAATTTTACCGCTTCTGTGAGTGAAATTTAAAAAATACAAGAGACATGGTTAATATAAAGGACTAAAATGTGGTTCAATGAGATGAAAATATTTTTTTGTGAATAGTAACTGTTTTCTTTTTTTTACCATGGTTAAAAGTAAATTGGGTAATTAAGGGTAAAAATGATATTATTATTACATTAACACATGTCCTAATTCTATTGGATAAGTGTAATTCGACCAGAAACTACCTTTGGAATAAAATATGACCATTTAGGCCCACATGGATTAGATTATGACATTTAATATTAATTTATTTAAAGAAGGGTTAAAATAGTTAAAATCAAAGTTTAATAAGTAAATAATTTTTAATATAGGGTTATACATAAGATAAATTCTACTATAAATATTACATATAAACCTACAAATATTTCATACATAATGGTATTTTATTTATTATTTTTAGACATTAAATAAGTTAAATTATTTATGACATAATGATGATGATGTAATTATCTTATTAACGAAATATTGATATAATTAATGTTATAAATAACCAAATAAATGTAATTTGAATCTTTTTATGAATTGAACAAATTTTATATGTTAATATGACATGTTATTATTGATTTAATTAAATTTTTTTGAACTAATATTTCTATTATGATTTTCAAAAAAATCAATTATCAAATTGTGTCAAAATTGACATAAAATTGTTTTTAAAACAAATATTATATTATTAATTTTATTTTATTCCTAAAAATATACGGTTCTGCCAAATGACTTATATAAGGTTATATATATTAATAATAAACAACTTGGGGTTCGTTTGGCTAGTTATAGTAAGTTCATTAACCTTATAGTGTAAGAAAACAAGAAGACACGGTAAAAGTTAAATTATCGAACTTAAAGTTAAATCAAAATGACTAGGTTAAAATAGATACATAAACTTGTCTAAATTATATTAGATGAGAGTATTTCAACCCATACGCACCTTAGATTTAAAATAAATCCATTTGGAGCAATTAAGAACCGAATATGACTTTATAATAAAATATTATTTTTTGTTTTTCCAAAGGCGCCCCTCTCCTCCCTTATGAAAGGGAACATCCTCCCTCTCTTCATCACATCACATTGAGACTTCACGCTCGCCCAACCCCAGAAAAATTATCTTCTCCACTTCCCTAGAAACATCTTAGAGGTCTTGGTATTCTTCATAGACCAATTTTAGTGCCCTAAGTGGAGGTCATAAAGAGGCGCTTCAAAGAAGAGGTAATGTTCGTTACTGGTTCTTTCAACCTTATTTCTTCTTCCAATTCTTCTTATTTAGTTGTTTCATTATGAAGTAATGACATAAGTATCACTCATATACTGGTATGTTATTATAAGTATGAAACAACCATATTTCACCATCTATCCATCCTACGGAAAATGAAATCACCGCGCGTGCGTACGTACGAAATACCATCTCCACGAAGTGGTGTAATCTATTTTCCACCACCTTACTTGGATGGTCATAATGGTGTAAATAATAACTATATATGATTATTTTAAAGTTATATTGATTCTTAAATAGTATCCATACACTCCAATTCAATTACACGATCATGGGAACGATATCATCGCTCGTGCATACATACGGAATATCGTCTCCACGATGTGATGCGACTCGTTCTACATGATCTTCATTGCATAATGATTATATAAATTAATTTAATGAAGGAATACGATATATATTACACTAATACCATTATGTAAATTAGGTATGTATAACCTAAAGAGAACAATAAGAATTTATTCGACAAAACACGCATAAGAACAAAATGTAATAAACACCTAAATAACAAGTAGAAATGAAATTTTACTAATAAGAAGCTAATAATATGGTCATATATGATATCATAACAATGAGTATGATTCTTGAATAAGTAAATGACATTAGTTAAATCATTATACAGGAGGTTCGGAGACTAACGAAGCAAATCATACCTAAGGTAAGGGAAAATATCACCATCTCATTTTTATCCGAGATTGATTATATTTTGGTATTTACTGGGGTGTATTTTATCATCCATATACATATTTCCTCAATATATAATAATATTTCTATCCTAATACAAATCTTTAAATCCAATTTTACCCTTAGGATAGTTTTTAGTAAATTATATGAAAGGATTCTTTTGTCGTTTTTCATATGAGGCACTTTTTTACTTTTCCGAAAAAAGTATGATAAGAATGTTTTTTAACTTATACAGCATGAATGAATTTTTAAAACATTATTTCCATGAATCTTACTTTACAAGTTTTCAATTTTATTTTTAATCAACTTCATTTAGTTTAAAATTATATGACATGTTATAAAAGGAAAATGTTTTTTAAGTAGAAAGGATATTTTCCTCAAGAATGGAGTTCAAGTGTTTTATAACCATTATTTTCCATCTAAGATAATATAGGGGTTCATTTCTATCCCTATTATCACATTGAATTTATTATGTTGTGATGGAACTATTTTTATGAATTTTTTTATCTTATATTAATTATTTTATGATGTTATGATGTTTAAGAATCCCATTTTTATTACATGGGTTATGCTATGATGTATGATTTATGTTTTTGTGGCACACATAAGAATGGTTTAATTATGAGATGGGTGAGACCTATATCTCCCTCCAATGCATTGGGTAATGATTTATATATCTTGAGATACACATGGATGGAACGGAAGGTTAAACAGGATCAGTGAAACAGAAATGAAACGAGGAGTGAAGTCGGTTTAGAAATGGAATTTGTCCGCTAAGATAGTCTTGGCAATGAGTCTGGAATACTAAGAAATGATTCTCTATTATAATGTGTGTATTCCATAATGTTTCATGTTTTAAGTTATGATTATTGGGATTACATTTCACTACTATTATTTATCCCATGTTATGAAATTATGATATCTTTTGCAGGTTATGATTTCCAAAATGTTATGTTCTTATAAATATGATGTGATTGATATTTCTTTTGTTTACCCTTACTGAGCATTTGAGCTCACACTTTTGTATGTCTTCTTTCCCCAGGTTAGAAAGAAGTTTATTAAGTAGGAAATTACAAAGGTACTCTAGATATGATGAAATAAATGGAAGACAATGTAGATGCTTTATGAGATAGATGTTTTTGTTTCCTAGTTTTCGAAGACACTATACCTATACGGTCCATTCATGGTTTTGTTATATGTTGTAATAAGTGTGCTTCAATATTGAAGTATTAAAAATGTATGTAAATTATGGGTCGTTATAGTTGGTATCAGAGGGAGGTTATAGTCAACCTTTGGAAATTAGGATGTGAATTCCTTAGTAAGAACCCTAAGGATAAGTCTAAGCATAGAACACAATCTTAGTGTTTTAGAAATTTCCATGAACAACCTATGATAAGACCTTAAGTGGGAAATATTATTCTTGATTATGGGTTTTTTCTGTTACAATTAGTGTTACCCACACAATTCTTCTTGGTTTTAGTCAATGGCTGGAACCTGAAGAAACTGTGTTAATGTAGAATGCGATGGGCAATGCAATGATTATCCCCCTGAGCAACCAAATGTTATGGGAGACGGAATGAGAAATCTTGTATCCATGCTCACAAAACATTCACAAGCTATGAATAATACAGAACTTACAAATGAGAAAATGAAGGAGCCACATTCTGTTGAATACTTCATGAGGCAGCATCCACCCTAATTTTGCGGGTCTACTAATCTATTAGTGGCTGGACAATGGATCAGTACCACTAAAATGATATTTTAAGTTCATCAATGTTCTGAACATGATAAATTCATCTTAACAGTTTATCAATTGGAAGGTGATGCTGATAAATGGAGGAATCTTATTAGAAATATGAGGCAAAGGGATGAAATTGAGTCCATGGAATGGGACGAGTTTAAGAACTTATTTTTCAATAAGTACTTCCCTCGTATTCTTTGAACAATGATGGATAAGGAGTTTACTGAACTAAAAAAAGGATGATGAATCTGTTGGTACCTACAAAGATACTTTTACAAGACTTGCAAGATACGCTTCTGGTATTATTATCCAACTAGAGAGTAAGATCGATCGATTCTTTAGTGGATTAAAACCAAGTCTTCGAAAGGTGTTTTCCATAAGGGACTTCAATAGCTACAAGGAAATCGTTCGATGTGCTATCAATGTTGAGATGGAGATTGGAGTAACCCATAAGTCATATGGGTTTGATAAGAAGAAGAAAATGGAATTTAAAGGAAAATCTAAAGAGTACACTGAAAAGAAGATGAGTTTTCCCTTATGCTCAATTTGTGGAAAGAAACATGAAGGAAATTGTCTTAAGGGGACAAGAAAATGTTATAAGTGTGGAAAATAAGGTCATCGGGAAATTGACTATCGAAATAATGGGAAGAAAATGTCTAATGATGAAAACAAAGGAAGGGATACACAGAATAAAACTAATACACTTCAATGTTTCAAGTGCAAGGAGATGGGGCATTATTCCAATAAATGCCCAAATCCAAGGGATGAAGATGATGATTGACTTCAAGAAACTCTTAAGGCTAAAGAAAAAGGAAAGTCACATGCAATTACTATCGGCAATGTGGAGTATGACAACGAAGTGGTGAGAGGTACTTTTACCATCCACTCTAAAGTATCAAATGTTTTATTTGATTCTGGATCCACCCACTATTTTATTTCTGATGAATTTTCTAAGGGTATCTCAATATTACATCAACAATTAGTTGTTGAGTTGGCTAAAAAAACTCCTATTGGAACAACAGTTGCATCAAAAGTTTATAATTCTTCTCTGATTGAAGTTTTTGTGAAAGTGATTCCTGAAAATCTTGTGATCCTTCCTATAGTAAAATTTGATGTGATTCGTGGCATGGATTGGCTTTCTCTATATGGAGCTCATATCAATTTCCAAATAAGGAAAGTCACATTTCATATTCCAGATCAATCTATGATCATCTATCAATGCAAGGATGAACATAACCATCCAGAAAAATTTTCTTCCATCTTTTGGGTTTTGATTCCACTAAATTAAAGTTAGTTATCTAAAATGGTGGGTGATAAACTCACGATTAAGAATATTCCAATTTTTCAAACGTTTTATGATGTCTTTCTGAAGGAATTTTCGGGTCTTCCACCAAATCGTGAAGTTGAGTTTTCAATAGAACTCGTACCAGGTGCTTTGCCAATTTCATATACATCTTATAGAATGGCCCCAATGGAGTTGAAATAATTGAAGAAGGAAATCCAAGATAATCTTGATAAGGGATTCATACGCCCTAGTGCGTCACCTTGGGGAGAACCTGTTCTGTTTGTTGGGAAGAAATATAGATCAATGAGACTCTGTATTGATTATCGATAACTTAACAAGATCACTATCAAGAACAAATATCATATCCCATTTATTGATGAATTATTTGACCAACTACGCGGAGCTCAATACTTTTCCAAGATTGATCTTTGTTCAGGGTATCATCAATTAAGGGTCAAAAGGGAGGATATACCAAAGATGACTCTCTATACAAGCTATGGACACTATGAATTTATAGTGATGCCATTTGTTCTTAATAATACCCCTGCTATCTTCATGGATATGATGAATAGAGTCTTTAGAGACTATCTTGATAAGTTGTTGGTAGTCTTAATAGACTATATTCATGTATATTCAAAGAGCAAAAAAGAACAAGAAGATCACTTGAGAATTATATTGAAGATCCTGAGAAAGGAGAAGCATTATGCCAAATTTACCTAGTATAAATGTTGGCTTCAAAAAGTTGCATTTTTGGGTCACGTAATCTCAAAAGTGGGGATATCTGTGGATCTAGCAAAAACAGAGGTTATCGAAAGATGGTCGAGACCAATAAAAGTAACTGAGATCCGAAGTTTTCTTGGATTGGATGGATATTATCGACGTTTTGTGAAAGATTTTTCACGATTATCTAATTAAATCACCAAGTTGACTTGGAAAGGAGTTACATTTTTTGGATGGATGAATGTGAAGAGAATTTCAAGGAGTTTAAATGAAGGTTATCCAGTGCACCTGTACTCACACTTCCTTGTAGTTGAGAAAGGTTTTTGATCTACAGTGATGAATCCAAGAAGGGTCTAGGGTGTGTTCTTATGAAAAATTATATGGTGATATCTTATGCCTCACGACAATTGAAAATCAATGAGAAAAATTACGCAACTCGTGATTTGGAGTTAGCTACGGTAATCTTTGCATTCAAGATTTAGAGGAATTATCTTAATGGAGAAAGGTGTGATATTTATACAGATCATAAAAGTTTAAAGTATATTTTCACACAAAAGGAGCTGAATATGCGCCAAATAAGATGGTTGGAGCTTATTGAGGATTACGACTGCTCAATTCATTACCACCCTGGGAAAGAAAACAAGGCGGCAGATGCATTAAGTCGACAAGTCCATGCTAGCTTATCCCTGATGAGGATCAAAAAAGATCCAACATTTATTGATTTAAAAAGGATGGATCTTGGAATTATAATCAAATGGGAAAATCGTATCTTTCTCAAATGAATGTTCAACCTTCTATACATGTGACGATTAAATAGGTGCAGAAAGAAGATGTAGAGTTACAATATAAGGTGAGAAATATTCCTGAATTCAACCTTGATTTTGATGGGATAATAATGTTCTGGAATCGGGTTTGTGTTCCTCCCATCCCAGAATTAAAGAAGGAGCTGCTGGATGAGGCTCATAGTTCTTCATTCTCTATTCATCCTAGAAGCACAATGATTTATAGGGACCTAAAAGAGTACTTCTGGTGGGATGGCATGAAAAGAGATGTTTTTGAATATGTCTCTCGATGCTTGGTTTGTCAGCAAGTTAAAGCTGAGAGATAGATTTCTAAGGGGATGTTACAACCATTACCCATAACAGAATGGAAATGGGAAAACATCACTATAGACTTTGTCACTAGACTTCCTAAAACATCCAAAGGCAATAATGCTATCTAGGTCATAGTTGATCGTCTTACAATGTTATCACACTTCATTGATATTAAATAAGATTTCCCTCTGGATTAGCTATCAAGGATATATGTTATGGAAGTGGGAAGATTGCATGGTGTACCACTTTCTATTATATCTGATCGGGATCCAAGGTTTACCTCAACATTCTGGTGAAGTCTTCATCATACACTAGATACAGAGTTGAGTTTCAGCACTGCTTATCATCCTCATACAGAAGGTCAGTCTGAGAGGACAATTTCAACTCCAGAAGATATGTTGAGAGCTTGCTCTATGGATTTCAATGAAGTTGGGACCAACACCTACCTTTTGTGGAATTTTCTTATAATAATAGATTTCACTATAATATTCATATGGCTCCTTATGAAGCTCTCTCTAGAAAGAAATGCAAGACTCCAGCTTGCTGGGATGAAGTTGGGGAAAAAATCTATTAGGACCTGATCTTGTTGATGAGATGGCAGAAAAGGTCAGATCTATTCAAAAACATATAAGAATAGATCATAGCCGACAAAAAAGTTATGCCAACAACCGAAGAAAAGACCTAGAGTTTGAGGTGGGTGATAATGTGTTCTTAAAAATATCTCCTTGGAAGAGAGTAATGAGAATTGAAATGAAGGGAAAGCTGAGCCCTGGGTATATCGGTCCTTTTGAAATACTGGATCTTGTTGGGAAGGTAGCTTACCGATTGGCGCTTCCACCTAATCTCTCTCAAGTTCACGATGTGTTCCATGTATCTCTCCTGGGGAAGTACATACCTGATCCTTCGCATGTTCTCAGCTCAGTAGTTGTACAGTTGGAGCAAGATCATTCTTATGAAGAATAGCCGATAGAGATTCTAGATCGTAGCAAAAAAGTACTATGGAACAAGACCAATCTCTTGGTGAAAGTTTTATGGAGGAACCACCAATTAGAATAAGCTACATGGGAGCTTGAGGATATGATGAGGGAGAGGTATCCTCATCTTTTTGTTACAAAGTGACGAATTTCGAGGGAAAAATTCATTTTAAGGGGTGTAGAATGTAACACTCGAGAAATTTATGAGAAATATTTTGTTTTTATGTTATCAAAGGAATCATCACTACACCCAACACTAGCATGGCTTGATTTACACGCAATCACAACCTTCCTCGATAGTTTGCGTCATATGCAATACCGAGTTTCACTAAACAATGATATGCTATCTAAATATTATTAAAACTAGCCGTTAGGAATTTTAATACGCACTTTTTGAAATTTTGTAATTATTATCTCCCAAAATGGACTTCATTTTTGGATTCAGAATATCAAAATTATCCTAGGGTGAAATTTTTGTATTTTTCTGAAAACTGTCATTTTTTTATGAATAGTGAAAAGACTGGGTTACTATTTAAAAACTATCTTTTTATTTAAATAATTATTTATTTTATTTAAAATTATTTTAGGTCAAAATTGATACATAATACATATATAACTTCAATTCAATTCACTGGAGTCATTTTTTAATAATTTTAGATATATAAAATTTTTATTGAACTTTTCACCATCTTTTACTCACCTCCTAGGATAATTTCCAAATTCACATAAAAAATAATTTTACCACTTCTGTGAGTGGAATTACGAAAATCCGAGAGACATTGTTAATATCAAGAAATAAAATGTGGTTCAATGAGATGAAAATAATTTTTGATGAATAGTAACTTTTTAATTTTCTTCCACGGATAAAAGTAAATAGGGTAATTAAGGGTTAAAATGATATTATTATTACCCTAACACATGTAGTAATTCTATTAGATAAGTTTACATCGACCAAAAACAACCTTAGGAATAAAATATGAACATTTAGTCTCACATGGATTAGATTAGGACATTTAATATTAATTTATTTAAAGAAGGGTTAAAATAGTTAAAATCAATGTTTAATAAGTAAATCATTTTTAATATAGGGTTATACATAAGATAAATTAGAATATAAATATTTATTAGAAATATAATAATATTTCCTACATAATGGTATTTATTTATAATTTTTAGACATTAAATAATTTAGTTTATTTATAACACAATGATGATGCAGTAATTTTCTTATTAATGAAATATTAACATAATTGACGTTATAAATACACAAATAAATGTAATTTGAGTCCTTAAATGAATTAAACTAATTTTATATGTTAATATTACATGTTAGAATTAATTTAATTAACTTTTTTCGAACTAATCTTTCTGTTATGATTTTCACAGAAATCAGTTACCAAATATTGTCAAAATAGACATAAAATTGTTTTTAAAACAACTATTATCTTATTAATTGTTATTTTATTCCTAAAAAGTTAAGGATCGGAAAAATGACTTATTTATGGTTATATATATTAATAATAAACAACTTGGGGTTCTTTTGGCTTGTTATTGTATGTTTATTAGTCTTATAGTGTAAGAAAACAAGAAGACACGGTAAAAGTTAAATTATCTAACTTAAAGTTAAATCTAAATGATAAGGATAAAATAGATACCTAAACATGTCTAAATTACATTGGATGAGAGTATTTCGACCCATACCCACCTTAGCTTCGAAATAAATCAATTTGGAGCTATTAATAACTGAATATGACTTTATAATAAAATAATATATTTTTTGTTTTTCCAAAGGTGCCCCACTCCTCCCTTATAAATGGGCACTGCCCCCCTCTCTTCCTCGCATCACATTGAGCCTTCAAGATCAGACAACCCCTGACAAATTATCTTCTCATCTTCCCTAGAAACATCCTGGAGGTCTTGGTCTTCTTCAAAGACCAATTTTAGTGCCCTAAGAGGAGGTCTCAAAGAGACGCTTCAAAGAAGTTGTAATGTCTGTTACAAATTCTTTCAACTTTATTTCTTCTTCCACTTCTTATTCGTTAGTTTTTTCATTATGAAGTTATAACATCAGTATCCCTCATATATCGGTATGTTATTATTAGTGTGAAACAACCATACTTCACCATCTATCCATCCTACGGAAAACAAAATCACCACGCGTGCGTACGGAATACCGTCTCCACGCCGTGGTGTAATCTATTTTCCACCACCACCTTACTTGGATGGGTATAATGGTGTAATTATTAACTATATATGATTATTTTAAACTGATATTGATTCTGAAATAGTATTCATACACTCCAATACAATTCCACGATCATGGGAACGATATCATCGCTCGTGCGTACGTACGGAATACCGTCTCCACGATGTGATGTTACTTGTTCTGCATGATCTTCATTGAATAATGATTATATAAATTAATTGAATGAATTAATATGATATATATTACACTAATACCATTCTGGATATGAGGTATCTATAACCTAAAGATAACAATAAGAATTTATTCGACAAAACACACATAAGAACAAAAAGTAATAAACACCTGAATAACAAGTAGCAATGAAATGTTAATAATAAAGAAGCTAATAATATTTCCATATATGATATCATGTCAATGAGTATGATTCTGTAATAAGTCAATGAAATTATCTAAATCATTATACAGGAGTTTAGGACACTTACGAAGGAAATCGGACCTATGGAAAGGGAAAATATCACAATCTCATTTTTATCCGAGATTGTTTGTACTTTTGTTTTTACTGGGGTGTATTTTATCATCCAAATCTATGTTTACTCAATATCTAATATTATTTCAATCCTAATAAAATTTTTTAAATCCAATTTTACCCTTCGGAGCATTTTTATTAAAATATATGAAAAGAATCTTTTGTCATTTTTCGTACGAGGTACTTTTTTACTTTTTTGACAAAAGTACGAGAAGAATGTTTTTTTAACTTATACGGCATGAGTGAATTTTTAAAAAATTATTTCCAAGAAGATTACTTTAAAAGTTTTCATGTTTATTTTTAATCATCATCTTTTAGTTTAAAATTGTATGACATGTTAAGAAATGGAAATGTTTTTTAAGTAGAAAGGATATTTTACTCAAGAATAGAGTTTAAGTGTTTTATCAAAATTATTTTCCATCTAAGATAATATAGGGTTATATTTATATCCCTATTATTACATTGATTTGATTTTGTTGTGATGGAATTATTTTTATAAATTCCTTTATCTTATATTAATTGTTTTATGATGTCATGATGTTTAGGAATCCCATTTTTATTACAGGGGTTATGCTATGATGTATGTTTTATGATTTTTTGAAACACATAAGAATGGTTTCATTATGAGATGTGTGGGACCTATATCTCCCTCCAATGCATTGGGAAATGATTTATATCTCATGAGATAGACATGGCTGGAATGGTAGGTTAAAACGGTTCAATGAAACAGGACTGAAATGAGGAGTGAACTCGGTTCAAAAATGGACTTTGTCCGCTAAGATAGTCTTGGAAATGTGTCTTGACTACTAAGAAATGATTATCTATGATTATATGTGTATTTGACAATGTTTCATGTTTTAAGTTATGATTATTGGGATTATATTTCACTACTATGATTTATCCCATGTTATGAAATTATGATCTCTTTTGCAGGTTAAGATTTCCAAAATGTTATGTTCTTAGGAATATGATGTGATTGATATTTCTTTTGTTTACCCTTACTGAGCATTTGAGCTCACCCTTTTGTATGTTTTCTTTCCCCAGGTCAGGAAGAAAGTTATTAAGTAGCAGATACCAAAAGGGACTCTAGATATGATGAAATAAATTGGAGACAATGTAGATTCTTTATGAACCAGTTGTTTATGTTTCCCAGTTTCCAAAGACTCTATTCATATACAGTCCTTTCATGGTTTTTTATATGTTGTAATAAGTTTGCTTTAATTTTGAAGTATTAATAATGTATGTAAATTATGGGTCATTATAGTGATAATCATGGCAGAAAGGCACTTCAATACTCAATGGAGGAGGTTATTCAAACAACCAATATAAATATTATATACCAGATCTCTTGGTCTAGATTTCCACTTCATATTAAAAAACTTAGCTGACCCCTATTACACTCATAAATTCCAAAAATCATCTATTTAGAGTTGAACACTTTTATTCATCTAGATTGATGTCTCAGATCGAGGTTCTCTCCCTCCTTACAAATTTTCATGATTCCCCTTGTTATTCTTTTTTCAAATGTTCATTTTCATATAGTACCACTATTTTGGTATAATATTTTATAAAATATAACTTTTTGTGGATTTGGATATGTTCTATTGATAATTAAATTATGTTTGTAGGTTTTTCCTTATATGGTAGTTAATCCCCGATCATAAGTTCCTATATGAAGAATGTTCAACTTATAATCAAGGTAAGGGGGTTGTCTCCCTCATTATATTGAGAATATATAGAATTTTCATTAATCTGTGTTCTTTTGGGTGGAAATTAAGAGTTTGGAAAACAATACAATCCATTAGATTAAAGTAATTTAAAAATATAATGTAGTTATAATTTATGATTTATCAATTTTATATTATTTTCCTTTTGTGAACATATATTGGTAAATGGTAATATAATGAAACTATGTTTATTTTGTGACAAGTGTTGTGATTATTAAAAAAATATTTTATGTACTCATATCTCAAAAAATATGAAGCACATATATATAGATAAAATTTTTATGTGTATAAATCATGAGATCTTGTTCAAATCCCCAAGAAATAATTTTTGAAATTTTATATATTCCCACCAATGATATGAAATTCAATTTTGAGGTTCTTTTATTTGGATATAAGTGTACTTTTCTTATTATTTCAATTGCTCTGCAGATTAGATGGGGTTTTTAAGGTGATGGTGGTGACCAGTTTGTGTACGAAATTTGATGAGTATTGGGCTTATAATTGGATGGATCATGATGAGGTGATGGATTATTGTGGTGGTATATTGTGGAAAATTATGATCTTATTAGATTTTTGATATGATGGTTGGGTGATGTGGTTACTCTTAGGAGGATGGTTGGTTCTATTTTAAGGGGGATTATATTTTCTCATTAGATTTCAGATGGGGATTAAAATTGTAATAATAAAATAAAATTTTGAATGGAAATGAAATTTATGTTGGATAATAATGATATAGTTTTCTACAAATGAAATTTCAATGAATTAGAATAAACATGGATTTCGGAGGCAATTTTTTTTGTTAAAATTTTGATGGACAATGTAATATATGGTTATTGTGTGGTAAATTTTAATTTCTAGAAAATGACTAACATATACCTATAATAGTGGAATTTTGGATTGTTTGTGTGTATATTTTAAAAGATGTTTTACATTTAGTGGTTGAAACAGTTAGTGGAGGTTTTTACGAGACATTGTGATAGTGTGTGGTTAAGAATAATGACATTAATATGAACCCTTAGGCTAGGTATAGTGTGAGATTATATACACATTTACATTCAGGTTATTTATTTACATTCCTCCACCAATTTATATTACTATTTACATTAACCCAAATTATTTGGGAGGGGGTTCCTTAATATCTAAGTTATTGAGGGAATAGATGTCCGATTATGGAAACAACATGGATCTTACTGCATTAGTAGTGTGATGTGATGATTCTAGGTAACTTTTGAGTACCAATTGATTATGGAATAGATTATAGTGATTCATGGTGATAATAGGATACAATATCTGGTGGGGGTTATCCATTGTATAAGGATTTCATGAGGTTGATTTCATTAATGTTCAGGACACCATAATACATAGTTATGATTTTTTGGTTGGATAAATGATATCATAAATTATGAAATGGAAGAATTAGGTAATATGTTGATATTTACTAATTCAAGCACATGTTGATTGGTTGGGGGGGTAATGTTGTCAGTAGGGTTATAAACTAACCCATATCAGATATGATTTGATACGAAATTACTGGTACATAGAAGTTATGTGAGCATTAGTCAATTGACATTAAGGAGCAAGAGTGAAAAACACAACGAGGAAGTGTATACATGGTTACACAATATATGTTATTATAAATTATCAAAATATATGGGGTGTTTTATTTGGTGACTGAACCTAGATGATGTTTTGGATTGTTAGTGGACTTATTTTGGTTCTTGTGAGTTCTGTTTTTGGTCTACTAGTTCATTTGTAATCATGTTTCAATTTTTCAGTGGATACAATCGGTATAATATTATTGAGTATACATTTTATTCTAACCAAATATATATTAATTTTTTTTACTTCCCTTTTTGTTTTTCATGACTTATTTAAACACTACTAGCTAGGAGGTTGGAGTCATAGTTGACTTGCTGCTTTAGAATTCCAATTGGAATAGTTTTAATTTGAAGAATTATATTTGTATTTATTGAATTCTATTATGGTATATTGATTTATATTCTATTCAATTATGAGTTTATTTTGTGTTTTTTTATATTATCTCTCAAACCATTCTATATTTTTTTGGAAATTCCTCCGATATATGTGTTTTATACCATCAGTGTTAGTCATCAACTAGAGCCCTATTGGAGTCGGGATGCAGTGGGTCACTCCATCTCATTACTACTGGCCTTAGAGGGGTACCAGTAAAGAAAGGTCTTAAAATAAAATATTAATTATCCAAAACATATATAAATATCCAATTATAAAAACAAAATTCTATTAGTAATGATTAGTTTAAAATAATAGTTTGTACGTTGAATCATAGGGGCCCATTGAGTTCCAAGCTCATTTCTCCCATAAATTTTTTATTCTACAAACAATTGTACAATAGCCGTACCAACCCATGTACCACTCTCCAATAAATACTCAAAACTACATCCTATAACACTCTATATTGTTCCATATATAATTACATGCACCCACTTGGACTCTATCTTAGAGGGAAACAAGACACAAATCCCACATCGAATTGGGTATAGGGTGTAAACTAGAACCATAGTTATAAATCACATTATGTGTAATATATATCCCATTTTAGAGGAAATAGATAAGCCATATTATTAAATAATATACTCAAATCCATCCATATCTTTAAAAATAAATGAATTACATATGGTTGTAATGAAAATGATAAGACTCCAACAAGTAAAACCTTCTCCTCCCAACAGGGTCACCGCATTTCAATTCTAGTTATGTTTAGATCAACCCTCAATATGATACTAAATGACTGAAAACATAGATATTAAAATGGTGGGCATTCAAGTATAAAAATAAGATCCTCATGCATCCTCAACCTTGTAAAATAAATATGAATAAGAAATTTTTTGAATTAAAAACATTATTTTATTTTAATTAATATATATATATATATATAATGACAACATCAACAAAAAAACAGTTCATCCACCTTCAAAATCAATCATCAACACAATCCAATTAACATCTATGCATGTTAATAATAACTCTTGTAGTAGATAATCTTTCTATACTCATTTTCATCCAACATAATGGTGACTAAGTATATCTAACAATAAGAATCAGATTTTGGTGAAATTATAATGAAAAAAAATACTTTTTGTTGTAATATAATACCCCTCATAAAATGTAAATATATGTTAATTACACATCCAATAAAAAATCGGGATAAATTTTTATAAATGTTATAGATATAAATTAACACCATATAATCCAATAAAAAATAAATTTATCAAAGAAATATATATATAAACATAAATAACACAGACAAGAACTCAATAATCATTTCCAAATGGTTCATCAATATTCCACATTCCGATGCGAATATATACACTACATCCAAAGGTATCTACAAAAATTAATCTAATTAGGTCCAACCAATCATTATAATTTTACTTTTTTACACCAATACATAAGGAAATCCTAATTATTTCTTAATATACAATGTTCTTTTAATAATATTGGTCCACAAAATAGTAAAAAAATATAGATATTATTCTACTTATATCAACTTTGTATAATGCATAAAAAAATAAAGTATTTCATAATTTTTACATTTATAAACTTATAACCCTCTTTTTATTCCATATTACCATACGTAGAAATGTCTCATGCACTATATCATTCAAATTCTTAGATACGGATTATAATAATTTTTTTTCATTTTACAATAACATTTCCATTATAAATCATCATATAAACTAGATTAGATCCGTTTAATTTAAATTCCTAAAATTGATATTAGAATTCAAAAACTCAATAAATATTGAACTGATAGTGACACATGATTTTCCATTAAATGAAAATAGAATATTATTGTTTTTTGAAACCTCAAACACATAAAAAGGATAAAATATTATTTTATACAATTTTTGAGATATAATTTTAAAATTCTCATTATTTTTGGGGACTGATGTCTAAAAATGGTTAGTTATTTGTTAATTTATTTATAGTGTTGAAATTACCTTGGGTCTACCCTCAATGGGATTTCTGACCCATCCATCTGGTGCACACTCTATGTGGTTCACCTCCCCCATCCTCTGTTGTTTCTATTCAAACTATCCTTCAGGGTGTGAAACCTTTCCTTTATGGGACACAACATTCTCGGTTCCTTCATTATAGACTTTTCTGATCCATCTATATAACAAATTTTCCAGGTTCTCCATTTTAGTGATCCACATATCTGATCCACCTTTATAAGAATTCTAATAAGTCCAATACATCTCCCCAAGATGATAAAATTGTATCACAACCCATGTTAAACATGGTATCCCCTGGAAAACCTCATAGATATGCCTATTTAATAGGATACCTCTCAATCTATGTGATAATTATCTAGTTTTTCATCCTTTAGAATCCCTAAAATGTTGATGAATACTGATGTTCTAGTGCGTCATCATCAATGTTTTCCATTTATTCCCATCCGGAAAACTCTCATGAATTATCATTGATTTCCAGAATTGAACCCTTAAAATTTATTCATATAACAAGCATAATTAAAAAGATTTCACAAAGAGAAGGCACGAGGAATGAGTTTCATAAATAATGTATTAATATATAAGTGATAATTGAACATGAAAATGAATACTTCCAAAGGTAATATATGGAAGGACATAATGACATACCATCATCCCATTGCGATCAAGGAACAAACATCTCTATAGAAGTGTTGAACGTCATGTGACAATGGAAAGAGGGAATATTGGGCTATATATGTGATTCCCACCATGTAGTAAACATGTAAGATTGAAATACCCTACAGTAAAGAATAAAAATAAAATTTGTGAACTCAATGTAAACAAGTTATCCACCAATTATTGTGATTTTTAGTTTTTGAGGTATTAGTAGAAGAGCATGTCACCAGATCTATGATTCTGGCACTGGTCCCGCCAATAAAATAGGGGGACTAGCTTGAAATTAACTAAAATTAATGGAAGTTTATCATTGGGTATTCAAATTTGAGAAAATATTAGTGTAGATATATCTATCAAACTATGGATGAATGAATGGTACTGTGGATTTAATCACTAATTTCAAAAAATATCAATATTGATGACTGAATCATCCAGCTATTCAGGACCAATGATATAGGAAATCAATTATCCCCTTACCGCAATCACAGGGGTTGGTGGAATTATAATACGACAGTACAACACTATTCCGACTCTTCCATGATATCATCCTCGTCCACAACTACAGGGCTCCAACACCCCATATCACAATCTGAAATTGTTTATCAGAGCGTGATATACATTTTTGTCCGATGTTTGGAGTAGATGGGGATTATTACCATGAGGGATATGACCCATTAAGTCATTGTGGATTTTGTGTCTCACCGTCATTTCTTCCACCAAGGGTCATGTAGGGATCAACTACTCCCCACTCCAATATTTAACTATTTCGGGAGACTCTCTTGGAAATGATCATATGACTCGCTCCCCTGCACTGATGTGTTAAGGGGGGCATGAGTCATCATGGTGATGACTAAATCACATTATCCACCAAGGAGGTCTCCTACCAAGAAATTTCTATTCCCCTAGTTGTATGTCCCAAAATTTGATGAATATGTTTATTTCAACCCTTTTCAACAACACGCAGTCTAGATGAGTCGATGCCAATGTCGAGTACAATCCCTAGAAGATTCTTATTCGAGGGCATCATCATATATAGATTAAGTGTCACATTCCACCACTAGTGAAATATATCGAGTCTCTGATACATTAGAACATGTATCCACTTATGCCTGATTGGGATCGATACCCCAACCACCCCATGGGTAGGATGGGTGGAATTTTTCAATTGTCATAATAATCTACGGTTGTCACGGCCTGACCCGTTATGATGACATACCAGACAAAGGTCCTCCTCATACCATCATTATCTATATTGGAGGGGATCCCTTCTCCCATGATCTGCATGGAGTCCCTGCCCATGTTACCAGCATTAGTCCAAGCAGAGGCCCTCCACATCTTGTGGACACCCAGTATAGAGGTCCTCATAGTACCTATGATTCCTCATATAGAGGCCCTCCCCATATATTGTGTCATAAATTTGAATTACCTCCTCACTTCATTCCCATATCAATCGGAGGTCATCCCTATAGAAACACTAACTACAGAAAAGATCCTCTTCACATCATCACCAATCAACATGGAGGTCCTCCCCATGTTCATTCTAGCTTCAGAAGAGGTCCCCTTCTCAAACAACCATCCAAGAATATGTTTTCCATCCTTCATTGATGAACAATACATAGGTCCTAGACATGTATATTTTTATTAGTATGAAGTCTCTCCCCATTCTACCACTACCAATTTTCATAGAGGTACACCCTATTCAACCTATGATATACAGGGATGTCCCCCCGATCTTTCTCACTAGCTACCACGGAGGCCCTCACTGCTCGATCACTCCCTACCTTGGATGTCCCCCCTACACATCTAGAAATCAACATGGAGTTCATCCCGATGTTCTGTTCAATAAATTCATAGGCGATCCTTGCACCTCATCTCATCAAAGAAGATGTCATATCCACTCCAATGAAAACTAATACAAAGGACATCCTTGTGTCTCAACATTATCAAGAGGAATTCATCACCTCTCTAGAACCAACCTGCATAGAGGTCCTCCACATGTTGAAGATCAAACATGTCCTGAATATCAATAATGTGGTAAAATAAAAACCCATCACTGCCAAAGGAAGGAATCAGAGAAGTTCCAAATCATTTTCAATCCACTCTGTTTTTTAGATTGGATGTATAGTGTGACTCAATGATGAATTCATCACCCCAATCCTTTACATCAATGTAAGGGGCAGGAACCTAACATGTTAGTTTCTTTTTCTGGAAAAGTAAAATGTACCAAATCCCCAAAACTATTAGCAGGTACATACAAAAGGAAAATGATTTGGATTCCTACTAGGTTATTTCTATGATTTCCTTTCCATAATTTCAATAATTACTTTCAACCTTGTCAAGAGATCACATAGAGTTATTCTGGGGCATGATAGGTGATGAGAACCCACCATAATTGCCTCAAAAAATATTTACCCTCCCACATAAAGAGGTGGTCTACACCCCATATTATAATTACATGATTATTCAGTCAATACCGCCCCTGAGAGAAGACCCAGTGAGAGGTGGCATGTTATCTCACGTAACATTCTCTCCACTAGCTAGTCCACCACCACAACAGTCTAAATTAACGCCATTTACAGTTCCTCATCCAACCTTAGTTTAATAAATGTTAAACCAAGAGACCGATCCCACGTCTAAAAGGGGTAGATTGTGGGACACTCATATGGCTGACCAATTATTTTGGATGATCAGGAAGATTGTGACTCTAGAATTCAACATTCTAGAGTCCCTCATCATGGTCCATGTGATGTGCTCCCACTAAACTCAATGGGGGAAACATATATTCCTTCTTATTCCATAGTTGGATAATCCAAAAACCCATGATCAATATGACCACATATGACATTAATGTCACATTGTTCTTTTAGTAGTGCTTTGAGGGGTTTGGTATCCTACATCTCCCGGATGTAATAAAACTCTTTACCAGAAATTCATTCAGGGAATCCTTGTGCTCCAAACAATTATAAAAGAAGATTATATGTATGTGCAGATCCGAGGTTAGTACAATATGCTACTCTCCACTTCAGGTTGATCCTGTGACATTCGGACCTTCCCAGTGATATTAAGGATACGCCTTCAGGAACCATCATGGTGAAAAAGTTTATCCCCATGATATTCCCAAAAGGGGGTGTTGGGATAGGGTATAAAGAGGATGTCCCACCTCATGGGGAAAAATAACACCCGAGAGACGCCACATGAATTTTCACTCACCAGTAAAAGAAGATGCTTGGCCTTGCACAGCCCTTCGAGTCATTTCACTTAGGTTGTGACCCCAATAAGGTTTAATGAATGACCATGACTTATAATCCTTCTATCCCATCTAATTCAGTACAAAAGAGGAAAGTTTATCTCTATATAGCTACGTTTCTAAAAAATGCATAATAGAAAAGGACCATTGATGAGATTCTTGTCAAGAACCATATTAGAGACTATCCAGACAATGGTGATCTCCATTTTGACTCAATCAACCTCCATTGAACTAGTAGGGGCACCCATAGGCCCTCTTTGGCTGGTTTCCTCCTGTTAATCTTGACAGTCCCATTCATCTCGGCTAGGTAGAGATTAGAGGATTATAAAAGAGACCATAGTATGTATCTTTCAATACACTTTTATTTTTTGAGAATAATTATAGGGGTGTGGCTAATTTTTATCCTCTATTAGTTCGTCATGTTGGTCAAACAATGATTCTTCCAACAGCTCCATGTGTCGTTGAGCCTTCCTACTAGGTTGATGAGCATTTTATTTCATTAATCATTAGTAGTCCTCACCAAGACATGAATACCTCTTAGGATCATCTGACGGAAACTCCCATAGCTAGAAATGAGTCCCTTATGACATGACAGGGGGAGATCCCACCAAATGGGAATCTATATATAGTGTTGGTGGATGGCATGAAAGCACTCCATGATTTTGGAAATCCAAACCTCTCCCCCTTAAATGGAATAGGAAACCCGTTGAAACATCTAGACCACTTTATTTTAATGTGTGGACCCGTGTTAGGAACTCTAGTGTAGTAGGAAGCTGCCAAGATCTAATGTTTTGATCACACATTAGAAGGTAATGAATTCATCTTGTATAACAAGTTACCCATAAGGTTCATAGATGATTGGAATGATTTTCTCAATTTATTTATTAATTCAAATCCATCATATGGATGACTAGTATTGATGAGAGGTTCAATTTCAAACCACAGCTAGATAAGATAGTAATAGACATTTTTTCCTAGGTTAAAGGTCTCACATATTCAGAAGATATGAAACTAACTCAAGAATAGTTTTTGATAATGTGCATGGGGAATATAAAGACCGAATTGATTCCTTCTCTCATCATTCATATCTTATTAGGTGGATTCTAGGATTTCTCTGATAAGGATATGTCCATAGAGTAATCCATGTAGTAAGAAAAATAGGCATAACCATTTCTTCCCACACCTCTAACAAGAAAAGAGTCAATGCACGAGACTACTGCTATTGATGACATAGAGGCCCCAAGACATCTAGAATTATTACTGAATGATCCTCATCCATAGCCTCACTAAAGATAATATCCTTAGGCCCATACTTGAGCTTAGCATTTCCCACCTACAAATTGGCTAGCACCACTCCATCATGAACTACCACCATGGTAAGATAATAAGAATCTAGCCCCAGAATAGGATCCATCCCTTCATTCGGTTCAGTCTCCCAGAGTTCCTTTTCTAGAAAAGAAAAACCAATCCTTCTCATGTGATTAATTTTAGATCCCTGGTTATTTTTTAATTTCCTTAGATCAGGTAATCATGAACCTTGGAGAATGAAACAATCCCCTTGAGAATGATATCAATGATTAACCTGACTACATTCCTTATCATAGGATCCTTGGACACACCATAAATTGATTTTATGTGTTCAAATTTTATCTCTACAAATAGAATGATGATAATGTTGTCAGATTGGGTCATGCCATGACACTACTGGCATGTGTTTTTTCAATACATGATAGTGACAATGAAGGTGAATGGAAATAGGTCTCTAGCTATGGGTTTGAGAAGTCTGATGATTGGTTACCCTGCATGGTGGTCACTCATTCCCATGGTGTCATTCATGTATATTTTAATTAGTAGAAACCTCCAATAATTTTCTCACCTCCTCTCGTTATCTATTTTGAATCCACATATAACCCTTTTAATACTCAAAATAGTGGGCAATGATGGTGCAAGGGAAAGGAAATCCTTCAACTGGGTCAATCACATGTCACACTCTTGGATATTTCGTGCCCCTAGAAATTTGAATCACCCCAAAAATTCACCCAGAATTAGTGGATTTTTATGGGATGATTTTTAGTATCCCTCAATGAATACAATTGAGTTGTTGGACTATTACATAATTCTCGATGACGAGGAGCGTCAGTATCATCCTCCTAATGTCCCCAGTCAAGGTCATTGTCTATGAGGCTGTATAATTTCGAATCATCATAATTCCAAGGAAAATGCTTTCAAGAATGTTGTGAACACTATAGGCACTAGAAAATAGGCTCAACGTAGGACTCAACATGTGTAATCCTCTCATGTTCTCTCACCAGGTTCACAACCATCATCGTTCATGCTACTCAATGAGGGAGGGCCATCAAAACTACGTCATGATCAGTCATGTCCTGCTATGGCCATAACATATCCATCCAATAGTCTACTGATAGTAGTTTTTTATGGTTATGTTTGTGAATAACGTTTTATTCTCAACACCATCCAAATTCCACCAGTTAGAAAAACAAATACCATCATATCTCTAATCGAAATGTGACTTCACATTATTAAAAATTTTTCATTTAACATGAAATTATGACATGATTATTAATTTTATCATCATTACCAGAGGATTATCCATCCTCATGTCACTATTATTTTTAGATGATATGCCTGTGGACCTTGAAATGTCATTGAAATCAACCTATAGTTTGAGATTGAGGTAGCTTCAATATTCAAGTTCCATGGTGAGGAATTTGAGTGGGAAGAATGAAAACCGTTCAATTCATTATTATGAAAGGATGAAGGCTCTCTTATACAGGGGTGCATCCATTCGATGTATATCATATGCCAGTTTGATGGCATAGATGTTTACCATTGTCCATTCGATGCATGTTTTGGGATTTATCTCATCCTGAACTATGCACACTATAAGAAAGGATTTTGTGAAGCAAAACTGGGTCCCTTTAACATGAAGATTTAAGGATATGGAGGGAGCGAGGAAAGTTTGCGTGTAAAGATACTATTGATGACAAATTTGGGGGCATGATTGCAAGAACTAAATTCATGGAGGTCACATAGGAAACTTCCTATTAGATAAGTGTAATTATACTAAAAAAACCATAGAAATAAAATATGAACCCCTTTGATCCACTTTTATTAGATGAGGACATTTATTATTATTTTATTTAATGAAGAGTTAACAGAGTTTAATTAATTTTTTTAACTAAACCTTTTTTAATATAGTGTTACACAAAATATAAATTAGACTATAAATATTCACTATAAAGATAGAAAAATTTATTACCATAATGGTATTGTATTTATAATTTTTATACTTTAAATAATTTAATTTATTTATGATACAATGATAATGCTCTAATTTCCTTAATAATGAAATATTAAAATAATTGATATTATAAGTATCCAAATAAATGAAAATTGAGACTTATGATGAATTACACTAATTTTATTGGTAAATATGACATGTTATGGTTGATTAAATCAATCTAATTTTAAGTGATAATGTTTTCAGGTCATTCAAAAAAATCAGATACTAAATAGTGTCAAAATTGATGTAATTGACTTTTTTTAAAACAAATACTATATTAATACATTTTATAATATTCCGAAAAATATAAGAACCACCAATGGACATAAATGTGGTCAGATATATCAATAATTAACCACTTGGGGTTCTCTGCACACTTTATAGTTTTTTTATTAACCATATTATTTATAAATACAAAGATTCATGATAAATGTCAAACTATTTAACTAAGAGTTAAATATAAAAGACAAGGTTAATATGGTGACCTAAACCGGTCTGAAAGCTATTGGTTGAGAATTTTATGACCCATGCCCACATTATACTCTAAATAAATCATTTTGGAGCCATTAGAAACAGAAAATTATTTTATTATAAAATAACATTTCAATCTTTTCCTAAATTGACCCTCACATCTATTATTAAAAGGTACTTGACCTTCTATTAATTTCACACCTCCAAAGCCATTTGGCTTCCCAAAACCTTCCAAAATATCTCCCAAAATTTCACAATTCAAACTATAGGCCCTTCATTGATCATAATTATAACCTAAACATCCATTTTGATCAAATAAAAAGGAAACACCTGAAGAAATGGGAATAATTTCACCACCCTCCTTCAAGTTATTTTTTCTTCACCTTCAATTGTCATTGTTATTTCCATACCAAAATAATAACTCTAGTACCTTCTACATACATTGATGTTATTATAATTACTATACAACAATATTCATTATTCTATTCATCCTATAAATGACAAATTCACCATACGTGCGTACGTACGTCTTACTGTCTCCATGCCGTGGTGTATTTTGTTACTCAAACACTTCATTATTTGGATGGGTATAATAATGAGTATAACTGATTTAAATAATAAATTTATCATGTTAATTATTCATTATATATGATATAACATCAAATTAAATACGATTTCACCATCAATAAATTGATTTTGTCGCTCATGCGTACGTACGGATTACAGTCTCAACGAACGCGATGAGATACATTCTCTGTTGTAATAATTAAAGAATAAATTTCATTTTATGATTAAAAATAATGTTTCTGAACATAATAAATTTCTGTATATGAATAAAATAAGCAAAATCCATCATAAAAATGGCTCATGTAACCAAGCATATCAAGGAAAATGAATAAGTTAACAATGGAAATGATGATAATACTGAAATAGTACTAAAAAAACAATATTAGAGGATCATATATGATATCATATTTTTGTATATAGTTATTTAATAATTTAATAAAAATTATTTAACTATTATAAATCATTATAACATGCATATACTAAGGAAATGTATAAGGTAAGAATTTATTCCACAATCTCTTCATTATCTGATGTTGTTCATACATTAGTATCTACTAGGACTTCTTTATCATCCACATATGTGTTTCTTAAAAGTATATTTAAATAAAATTACTATTTCCTAGATTATTGTTTAATTTCATTCATACAAATGTTTGATATTTTATAAAATGTTTATAAATGAATCTCTCCATCGTTTTCCAAATAGGTACATTTAAAACCATTTCGATAAAAGTAAAGAAAGAATGGTTTTGTAACTTATACGGCTGGTGTGACTATTTTACACCATTATAACACCTTCAAAGATTCCCTTACAAGATTATAAAAATATAAATGTTTTCTTTTTTAATTATGTGACTTCTTAATGATTTCAAAATAGAAAGAAATATCTCTCTAAAAAATTATTGATTTTATCTATGTCAACATCCATTGATAGATTTTAAACTTGTTTGATGTTGATTTATTATGATAAAAATAATATATATTGTATTAATGGTTTTGTGATAAATTTGACTGTGGATGTGATATTTTTATACCATTCATGGTTTATGGTTAAATTATTGAACATTCATAAGCTAGTTTTGATACGAATGTTTATGTTATGTTTCATCCTTCTCATATGTGTAATGTACTGGACTTAGTAAGTGATGGGTGGAGCCTGATAAAGCTCCTCGATACATAGTTAGGTCTCATGATAGAATTATACGTGGAACATTCTGAGTGATTTATCAACTATTAAATATGGTTTTGGCTGAGGCCTTAATCATTTTTAGGAAACTTGGTCAATGCCTTGACAAAATGTTTCAGAATGTCACACATTATACATTCCCTTATTATGAAAATATTATTGACGGTTCAAGTGGTTATTCAACAAGTAGAATACACATCACTATATTTTTGTATGGAATTATTTACTTAGTTCATATTCCTACCATAAAGTGTTCTTGTTTATTATTTGTAAAGGAATGGGTTTTAATTTATTCACCATGACAAATATTTATGTTATCTTCTTCTATATTGCATACCCTTAATATGCATTTGAGATCACCCCTTTATTATGTTTCATTTTCCAAGGATATGAAGAAGTTAGTTATGAGTGACTTTCAAGAAAAAGCTAAGAGGCTTGGATGTTTATAATAGAATAAATTAGTGTTGTACTTCCTTTCATGTTGTAATGCTGAAATTATGTATGTATCAGGTTTCCATTAAAAATAAATTGATCGGTATTTTGGGAAAAAATTCATTATATCATCCCAATATTATGTAATAATGCACTGACTATAGGTAACTACGGTAGGGGAATTACCGTTAGTATCAGAATATGTTTAGTACACACATTGGAAACTAGATTTAGATAAACTCTAATTAGAAAACATTATAATAATATATACTTTGAGGATTAGTATAGAAGAACATCCTAGAATTTTGGTAATGTAGATATTTTGTGTGTTTTCCAAGAAATAAAACCTTTTCTAGATACAAGTAGGTAGAGGCAGCTCTTGCATAGATGTACCTAGGAGTGAAAACTCCGACAAGGAGTTTTGGGCTTAACCAGGGGTATCCTGGTATATGACAACAGGCCTTGCTTAACTCTTGGATACGACACTTCCAGGGGATATGCTTTGTATAATTCACATTTTCATTACATACCATTATTAAGGATTAATGAGTATATACCATCTCAAAGAAATTTTTTTTATGATTATTGATTATATTCATAAACTCTTCAATTTATGTTAAGTGTTTTATATGATTGGAATTATGTATTGCGATTCATAAACTAATTTATTGTATGCCGATTTTTAGAAAGGGTGCCCAGTGGAAGGAAAGGAAACTATTTCAATGAACGTAATACATTTAGGGACTTCCCTCCTACTCAAGATAATTATAATTGATCTAGTCATGCAACTAGTGCTGATCAGCTTATCGCCATACTGGGACAACTCACTTGGGATATAAATAATATCCTTACATGTATGTAGCACCTTGATCCACAACGTGGAGGATCAATGTTAGACCGATTCATGTTGAAACAACTGCAAAAATATAATGGGTCTATAAATCCATTTGTATCTAAGAAATAGAGATGTTCCTTAGAGAAAATATTTCATTCTTTGGGGGTAGTGAATGGGAAAAAGTTGCCTTGGAAGATTATCGCCTCACTGGAGATGCAAATCAATGGTGGTCATTGATCCAAAAAATAATGGAGGATGATGAGGTAACAAGTATAGAATAGAGGTAGTTTAAATATATTTTCATAGATAAATTCTTTCCTAATGACCATAATGTGGATATAGAAAGGCAATTTATGAGTCTAAGGAAAAAAGAGGATGAGAATGTTTCAATGTATGAGGCTAACATTACAAGGATAGAAAGGCATGCATCAGTATATATATGTCACACAAGGAGTAAGATTGATCGATTATTTAATGGCTTAAAACCAGTTTCCATCGAGAAATAGTCTAACAATCCTTCTCATTGTATGATGATATTGTCTCATGTGCTATCATGAGAGAAGAGTAATTATCTATGTCTTATGAATTTAATGAAAATCAAGAGAATAAGAGATCTTCAAAACATAGTGTGAAAGAAAATAAGGAATCATGGAAGAAGGGAAGAGTTGAATTTCCACCCTGTGATAATTGGGAAGGAAGAACCCTGGTGTCAGTCTTAATGAAAAAGGAGTATGCTAAAAATGTGGATAGAAAGGCCATCTTGTTGGTGATTGTAAGGGAATTAAAGAAGCTACCAATGTTAAATGCTATAATTTCAGGAATATGGGACATTATGAACATGAATATCCTAAGATCTAAGGAAACTTACCTCAGAAAAGGACAAGGGAGAATAACCCAGCTTATGCGATCAATACTGTTGAGGTTGAAGCACTAAAAACATGGTGGAAAGTAATTAAATGGATTCCTCAAGTTTATCCAATTCGTTATTTGATTCTTGATCATCACATTGTTTCATATCTTCAGGGTTTTCTATAAAAATTAGAAATTTCTAATTTAATTTAACAAAGGAGTTATCAGTCAAAACTCTTATGGGAAGTATAATTGCAACAATGTTTTGTAAATCAGTTCCCATTAGAGTATTGAAATGTTATTTATATGCTAATCTCATTGTATAACCAAGACTGAATTTGATATAATACAATCTATAGATTGTATTTTGGACCATGATGCAAAACATTATTGTAATAAGGGGGTTACAATTTTTGATGATGATAAAGAGTACCATATCGTTAGAGAAGAAACATTACTATCTTATTATTATTTAAATCCACTACCAATATCTATACAAAATACAATTATTGGGGAGGATGAGATTGAAATAATTGTGGGTAAGGGAAGGAATGTCCAAATAGTGTATGTACCTATTGTGCAATAATATGTTGATGTGTTCCCATAGGATTTACCTAGACATCCTCTAGAACAATAAATTGTGTTTTCCATTGAATTAATTCTTGGTTGAAGGCCCATATCGAAGACCCCTTATAGAGTGGCCCTTGTGGAATTAGTGGAACTAAAGAAAAGACAAGATGAATTGAGTAATAAGGGATTTATTCGCACCAGTGTTTCTCCATGGGGATCCAGGACACATTTTGTTAATACGAAAGACGGATCTATGAGGAAGTGCATTGAATACAGAGAGATTAATGATATAATAATAATAAACAAGTATCCCCTACCTCAAATTGATGATTTATTCAATCAACTTCCTGATGCCCAATATTTGTCAACGATTGACCTTCGATCTGGATATCATATGTTGTGTGTGAAGAAGGAAGAAATTTTGAGGATTGCATTTCAATCCATCTACGAGCATTACAAGTTTACAGTAATGCCTTTTGGACTAACTAATGAACCATCTTTTTTCATGGATATAATGAATAGATTTTTCAAGGAATATCTTGATGAATTTTTTGTTGAATTTTTTGATGATATCTAGGTTTACTAAAAAAGATACAAAGATCATGAAAATCTCTTGAGCACAATTATAATAATCCTTAGAATATATGAATTATATGGGAGGTTTAGCAAGTGTGAATTATTCCTTTAAGAGATTTATCTTATATGCCAAATTGTCACTAAGGATGTAATCTCTGTTGATTCCTAAAACACCAAGGCAATCCAAGAATGGCTAGCACCAATGAGTATAACTGAGGTACGCAATTTTATTGGTTTAGTAGGTTATTATCGATGTTTCACATAGGAATTTCCACAGTTGGCTATCCCATTAACCAATCTCACACGTAAAAGGGTTAAATTTGTTTGGAAAAAAGTGTGAATAATTTTTTGATGAACTGAAAGGAAGATTAGTCAAGGATCCTATATTGACTCTACCATCGGGGAAAGATGTTTTTGTTATTTATACTGATTAATCAATGAAAGGACTTCTTCATGTTCTTATTCAGAATGATGGAGTTATTTCTTATGTATCATGATGGCTAATAATTCCGAATCAAAACTATCCCACTCATGATCACGAGCTAGCAGCTGTAATCTTTCATCTGAAAATATGGAGACACTATCTCTATGGTGAAAAATGTGATATTTATACTAATCCCAAGAGTTTCAAGTATATTTTCTAATAGAAAGATCTCAACATGTGGCAAAGATGTTGTCTTAATCTATTTGAGGATTATTATTGATCTATACACTACCACTTGGGGTATGCAAGAAAGGTGGTAGATTCTTTGTGTTGAAATGATCATGGTTTTTTTTATCAGGATGAGTGTTGAAATATATCATATTTTCATTGATTTATTAATGATAGATACGGGAATAACCATGGACAGTGAAACATCTATACTCATTCCAATGTTTTCCAAAACATATTTACTAGAAAGGATAATATGTTCATAAACTAGTGATGAGGAGTTTCAAAAAAAGATTAAAGATGTGAATGAAGGTAAATTGAGTAACATCATATATGAAGATATAATTTTGAGAAATGGGAAGAGACTTTGTGTTCCCCATATACCTAATCTATAAATGGAAATTTCGGATGATTCTCATAGCTTCAATTTCTCTAAACACACTAGGAGAACCAAGATATATAGCTATTTTAAGGAACATTTTTGTGGGACAACATGAAGAGAGAGATCGTTGATTATGTGCCAATATATATGGCTTGTCAACAAGTGAAAACTGGATGAAAACCTCCTACATGAGTCATTCAACCTCTTCCCATACGTGAGTCGAAATTGGATGATATTACGATGGACTTTTTCATAGGACTACCAAAGACTACTTGAATGAAGGATTCAATATGGGTCATTTTTTTACCTTCTTACCACGTCAACACATTTTCTTTCTATAAGATAAGATTTACCACTTCAAAATCTATAAAAACAATATATTAATGAAGTTGTAAGACTTCATGAAGTGCCCCTATTGATTTTTTCTGATCATGATCTCATTTTACATCATGATTATGGAGAAGTATTCAGAAGGCCCTGGATACTGAATTGCATTTGAGCACTGCCTACCAACATCAAACCAATGTACAATCAGAATAGATTGTTAAAACCTTAGAAGAAATGTTGAGATCTTGATCACTACACTTTCATGGTATGTGGGATTAATATTTACTTATAGTACAATTATCCTATAACAATAGCTTCCATTCACATATTCAGATGGCACCATATGAAGAGTTATATGGAATGAGATGTCGCACAGCAACTGGTTGGGATGAAGTTGGTGAATGAAAACTCGTAGCACCAAAACTTGATGAGTAAACAATAGAAAAGGTGAATATTATCTAAACCCACATAAAATCATAACAATGTAGGTAAAAGATATATACCGATAAACGACAAAAGGATTAGAAATATCAAGTTGGAAGCAATGTTTTCATGAAGGTATCTCTAAGGAAATGTGTTATACATTTCGGTAAGAAGGGTAAATTGAGTCCAAGGTACATCACACATTTCAAAATTATAGAACGAATTGGAGTTGTGTCTTATTGTTTGGAAATGACTCCAAGTCTCTCCAATGTTCATGATATGTTCCACGTATCACTGTTGTGAAAATACATGCCTATCCCAACACATGTACTCACCTATGAATAATTATAACTAGAACCCGATCTATCTTATTGTGAATAGGCTATCAAAATTCTTGATACTAGAGAACACGTGTTGAGAAACTAGATGACTCGTCTGGTGAATGTTCAATTGTGAAATCATAAAATAGAAGTGGCAACTGGGAACCCAGGGAACTTATGATGAATAACCTCCCAAATCATTTTATGAAGTCATATTATAGATATTTTGAGGATGAAATTATTTTAATGAGTGGAGAATGTAAAACCCCAAGCATCCATGATACATTTGCCTTTGAATAATACAGTATCTTGCATTGTACGCAACATGGAGTATTAACGCACCACAACCAATCGAACTAGTCGTTATGAATACTAATACAAACTTTTTGAAATTTTATAAATTTTATTTTTCAAAATGGACTTCATTTTTGGATTTAGAATATCAAATTTAGATTAGGATGAAATTTTGATATTTTTTATAAAACATTCAATTTTTATGAATAGTGAAAAACATTGCATTATTGAATAAAACTGAATTTTTATTTATGTAATTAGTTATTTTATTTTAATTTAGTTTAGGTCAAAATAGATACATAATACATATATATGTTCAATGTAATTTATTAAAGTCATTTTATATTAAGTTTAGATATATAATTTTTTTAACTTTCTACAGTATTTTACTCACCTTCTAGGAGAAATTTAAAATTAGAATAAATCATCATTTTACCACATATATGAGTTGAATTTAAAAAAATTCGAGAGATACTTTTAACATCAGTATGTATAATGTGGATCAATAAGATGAAAATATATTTTGGTGAATAGTAACGTTTGACTTTTATTTAACAGGGTTAAATATAAATAGTGTAATTAAGGGTAAAATTGTTATTATAATTAATCTAACATAAGAAACAATTCTATTAGATATGTTTAATTCGAAAAAAAAGTGTAATAAAATAGGACCCCCTTTGGTCCACTTGGATTAGAATAGAACATTTATTATTATTTTATTTAAAGAAGAGTTAAACGAGTTGAATTCAATGTATAATAACTAAACCATTTTTAGTATAGGGATAAACATAATAAAAATTAGACTATAAATATTCATTATAAATATAAATACATTTCCTATGTAATGGTATTTTATTTAAAATTTTTAGACATTAAATAATTTAATTTATTTTTGACACAATGATGATGTGGTAATTAACATAATAATGAAATCATAAAATAATTGATATTATAAATATAAAAATAATTGAAAATTGAGACTTATGATGAATTCCAATGATTTTATAGGTTTATATGACATGTTAGGGTTGATTAAATACACTTTATTTGAAGTGATGAATTTTTTATAGCTTTAAAAAAACTCAAATACTAAATAGTGTCAAAATTGACATAATTGACTTTTTAAACCTAATACTATATTATTAATTGTTATAATATTCTTAAAAATATAAGTCTCATTCATTTGACTTAGATAATGTTATATATATCAATAATGAAACACTTGGTGTTATTTTGGTAGTTTATAGTAAGTTTATTAACCATATAATATAAAAATACAATGATACATGATAAATGTCAAACTATTTAACTAAGAGTTAAATCTTAAAGATAAGGTTAATATGGTGACCTAAACTTCTATAAAACCTATTGGGTGAGATTTCATCAACTCATAACCACACTATCCTCGAAATAAATCATTTTCAGACATTAGAAACCAAAAATGGTTTTATTATAAAATAATATTTCAAGATTCTCCAAAAGTGACCCTCTCCTCTCTTATAAAAGGGTACTTCCACTTCTCTCTCTTTTACACCTCCATATAAATTTGTCTCGGCCAAAACCAACCCAAATATCTTCCAAAATCACCTTACTTCAACCTATAGGCCTTAAATTGATCAGAAATCCATTTTATGGAGCCCTTTTGATCAACTCAATAGGAAACACCCAAAGAAGTGGGATTAATTTCACCACCCTCTTTCAAGATCTTTTCTTCTTCCACTTCCTCTTTCTTTGTTGTTTCATACCAAAATAAAAACTGCATTACCTTATAAATACTATTATGTTTTCATAAATATGTTACAACCATATTTGTTATTCTATCCATCCTATAAATTACAAATTCACCATATGTGCATACGTACGGCTTACCGTCTCCATGTCGTTGTGTAGTTTGTTATTCAAACACTACATTATTTGGAATAGTATAATAATGAGTATAACTGATGTAAATAATAAATTTAAAATTTAAATATTCTTTATATATGATATAACATCCAATTACATACAATTTCACCGTCAATATTATGATATTGTCGCTCGTTCTTACAAGCGGATTACTGTCTCCACGAACACGATAAGATTCATTTCCCATCATAATCATTCAAGAGTAATTATAATTTTATTATTAAAAATAATGTTTATGAACATAATAACATTCTTAATATGACTAAAATACATCATATATATCAAAAACATGGCTTACATAACCAATCATATAATGGAAAACGAATTCGTTAACACCAGAATCAATGATACTGCCATAATATTATTAACAATGAAATATTTGAAGTTCATATGTGATATAATATTTACATATATAGTTAATTTATTATTTATAAACAATTTTTTAACTATTATATAGAGTATAGCATACCATCTACTAAATAAAATTACAATGTAAGAGTTAATTCCACAATCTCTTCATTAACTGAGGTTGTTTGCATGTGTGTATCTACGGGGGCATCTTTATCATCCACATCTGTGTTTATTAAAAATATATTTCAAAACACTTTAAATATTTAATAGAATATGAGTTAAATTTATTTAAACCCTTTTTTGACTTTTTATACAATTTTTATAAAGGAATCCTTCTATTATTTTTCAAACAACAACATTTTCGACATTTTCAACGAAAATAAGAAAAGAATATTTTTTTAACTTATATGGAATGTGCATCAATTTTACCCCATTATAAAACATTAGAAGCATCTCATACAAGATTATAAAAATATGAATGTTCTATTTTATAAATATATGACTTCAAATTTATTTCAAAATAGAAAGAGATATCTATCTCATATAGTTTTTACATAATATATGTTAACATCCTTTGAATAATTTTATACTTGTATGAAGTTTATTTACTAGGATACAAATATTTTATATTGTATTGACGGTTTGGTGATATATTTTACTGTGGATGTGTTATTTTCATTCCAATCATGGTTTATGGTTAAATTATTGACATATCGTATGCTATTTTTAAAACAAATTTTTATGTTATGTTTTAGCCTTTTTATATGATCAATGTATTAGACACAGTAACTGATGGGTGTAGCCCACTGTAACTCCTTAGTGCATTGGTAGGTGTCATGAGACAATTAGATGTGGAATTGGCCGAGGACATTCCTAATTTTTATATATAGTTTTGGATGAGGCCTTAATCATGTTTATATGTCTTGCTCGATGCCTTGGAAAAATGGTTTAGAATATCCCGCATTATACATTGCCTCATAATGAAATTATTATTGGTGGTTCTTGTTTATATTAGACTAGTAGAATACACATGAATATGTTTTATTATGGCATTATTTACTCATCTCATATTCCGACCATAAAGGGTTCATGTTTATTATTTTTAAAGGAATGTGTTTTCAATTATTCACCATGCCAAATGTTTATGTTATCTTCTACCGTATTTCATACCCTTACTGAGTGTTTGAGATCACCCGTTTCATATGATTCATTTTCGGATAATATGAAGAAGTTAGTTATGAGTGACATTCATGAATTATTTAGGTGTATTGGATGTTTCTAATGTAATAAATTAGTGTTGTATTTCTTTTCAAGTTGTAAGGTTGGACTTATATATGTATCATGATTCCAATAATACTAAATCGATTAGTCTTTCAGGACATGATTCCTTTTATCATGTCAATGTTATGTAATAATACACTAACTCTGGGTAACTGGGGTAAGGGAATTACACATTACCCATCTTAGTCGTCATGATTTTCACCCTATGGATATATTAGTACGCCACACATGCTTGTTTCATTGGTATGGTCTCTGTTGACATCGAATGAACCACCACCGCTACTTTAATATCATCAGGCGTGGATCCCTCAGTCATTGGGATGATGGAATCATCTCAACAACTTTTTTTTCTATGGTTTCAACAACGTAGGATTTTATATTGGACGTTACACTGGTTCTCATATCGAAACTATCATTCCTCCTAGGTTATTTAACACCAGGGAATTATCTCCTACGAATTATCCTCTCACCTCGAATGATGATGTGTATTTTGATGATGCTACTCTCGCATTTTAAGTGGGCGTCTCCGCCATCATCAATGAGTTGGAATATGTGAATATCGTTTCTAACGTAGACCCATGGTCAACACTTATATTTGTAGCTATGCCTCTGGAAGAATAAATCTACTTTGTGGACTTCCAAAATTAGAATCGTGTTTTATTTTCCTAGAGCGATGAAGGGATTACAAGATGAGACCTACAAGTATCTATCTACCATTTTGGTCTCCCTGTGAGTCATCGAGGGTTCAAATAGCCTTCCAAGAATATGTAACCATCTTATAGTACCATGTTCAAGTATAACATTGATAAGATCATCAAATAAAACTTTTTCAAGGAATTCTAGTACCCAAGGTGGTTATCCAACATTGTTCCACTCAGGAAGACAAATAGGCAGATCAGAGCCTACGTCGACTTACAGGATCTCAACCACCACTGTAAAAAGAACGATTTTCCCCTTCTCGTGGTAGGTTTGATGATCAAAGAAATTCTAGGTTACAAACTATCTCTATGAGGGATAAATATTCTAGGTATAATAAAATCATTATGAACCCTGAAGATGCGGAATCCACTACTTGTATGGTGCCATAGGGTAACTTTTACTATCTAGAAATTCCCTTTGGTTTGTGGAATGAATGATACACATATAACAATTTTGTGCAAAACATATTCAAAACAACCCTTAGGGATGCTATTTGATCTCTATGTGGATGATTTTATGGTCAAAAACTTCTAGCATTAGGACCATCTCAAATATCATGATAAAGTGTATGTATTCCTACATTCCCACCATCAAAAGATAAGCCCCTTGAAGCGTGACTTCAGGGCTACCTTTTGTGAGTTTCTCAGCTCTATCTCTTGGTATAGAGTAATTGAGATTAACCTGAAGAAGATCAATAATATCAGATAGATGCCTCCTCTGATCATCTATTGAGATATTTATGGATTTCAAGGATACATATCCTATAAATTCCAATTCATCTCGAATATGGATGGAAGGTTTCAGCCCTTTTTTAAACTCATTATGAAATGTTCTATTTACCTATGAGATGATGAGTTTCAGAATTCCTTTGATAAGATTGAAAATTATTTTCTATAGCCTCCTATTATGATCTCACCCATCTTCGAAAAGTTGCAGGTCTATTATGTGACGACCCAAGAATGATACATCAACACTCGTATCACCCATAGAAATAATTAAAGACATATAATGGTTCATAATATCTCATCTACATGCTCTTATACTCGGAGTCCAAATATCATACCATTGAGAAGAGCTTCCATGTGCTGTTTTTTATAGTACAGAATTAGAAGAATGATCTAAAACATCATGAAATATTTGTGGTTTCTAGTGTTAATCGTTTAATGTATATTCTAAACTAACCTATATTAATAATCCATATATCTTGGTGGGTATTTATCATTTAGTAGTTCTCTATTATTTTTATTTCACATAAGGTAGTCAACATTATGGAACATGCATATTTTCTAGCCACTCATCTGGCCCCCACAAATTATTCAATGGATTTTTATTTTCGTGATGAGGACATCTTCTAGGTGGATCAGGTTATGCCGTGTTGGAAAATAAATTTCAACAAAACATCCTAAAGTCCAAACAGTTGATGGCTTAATGATCCTAGGATCAATATAGTTGTCTTATCCATCATCTTAACTATGCCTACACAGGTTGTCCTTCCTTATTCATTATTATTGTTAGAAGGATGCACCAAAAATGAGGAAGTGTATTAGGATCTCATAACTGGTCTTTAGATGGCCCTAATGATTGACGTTTCCCACCTATATGTGATGGGGGACTCTATGCTAGTCATCGAGTAGATCAATGATGACTTAGTCATTAGAAGGATTGAGATCATACCAATGTTATAGATCGCCTACCATCTGATGGACTAGTTTTAGTCTGAAATAGAGCTTACCCATGTTCCTCAGTCACAGAATGGTAAATACTATGCTCTAACTAGTATATATGCCTCCCTTACAGGTCCTGGCTAGAGAAATATGTTAACCTAAGTGGTCCAATTAATGTTCATTTCTCCCATCTCCTTGGATGATGAAAAAAACTATCATGTAAGATACTTTAACGACGACTCCTCCACATCAGGACCTTCATATTCCCATGCTATAAAAGAAGAAACCTACATTCATATGACTCCTTTCATTGAATACCTCTAGTACAACAATCTCTTTGAAGACAGAGTCAAGCAAGAGAGAATTCATCACCGTGTAATGTTTTATACCCTCTAGTTTGGTACCATCCTTGAAAAGATCCTCTACAAACATGGATTTGATAAAATTATCCACTCCTTAATTTACGGAGGATAGACACCACCAGGTTATCTAGGAATTTTAGGCTACTTCATGTAAATCCCATTAGGTAGGGTCAAAATTCTCTCACCAGATATGATGGTTGTGCTACTTTTATCCCACCATGGTTCATGATGGCATTGAGATCACCAAGAGAATCCACACATGTAAGATAAATTCCATCATTTTTCATCTGTCATTAGAGCCCCTCCATAACACCATGTGTTATGGGACCATTGAATCATCAGGCCTCGATGTCATCAGACCATATATACCAGTAAAAAATCACCAATTTAGATTCATTTTGATTATGAATGATTTCATTACCATGTGGGAAAATGTAATTCTACTGATGGAAATAAAGAACCATTCAATTTTTTAGTTCATCTGTTAATATATAATCCATATATTTCAATTCTCTCAGACAATTTTCATTGATAAAATCATTTATTGTCGAGAATATATGCTGAAGAAATTATACAACATGCTCGACATATGGTCCAACTACAATTGTCACTACCATGCACAAGAAAATAGATAGAATGAGAAGTTTAATAAAAAACTATCAAACATTTTTCATAGTATGATGATACAAAAGAAGAAAAGTATGATTGAGAATTTTCCCAATGATCTCTAGTCTTATTAGATGATAAGTCGAAATTCCACTATGGTGACCTAATATTCTCTAGTCTACGGAAAAAAGGCAGTCAAGCCCATCATGATTCAATTTCCATCACCCCCTATAGATATATCTGATTATAATACATGAGAAAATGTATCATATATCCATATAATTAACTTGTTATCCCTCAATAATAATTTTCTATAGGCCATAGACAACCTATAGTGGCACCAGATTAAGATAACCATAGCTTTCAATAAGAATGATTATTTATAATCCTTCCACCAACATGATATGGTATTTGGTCTAAGGATGCCGATGGTGTCTAGTTGGAAACATCCAAATTTGGAACCCAAATGGTAATGAACTAACATTATTCACATTTTTACCATAAATTTTCATAATCTTGGGTCTCTATGGATGGAGAATGAGTCACGCCTCCCACCAATTCCATGTTCTTAAAATAGTAATTTGCATGAGTGGGGCTTTTGCAACTTGAATGATGTTAATAATATGTTATTTCACACATTACATTAATCAACATGGACATAACATTGTCCTTCATGGAGTTAAACAACCCCATCCCACATGATGTTAAACTGCTACTCTGTCCTCATTGTATAATAACAAACTACATAGAACACCAATGTCCTCTACTTAGAGGGTATGACCTTTTTCCCTAATCAATCACTATACCATCTTTAAGAACTACATATGGATTGATTAATATCCTTATGGGATACATTGGAACACCATTAAATTTCATCAATGATTCATACTCTAATTTAACTCATCAAACTCATGGCTCGAGTTTTTCATCTAGAGTGTGTGGTATGTTGTTGATACCTCCTTGGTTCTCAGTCATGTCAGGTTTCTTTATGGATCACAACATCACACCCCTATGTTCGTAGCTAAAACATATGTTCTGTGTTCTATGCCCTTAAACTAAGATTTCTTTTTTCATGAAACATGATTTTAAACAATTCCTACCCATCCCAAATAATTCTAAATAGCATTCACTCATATGAAAGAGGTTAATTTAAATAATACCTTATGGTATAAGTTATATGAAGTTAAATAAATATATCTTTCATCCAAGTAACATGACAGTAAATTGTGTTTCCCTGTCCCACATGATGTTAAAATTATGTGTCCTACCAGCAACACATTAAAATGCATAGAATTTATGGTCCTTTTATGCACATCTTTAAATGGAAGGTCCCCATTTATACTGCATGATGCTAAACTGCCCCATCCCACATGACATTAAGGTGATACTCCATCCTGGTTTAATAAAGTTAAGATCCATATCTCACTAATGTCCTCATCTGAGAGGTGATCACATTTCACACAAGTTACTCACCATGTCATCTTCAAGAACTACATATGGATTTATTCCCATCCTAATGGGATGTTTTGGGATGACTAGACATTTTTTATACATTCTAGAACAAATTCTTTCAACTTATCGGCCTAGGTTCTTCTTGGGAGTGTGTTGTGAAGTGCTGATACATCCTTGGTTCTCATCCACATTTTCCTATAACAGCTACACCATGTACCTCCATCAACAATACCCCTATTTGACATCATACTTTCTGTATGAAATTAAATATCAAGAGATTCAAGAACTACGTGTTACTTGATTCCCATTCATATGGAATACGTAGACATTCACAGACATTTTATCTTGATTTCTAGCTAAGGTTCAAAATCCATTTTCTTAAGAATATATTGTATGATGGTGAATCTCCTTGGTCCCCATTCATGTCATCTTCATCACCACTCCATGCTATGTATATCCACTAGAAAGGTCTTGCCTTGGGTCCAAGCTCCACGATCATAAAATGGAATTCCATGTACCACATTGTGACACTAAACTATGTATGACCATGAATCATATGATTTAATGGTTCTCCTTGGTCCACATTCATGTCTGGATATAGTGATCTTGTCATATGTACATTATTGGTATACTTCTTCATTCCAGCATCCAAGCCTAATGATGAAAAAATATGTAACAACTTTCTTCCTTACTAAATTATGATAAAATTTATAGAATATTCAATAACTATGTGTGTCTTGATTCCCATCTTTGTCGGATATTTTGGAATGACCAAATGTTTTGTCTCTGGATCCATCCCCGATTTATTAACCATATTTTCTCGCTCATCCACATAATTTGGCCTTGTTCCATTTCCATGAAATATCTAAGATCCCTCTTAAATATTCTTTCCTTACAAAGAGAATTATATCCATCTATCTGATCTGACTCAATGTGATGATACATGCAGCGGAATTAGAAATGGTGTGTTGGATTCTGCATGGGCATTCTCTCATTGCGTCACCATTCTTCATGCATCCCAATATTTGGGTCTCCATTATCTTTCACATCTGAATGGACCAACATATAGCATTTTTCTGGCCTCATGGATCGCCTACCATCCTAGGCCAATGCCCCAAAATATTTTAAACAACATTTTAAGAGATGTCCCACAATTTGAACATCATTAGAAGTCGAACATAATTTTTGTATTCCAATCCCTAGTTACACAATATGGATGCAATGTTTCCAATATGGTTAGAAATCATCATCCATCAATTCACCCACATCATGTCCTGAGTATTGGATGTTGTGATTCATATTCTACTTCCACATCCTAATTTCCATCAATAACTTCAACAACCTCAGTTTTACCCATCCATGATCCTTGGCATATTGAGTTGGTATATTTTCATTGTTGGGAAATCCAAAAAAAACTTTTCCATTTACCTACTATGTGTTCCCATGTGTCATTAGAATCCTCTCCACCCCTCATTTCCCACACCGAGTGTGGATCATGTGGTCTTATGTCTATTGGTAGGGTTTGTACCCACATGGATGAATCGAACCACCTTTTGGCCCAATATCTATGACCTTAAAGTATGAGTTTATGTCCAAGGATCATGATGTTAAAATAATCATCCCAGTCCATGACTTATGAATTAAAACTATACGCTGGATCCCTCCTCGAGAATGTGTGGTGTGGGGTTGATTTTCTTTGTCCTCACTCACGTAAGGCTGCTTTATGACATGACATAAAACATTTCCCCTTTGGAAGCCTCTTCCTATGGTCTGAGCTCTATGATCATAATCTAATATCCACAACATCCCTGCTTTTTAGTGATAAACTACATAATATCCCTCTACTATATTGCACAAATGTAAATTGGGTATTCTACATCTTAGAGGTATGATGGTAAACTACACAATGCAATGACGTCTTCACCTAAAAAAACATTGCCTCTTGACACTGGCCATCAATCATTCCATATTCAGAACTATGTTTGGCTTGACTCACATCCTTATCGGATACATAGTGATGCCTATACATCTTTCCCCAATCCCAACCATAAAATCACGATCTATTTCACCCATTATTTTTCTTGGTTCCTTATTCATTAGGGTGGGGTGGGGTGTGGATCATTCCATGATTCTCATTCATGTATGGTTATGGTGGTCGAACCATGTGACTTGCTTTCGAAGAAACCCCCCCACTTTCTTTCCACATAAAATTTTATAGCGCTGAATTCAACAACTACGTATGGATTGATCTCATTATCATGGTATATGTAGTGATGCAGTTGAAATCATGTCTCCAAGACTAGACATAGAATCAAAAATTAACTTTTATAAACCCTTTGTCTTGGGTTCCCCTTTGAGGATGTGTGGTGTGGTCTAGATATCATTATTCTTTATTAATGTTGGGTTACTTACCGCATCACACATTTCTATTTTTTAATGTACATGTCTCATTCCCATGATGATAAAATTCATGAGATTCTCATCGTCATCCCATTATGTTAAATAATATAGGTACATACCACACACACAACATTAAATTTGGATCCTATGGTCCACAATCTATGACCTTAAATTGAGATTTCCTGGTCCAACCAACATGACCCTTAAACTATTGACAACATACCTCAGGAACCTAATCCTTGAGAACAAAACTGATCCCATATTCAAATGTTCCACAATAATATGTTTGAATGTATGATGGTACGAGACCTAGACCATTGAATTTCATAGGGACATTACCTGAATTATACTTCCATGCATCTCATATCCCCTTACATGGGTCTCCATCATGTTTCTCATCTAAATGGACCCTTGGAGACATGGTCTATGGCCTCATGGATCCCCTGCCATCCTGGACCAATGGTCTGTAATATTTTGAATGAAATTTTCAGACCAGTCCCAAATTTTTAACATGGTCAGCATCTGAACGCCATTCATATGTTCTCATCCTTGGTTACATGATAAAGATGTTGTGTTTCAAAAATGTTCTAGAACCATTCTGCAGCATTACATTCTTCCATTATGTCCAAAATATCAGATGTTTTGATATAAATTTTCATTTCCATGCACGTTCTTATAGATCTCCAACAACCATGTTGTTAACCCTCCATGCATTTGTGGTCATAGAGTAGAAATTTTTGTTTGGTTGGAAATTTTTTTCCTAGTGTTTCATTTCTAGTTTTGTGTGCTCCCATGTGATGTGAAAATCCTGCAATCAATCCTTATTTCACACACAAGGGATGGTTCATGTGGCATAAGGCGTATATGTGGCATTATGACAATATATAGAACTTGTAACACCCCATGTTTTTCTAAAAATAAATTGAAATGCATGGAACATTTTTTTAAATAGATATTTTTAATTATCCTTTAAAACAAATTTTTTTTACTTCTACGTTCTATATTTCAAGAAACATTCATCTACATTTGTGTTCTGTGTGTTATTTGGAGTCTATTGGAACCAACTTGTTTTTTTGTTGAATAGTAACATACCATTATGAATAGTAATATGAATAATAATATGAACCTAATGAATAGTAAAATTTATTATTATTTTATTTTATTAAGGATTTAAGATAATAGCATATAGGTTAATTTTTTATTATGAAATAGAAGTAGTTACACAATTAGAATTGTTAACTTTTGAATTAAGTATTCTATTATTTAAATATTAAATTAAAAATTTTTAGAAAATTATTTTCCAAAAATGGACTTCATTTTTTAAATCTACATGTCGATAGATGGTTTGGGTGAATTTTTGGAATTTTTCTTAAACAGTTGCTTTTTTGGTGAATACTAAAAAATGTAGATTTTAGTTTTGCTGTATTAATGACATCATTAATGATATAATAATGATGTCATAAATATGGTAGACTTTTTTATAGTTAAATAATATGTGATTTGTCCCAATTTTCTTATACCATGGGAAAATACAATGGGAAAGCCCATGGTTTTTCAAAAACCATTCATGAGGTGTCCCTTGAAAATTATTAAATTAATCCCTCACTTTTCCTATAAATACGAACTATTATCTTCATTGAATTCATTCCCAATTCTGCCTAAATGAAACTCTGGCCTATTTACCTTCATATTAGTCCCCCCAAGGTTTCATCACATCCCCAATTTACCAACCTTTTTGTACTATGTGTTTCTCTACAATGTAAGAAAATTCTCAATTTCTCTATTTTTCCTTTCAAATTCTCTTTTATGTGGTATAATTTTCATGTTTACATTCCATATTCTTATTTCCCTGTTATTATTGATCTTCTATATATTATGATTCATTTCTTAATGGGTGAACCTTGTCCACTCTCTTTTTAATATTTTTTTCTAAAACCATGTTGTATAGCCATTAGGCTGTCGAATTTTTGTAAGAGATTTCTCAATTTTTTTTATTTTGAGTTCCTTCGTTATTATTTATTCATATATCCTTACCCAAGAGGCATGAAATCTCCTGAAATAATGTATAATATATATTTTATCATGTTTATCAAAAATTCTTCCTCTTTATTCTTCTCCACTTCCACTTATTTAAAGATTAAAAACATTGTATGTTTGTGTCAAACTACCAACATCGGGGACGATGTGATTTCAAAATCCATTAAATCTCCCAAGTCTAGTCCTGAAACCATTTATAAGGTTTAAACAGGTTTTAATATATGTTTCATGACTCACCCATTGTTCTGGTATTCTTTTTTACTCATGGTTCTAATTTATAAGACAAAACGAGGTTGTTATTATCAAAGAACCACTAAAAGGATCTAAACGATTATAATTAATGTTCTAATTTATGAATCACCATCATGTAAGAATTAAAAATGATAAATGGAATAATTTATGTTATTATTCATATGAAAATACCACTCCATTCCAATTCTGGAGTTTCACTTCTATGTGTCAAGAATATCCACCATGAACCGATCATAGAAATCATGTAAAAAATTCAACCAAAAGCAGTTCAAGGGGATAAATACTAACAATTAATGGTAAAAATATGTTATTAAATGATCATATAAGATCATATAAAAATGAAAATGTATCTGTAAAATATTAATAACACTCTTTTAACCATTTTACAGGAGATTTAAACACGTTGTATGTAAGACAAACCTGAGGTAAGGGAATTCTTAACCTGATTCCCATTCATTTTGGTTAATCTTCTACTATATTATTTATGTGATATCTAAATTGTTTGTATGATGGTTTCTGTTTATATTATGTTTTATTATGTGTATTTACAGTATATATACATACTCCATCCACTCTGTTAAGCCTCACTTCAATTGTATGATACTTATATGGGGCATTTCTTTAAAAATCTTCTTTTTAAATTCGGCTTTATGAAATTCCAAAGTAATGTATTTATGGAATAATTTTTTTTATGAATTTGTTTTGTTTCTTGGGAATTATTTATTATGAAGTTTTGGACCTATATTTCCCTCCAATTCATTGGGTACGAGTATGTTGGAGGTCGGTCGTACGGTTACTCCATGTGTAACTGCAATGGTTACACAAAGTAAGGTAGTCGTGAGGGTTACAAATTATAAGTTAGCCAATAATGGTTACAAGATAATGTAATTATTGTCATAATATACCTTTATGATTATATTTATTATCTCTTGTTTTGTGTGTATTTTGTGTGAATCTCATGTTACACAAAGTACGTATATATGAGTGACAAGCATGTCTTCTGAAAATGTTTTCACACGTTATGAGTATTCATGGACTAATGTTCTCTTTCCTTCCTTTTTCATCTCTTACCGAGATTTTGTGATCATCCCATGTTCTTAAATGATTTTTCACAGGTCAATTGATGTTTAATATAAGTAAGTAGGACACGTTAAATGTTGAAAAAATTTCAAGTAGTCCTGTTTTATGTTTTAATGTTTTATATTTTGAAAAAAAAGGAAATTGTTTTTATGGTATCCACTCTGTAAAAATGTGTAATGTTATTAATGTTTTTTCCTAAATATCAAAAGCTCTAATCATTAGAAGACCCTCAATTTAAAAGGAAGTTTTTTCTTTACTAAACTCCATATTATTTATGAAATAAGATCGGGTCCTTATAGTTGGTATTAGAGGACAGATTAGATTACATTAGGGGTTAGGGTGATGTTAATAGCATACCATAAATTATTTTCACTTTATGTTAAATTCAAAATGTTATAGAATTTTAATATTACCATGTTGCTTTATCTAAGATATGTTTGTTCAGAATGGTTGTCTACAGAAGGAACAGGGACCCTGAAAAGGAGAGGAACCGATAGAATGACACCATTCAGGAACTACAGCCCAGAATGGTAAGGATTGGAACTGAGAAGTTTGTGACAGTAATGGATCATCTAACTCAGGAAATAAATGGTGGTGGTATCCATGAAATAGAACCAATAAAGGTACCACAATGGAACATGATAGTAGTGGAACATTTTACCAGACAACATCTTCCTACATTGAATGGATCTTATGACCCAGTAGCAGCAGAAGGATGGATCCAAGCCCTTGAAAAGATATTCGATGTTATGGGATGTTCAGACAATCAAAAGGAAATTATTTCCATTTATCTTTTTGAAGGGGAACCCATAAAGACCGAAATATTGACGTACATGGAAATTACATTACATTAGAAGAATACTTAATACATAACAAATACAGACAATCAAGGACTGTAATAGTTTAGTGTCTTTGGAAACTCAGAATATAATCTCTTAATCGTGGTGAAAGATCTTCAACATATCCCAATAAAGATATTCCCATTTTTTTCATACCTAAAACCATTATTTATATCCTGGGGAAAAGAAAACATAAAAGGGGTGAACTCAAATTCTCAGTAAGGGTGAACATAGAGAAAATAAAACAATTCATAAACATATGATTGCAAAAACATGAACATAAAATCTAAACATCAAAATATTGTGAAAAGACATGAATCATGGAAGTAAGTAAGGCATATATCATAAGGGAACATCAATCATGATAAAATAGCATTGGAATAAAACATGTAATTGTGGAAACCATTAACCACCTGATATTATTTCCATATCAGCAAAGGCATTGCTGCCAAGACCATCTTAGTGGACAAAGTCCCTTTCTGAATCGAGTTCACTCCTCATTCTAGTCATATATTACTGAACCGGTTTAACTTGTCATTCCAGCCATGTCTATCTCATGAGATATAAATCCTTACCCAATGTATTGGATGAAGATATTGGTCCCACCCATCTCATAATGAAATCATTCTTACTTGTGCCACAAAATAAACATACGTCATTCATAATAACCTAATAAAAAAATGGGTTTCATAAACATCATCCCATCATCACATAATCCATATAAAAGAAATGGATATCATTTCATATTAAGAAAAGTGAAACCATGTAAATCATAGAGACATGATATTTGACACATACACATGTGAAATAATGTCATCTAAGATGAAAACTGTTTTGATAAAACACTTGAAATGAGTTCTTGAGGAAAATATCCTTTTTTCTTCAAAATCATTTTCTTTTCACAAAATGTCATGCAATTTTAGAAGAAAATGTTTTTGTTGAAAATAGTCATGAAATATTTTGAAGGAATCCTCATGAAAATAAGGCTATATAAAACCATAAAAATCCATTCAAACCGTATAAGCTAAAAATAACATTCTCCCCATTCATTTGTTGAAAAAGACAATAAAGAACCTCGTAACGTAAAAAAAGATTCCTTACATACCATGTAGTAAAAGTCAAAAATGGGTAAAAAATGACATTAATCATACATGAAAACACTTTAATAAAATATGGACATGGATGATAGAAATAACCCCCGTAAATACTTACGAATAAACAATCTTGGATAAAAACAAGATTGGAAAAGTTATCCCTTACCTTAGGTCGGATATTCTTTGTATGGATCCAAAACTCCTCTTCTTTGACACGCCTCTTTCAATCCTCCTATTAGGTAATAAAATTGGTCTTTGAAGAAGACCAGAACCTGTAGGATGTTTCTAGGGATGTTGAGAAGAGAAATGGGCAGGTTTTGGCCGAGCTTAAAGGCTCAAACTGGTATGAGGAAGAGAGGGAGGAGGTTCCCTTTTATAAGGAAGGATAGGGGCACCTTTTGAAATCTTAAAAATATTAATTTTTAATAACTTAAACCCCACATAAAAACTTCCAAAAATGACACAAATTCAAATATAAGATGATATTGGCTTGTAATCTCATCAAACAATAAAATTTAGACATGTTAGGAATTAATTTTAAACATTATCAACTTGATTTATCCTTATTTAATCAATTTTATTTTAATTGTGGTAATAACATTCTAAAATTTAAATTATAACAAATAATTACTTATTTATTGTGAATTGTCCATAATTAGATACTTTATAACATATTCTACCATATAAATTTAAATTTATAATTTGTAAATATTTTGTGATTTTTAAACAATTTTATAATATGTTATTTTTATAAAATAACAATAGTGTCAATTTTGACACTATTCATTTATTTAAATTTAATTAAAATATATACAAAATATATATTGAGACTAAATGATTTAATAGATTAATAAATTGTCATGTGTATCTAGAATATTATTGGAGCACATTAAATAGTTCATATAGTATTTATTTTATTATTTTAAAAACCATTTATTTGGTTTATCTCTTAATTAAATAATTACTACATCATTTTTTGTATAATTATTTAATATACTTATCTGTTGCATAAAAATTAAAAATTAAAACCTATGATGAATATAAATATATTACATTCACAATAATACTTTTACTAAAATTTTTAATCTTAAAATCAAAATATTTAAATTGTTATATTTATTAAATTATGAAGGTGAAACCTTAGGCATCATTTAAAATAAAATAATATAAGTGTCATAATCGATTTTTAAGGATCTAAATGGTCAAATATTCTACCATTGGATGATTATTGTTTAAATTTAAATGACCAATAAGTTTTGGTCAGGGTTTTGTGCCTTTTATGGTCAGTATTAGTTTAATAAAAACTATATTCATGATTTTTCACTATATAAACAATTTCTGCATCACTATTGTGTCACAATTAATGATAATTATTTAATCCCTAAAAATTATAAATAAATTCATATGATGTAGATAATTTAATTATATTTCTGGTGATTATTCATGTTTGAAGTTTCAAGAAGTTTATAACTAAATTAAAATTAATATACTTATGAGATTTATGAGTGTGACATGTTGTCACTTTCTTTGATTTTAATAATAATTAACTTATTATCATAGAAAATAGTCCATTAAAGGATTATAATCAGACCCATAGGTGATATGGGTCGATTTTTAGTCATCCAATAGGATTTTGGCAGGTGTTAGGGTAATTTTATAATCTTATATTTACCCTTAACTACCTGATTTACCTTTAACTATGGTAAATAAAATTTACCATAGTTACTATTCATAATGCCCAAAAATAAAATGTAGTTATTAATATAATTTTGACCCACTGATTCCAAATATAGAATAAATTTTTTTCAAATTCAATACACAGGTGTTTCAATAATTAAATTAAAATTAATCTCATTGTCGAAAGAAAACAGGTTTTTGTTTAAAACATTACAAAAGATTAAATTGATTTAACCTATGAATTCATGGTAAAATCAATGCTAATGACATACATTATATTAAATGATAAAAATTTATTCTATTTATACTTTAATACCATTCAATATTATAATTTAACCACATAAATTATTATGCTGAAAAAATTTGTTTTTAATTAAAATATAGCGTGTTTTTACTATTCATTAAAATATGAATGTTATCAGAATAACATGAAAATTTTATACCATGTAAAATTTTATATTCTTATTCCAAATAATATTTTTATTTTGTAAAATTGAACTTATAAACATGTCAAAATCTATATTTTAGGTGGGTGCTCCACTAAAAGGCGGAAAAACTGCATTTTTTGAAAACTACTTATTTTACCCGAATAATTTATTTTGTACACATAAAATGTTTTAGAAAAATTATAAGATGAATAATAATGTTTTAAAATTCAAAATTTTGTAAATTATATTCATAAAGGCTAGTTTGTGATAATATTATAACCATATATCGTTGTTTAGTTAAACCCGGTATTGCGTACAACAAACACTATCGAGGAAGGTCGTGATTGCGTGTAATGAAAGCTAAGTCAGGGTTGTGTGTAGTAAAATAAACCTTTTTTGTTGTGTATAAAAAAATCCAACCATATTTCATTTATACATTATATATATATATATACACTCAATGTTGCGTAGAATAAATTCTATCAAATGAACTGGAAGTTGTGTGTAACACAATCTAAGAATTGTGTTGTATATACTGCAAGCTAATACGGTGTTTGCGTATAGCATAAGATAATAATTGTGTAGAATAAAACACATGGCATCAAATAAATTAAAAATAATGCTTATCCTAAAATCTCTGGGTGTTACATTCTACCCCCCTTAAAATTAATTTCGCCGTCGAAATTTGTCAGGGTTATAAATGGTTTCTTACTTGAGAATTTCTTTTATAGAAACCCATATCGTAAAAAAGGAATGCTAAAACTTAATTTTAAAAAGTGAAGTATGAAACATAACGGGTACCCAAATTAACTCATCACTAGTTTTCCACATAGGAGATCATAGGTAAAAATATGGATATGGAGGAGAAATCTAACCATTAAGTTCTGATGGAGAGTGGTAGAGAACATGGCTATGAAAAAGCCAACAATCACAAAGCCATAGATTTGTGATGATATAAGGTACCATCTAATTCATCGTATATAAGAGAAATAGGACAACATTTTTGGTTTTCAATATCATTTCCGTAAAGTTGAAAATTTTTAATTAGAAGAAATACTTACTTGATTTTGGTAAAATCTCACTGTTGTTTGTGAATTGAACAATTTCCACTTCATCTCTTAAATAAATGAAGTTGAATTTGTTATTCGTGAAGCGTTAGTAGATCATGTGATAGAATGATGGGGCATTCCATCTATTTCAAAAAAAAGGTTAGCAAAAGTTATAAGTCCATCTTATGGTGAGGTTAATCGTATATGGTTCCAAAAATGAACTTATACGTTATTTATCATACTACTTAATAAAATAAAACTACTTTCCACTAACCAGAGACTTCTTGTAGGACAGTGGTAGGCGATAAATGCCTGTCTCACTTCGGTATTGGGTTCGATTTCCATAGCCTTGTCCGACGCGATGGGTTGTCGCCCGTCCTGTAGGTTTTCCTTTTTCTAAAACTACATTATTATATCATCCCATCAATAATATCGAAAAACGTTATATCCATAAACAATACTAACTTATGTCCAACATAATCCATTCCAATCTTTAGGCTTATCCATAATATTATAGTCCATTGTCATATTATAGTGAAAACGATTACCAGAGATTTCATATAACAAGCATGTTAATACCATTGTTGATCCCCATATATCATAAGATATGTCTTGTTGGTCACATTCCAATCGTTCGAAGGCCTTAATCATGTATTCTCTTGAAAAATGAATACCCATTGAATCTTCGTGTAAACATGAGTGTTGTCAAAATTTAACTCTTTCCACATCCCAAAACCCCAAAATTCCATATATTCAAACCATGATATAACTATTTCCTTATATCATTCATGAGCTCATGAATACTGTCAAAGATTTCATTTTCTTCTTATCCCTTCATTAGGCGCATATCATCATCTTTCGAAAAATATCTCAATCAAATTCCATGGTTACCGGTACCATAAAATTATTGAAAAAAACAATAGACCAATACAAAAATATTTCAATATTCCATGATACTATATAAAACATTATTTTGGAATCCCTTTACATAAACACTAAAACATTACACAACTTTATTTTCATACTCAACATCAAAAATAGTGATTGAATGAGACTTCCCTTTATCCTTTTCCTTAAGAAGTTTCTCACGTTGATCATCATTAACCCGTGGATTTGGGAATTTATTAGCATAATGCCCAATTTCCGTGCACATGAAGAATTGAAGTGTTGTTGGTGCACTCTCTGCAGTCTTTTCTTTATTCACATCATTAGAAACCCTTTTCCATTACATCGACACTCAGTTGCTCGATGACCTTCTTTTCTACACATAAAACATTTTCTAGTACCATTTAGGCAATCTCCACTATGCTTCTTTCCACATTTTGAGCATAAGGAAACCATCATATTCTTTTCACCATTATTCTGAGATTTATACTTGAACTCCATCTTTCGTTTCTTGTCAAAACCATGAGATGGATATGTTACACCAACTTCCAGTTCTACCTTGATAGCACAACACACAATTTCTTCATAGCTACTGAAGTCTCTTATAGCTAATGCCCTTTGAAGACTATGTTTTAAGCCACTAAAAAATATATCAACTTTACTTTTAGGTTGGATGATAAAGCCAGATTAATACCTTTGAAGTCTTGTAAAATTCACTTCATATATACCAACAGATTCATCATACTTCTACTTAAGCTCAAGAAACTCCTTCTCCATCTTTTTTCAAAGAATACGAGGGATGTACTTATTGAAAAATATGTTCTTGAACTTGTCCCATTCCATGTACTCAATTTCATCTTGGGGACTTGTATTCTTAATTAGAGTCCACCACAGGTCTGTTTCACCTTTTAACTGGTAAACAACTAGAATGAATTTATCATGTTCTGAACAGTGAAGTATGGAAAATTTATTTTCAATGGTACTGATCTATAGTTCAGCAACAAGTGGATCAGAAGACCCATTGAATGAAGGTGGACATTGCCTCATGAAAGACTCAATAGAAAATTGTTCCCTCCTCTGCTCATTTGGAAGTCCAGAATTATTCATAGCTTGTGTAAGTATAGTAATAAGATTTTTCACTCCACCTCTCATAATGTTGGTTTTTTTAGGAGCAAAATCATTGCATCATCCATTACATTGATCAACACGGTTCCATTGGGTTCTAACCATCATCTAAAACCCAAAAAGAATAGTGTGAGAGGAAACAATCATGCTAGGAAAACAACATAATAAAGGGGGAGTACCTTAAATATCTAACATCTTATGTTCAATTATAAGATCATTAGCACAATTCTAGGTCTATAACCTATATTTATACTTAACCTTAGGGACATCCCTAGACATACCTTAGAAATATCTCTAGGGATCTCACTAAAGTTCTCACATCCTAGTTTCCAAAGGTTGACTAAACCGTTACTCTGATACCAACTATAGAGACCCAAAGCTTGATGTACATGGACATTACATTAATTTTTCAGAATTCTTAATACATAAAAAACAGACATACAAGGACCGTAATAGTTTAGTGTCATTGGAAACTCGGAATAAAATCTCTTAATCATGGTGAAAGATCTTCAACATCTCCCAATAAAGATCTTCCCCTTTTTTTCTTACCTAAAAAGTTTATTTATATCCTGGGGAAAATAAAATATAAAATGGGTGAGCTCAAATGCCCAGTAAGGGTAAACATAGAGAACATAAAACAATCCATAAAACTTTGAATGCAAAAAAGTTGAACATAAAATCTAAACATCAAAATCTTGAGCAAAGACATGAATCATGGAAGTACGTAAGGTATATATCATAAGGGAAATCAATCATGATAAAATAGAACTGGAATAAAACATGTAATTGTGGCAACCATTAAGCACATGATATTATTTCCATAGTATCCAATGCATTGCATCCAAGACCATGTTAGTGAACAAAGTCCATTTCTGAATCGAGTTCACTCCTCATTCCAGTCCTGTATTATAGAACCAGTTTAACTTTCCATTCCAGCCATTTCTATCTCATGAGATATAAATCTTTACCTAATGCATTGGAGGGAGATATAGGTCCAAACCATCTCATAATGAAATCATTCTTACTTGTGAAAAAAAATAAACATACATTATTCATAATAACCCAATAAATAAAATGGGTTTCACAAACATTGTCCCATCATCACATAAACCATATAAAAGAAATTGATATCATTTCATAATAAGAAAAGTGAAACCACGTTAATCATAGAGACATGATACTTGAAACATAAACATGTGAAATAATATCATCATAGATGAAAATGGTATTGATAAAACACTTGAAATGAATTCTTGAAGAAAATATCCTTTTTTATTCAAAATCATTTTCTTTCTACAAAATGTCATGCTATTTTAGAAGAAATTTTTTTTGTTGAAAATAGTGATGATATATTATGAAGGAAGCTTCATGAAAATAAGGCTTTATAAAACCATAAAAATCTATTCACATCCTATAAGTTAAAAATAACATTCTCCCCATACTTTTGTCAGAAAACTCAAAAAGTACCTCGTAACGTAAACAAAAGAATGATTCCTGACATACCATGTAGTAAAAGTGAAAAATGGGTAAAAATGACATTAAACATACATGAAAATACTTTCATAAACCATGGACATGGATGATAGAAATAACCCCAGTAAATCCTTATGAATAAACAATCTCGAATAAAAACGAGATTGGAAGAGTTATCCCTTACCTCAGGTCTGATATGCTTCGTATGGATCTGAACCTCCTCTTCTTTGACACACCTCTTTTAATCCTCCTCTTAGGGTACTAAAATTGGTCTTTGAAGAAGACCAGGACCACTAGAATGTTTCTAGGGAAGTTGAGAAGGGAAATTTGCAGGGTTTGGCTGATCATAAATGCTCAAATTGATGTGAGGAAGAGAGGGAGGAGGTGCCCTTTTATAAGGGAGGAGAGGGGCACCTTTGGAAATCTTAAAAATATTAATTTATAATAAATTTAACCCCACATAGAAACCACCAAAAATGACTCATATTCTAATATTAGATGAGATAGGGTTGTAATATCATCAACCAATAAAATTTAGACATGTTAGGAATTTATTTTAAATATTATCAACTTGATTTATCCTAATTTAATCAATTTAATTTTATTTGTGGTAATAACATTCTAAATTTTAAATTATAACAAATAATTACTTATTTATTGTGAATTTTCCATAATCAGATACTTTATAACATATTATACCATATAAATTTGAATTTATAATTTGTAAAATTTTTTTTATTTTTAAACAATTTTATAATATTTTTTTTTAATAAAATAACAATAGTGACAATTTTAACACTATTCAATTATTTGAATCTAAATAAAATATATACATAAGATATAATCGAACTAAAAGAATTAATATATTCGTAAAAATTCATATGTATCTAGGAAATTATTGGAGCACATTAAATAGTTCATATAATATTTATTTTATTATTTTTAAAGCCATTTATTTTGTTTATCTCTTAATAAAATAATTACTACATAATTTTTGTATAACTATTTAATATACATATTTGTTGCATAAAAATTAATATTAAAATCCTATGATGAATATAAATCTATTTCCTTTCACAATAATACTTTTACTTGACGTTATCATCTTAAAATCACAATATTTAAATTGTTATATTTATTAAATTATGAAGGTGACAACTTTGGCATCATTTAAAATAAAATAATATACGTGTCATAATCAATTTTATAAGGCTTTAAATGGTCAAATATTCTACCATTGGATGATTATGGTTTAAAATTACATGACCAATAAGTTTGGGCCAGGGTTTTGTGCCTTTTATGGTCACTATTTGTTTAATAAAAACTATATTCTTGATTTTTCACTAGATAAACAATTTCTGCATCACTATTGTGTCACAATTAATTATAATTATTTAATGCTTAATAATTATATATAAATTAATATGATGTATATAATTTCATTAGATTTCAGGAGACTGTTCATGTTTGAAGTTTCATGAAGTTTATCACAAAATTAAAATTAATATACTTATAAGATTTAAGAGAGTGACATGTTGTCACTTCCATTGGTTTTAATAATAATTAAGTTATTTTCATGGAAAAAAGTACATTAAATGATTCTAATCCGACACATAGGTGATATGAGTCGAATTTTAGTCATCCAATAGGATTTTGGCAGGTGTTAGGGTAATTTTATAATCTTATATTTATCTTTAATTGCCTGATTTACCTTTAACTATGGTAAATAAAATTTACCATAGTTACTATTCATAATGCCCAAAAATAAGAAGTATTATATTAATATAATTTTGACCCACTGATTTTAAATATGGAATCCATTTTTCCATATTCAATACACAGAAGTTCCAGAAATTAAATTAAAATTAATCACGTTGTCGAAAGAAAACATGTTTTTGTTTAAAACATTACAAAAGATTAAATTGATTTAGCCTACGAATTCAAGGTAAAAGAAATTCTAAGGAAATGAATTATATTAAATGGAAAAAATATATTATATTTATACTTCAAGACCACTATATATTATAATTTAACCACATATATTATTATGATGAAAAATTTTGTTTTTAATTAAAACATAGCGTGTTTTTACTATTCATTAAAATATGAAAGCTATCAGAATAATATGAAAATTTTATCCAAGGTAAAATTTTATATCATTATTCCAAAGAATAATTTTATTTTGTAAAATTGAACTTATTAACATGTAAAAACTATATTTTAAGTCAGTGCGCCATCAAAAGGCGGCAAAACTACATTTTTTTATAAATACTTATTTTACCCGAAAAATATATTTTGTTCACAAAAAATGTTTTAGAAAATTTATAAGATGAATAATAATGTTATAAAATTCAAAATGTTGTTAATTCTATTCATAATGGATAGTTAGTGATAATATTATAACCATATATTGTTGTTTAGTGAAACCTGGTATTGCGTACAACACACGCTAGCGAGGAAGGTCGTGATTGCGTGTAATGAAAGCCAAGTCGGCATTCTGTGTAGTAAAAGGCTCCTTTTTTGTGTATAAAAAAATAAAACCATATATAATTTATACATTCAATACATATATATATATATATATATATACTCAATATTTCATAGAATAACTTCTATCAAATGAACTTGAAATTGTGTGTAACACGATCCAAGAATTGTGTTGCGTATACTATAAGCTAATACAGTGTTCCGTATAGCACAAGATAATCTTGGTGTAGCATAAAACACATGACATCAAATAAATTAAAAATAATATTTATCATAAAATCTAGGGGTGTTACAGAAGCTGATCAGTGGTTGTCAACAGTAAAGAATATCAGGGGTTGAGAGTATTTTGATGCCTTAATGTGGGATGAATATAAAAGTATTTTCCATGAAAAATATTTTCCTATGGTGGTGAAAATTTGAATGGAGAAGAAATTCCTTGAGTTGAAACAGAAGGAGGAAGATTCAGTGGATGTGTAGGAAGCGTGCTTCACCAGAATGGTGAGGTATGTGCCAAATCTTATTCTAGATGTTAATAGAAAAATCAACCAGTTTTACTCAGGATTGAAGCCAAGGTATCGAAGGTCGTTGGCCTCCCATGAATTCAAATGTTATGAGAAACTTGTCTGATGTGCTAAGATGTTAGAGATGGAGTGTGCTAATGATCATGAGCTTTCTGGAAATAAGGAGAAGAACAGGTCCAGTTGTCAAGAAATGGGTAAGAATCAACCAATGAAATCTGATGGTAAGAAAATCCAATTTCTATTTTGTGAAATGTGTGTAAAGAAGAACACTTGGGAAGGTCTTAGTAGAACTGGGAAAGGTTTAAAATGTAGTAAGTTAGGACATATGGACCGTGATTCTAATGAAAATGATCAAAAGACTAATCATGAAAAGTTGACTGTAAATTGTTTTAAATGTGGTGATATGGGTCATTAGGGAAATTCCTTCCCAAAGAGAGATCTGAATGATGAAAAGAATCCAGAATCAAAGAATAAAGGTGTATTGAGATCCTTTGTGACTACATCAGTAGATGTTGGGCCATCTAATAATGTTGTATAAGGTACTTTTTATGTTCACTCACATTTTGATAAGGTTTTGTTTGATACAGGGTCTACACATTCCTTCATCTCTATTAAATTTTATTGTAAATTCAAGGTATCACCTCAACAAATGAGACCCAAACTTGTTGTTAAAACACTATGAGAAATTTTATAGAAAAGATGAATTATAAGAATATTTCTATTGTGGTCTGTGGAAATAATTTACCTACAAACCTTGTTGTTTTACCCTTATTCGAGTTTGATGTTATTTTGGGGATGGACTGGCTTTATTGCTATCATGGTATGATTCACTGTAGAGCTAATGAAGTTGTTTTTCAGAAAGAGTTTCATTTTGTATACAAGAAAGAACCCATACAATTGATAACATTTCAGGAAGCTGTGACACTATTGAAATATGGAAATGATAGTTATCTTTCTAATATTCTTCAAATCAAGGGAGCTATTCAAATTAATGATGTGCCTATGGTAAATTAATACATTGATGTTTTTCCCAATGAGTTACCTGGTGTCATACTGGATTGAGAAGTTGAATTCACAATTGACTTAGTTCATGATGCTAAGTTAATTTACAAACCCCCATGTAGTATGGCTCTAATAGAACTCCTTGAATTGATAAATCAGTTATAGGATTTCCATGAAAAAAGATTCATTCATCCTAGAAATTACCATAGGGAGCTCATGTTTTGTTTGTTAAAAATAAAGATGGTTCCATGAGACTTTTCATTGATTATAGAGCTTTGAATAGCATCACTATTAAAAATTAGTATCCATTTCCTTATATGAATGACTTGTTTGATCAGCTCCAGGGAGCTTAGTAATTTTCCATGATTGTCTTGAGATCCATATACCATCAGCTGAAGGTGAAGGAGGATGAAATCCCGAAAACTACCTTTCATACTAGATATGGGGATTATGAATTTGTTGTTATGCCATTTGGATTAACTAATGCACATGCTATATTCATGAGTCTTATGAATAGAGTATTTAATGAGTTCATGGATAAATTGTGGTTGTATTTATTGATGATATTCTGGTTTCTTTGAGAAATAAAGAGAGGCATGAAAAACATCTAGGGGTTATTTTAAAAACATTAAAAGAAAAGAAACTATATGGAAAATTCCACATGTGTGATAATTGGTTGTAACAGATTTCTTTTCCTGGGAACATTATAAATAAGGATGGGATAACAGCTGATCCTTCCAAAACAATAGTAGTTGATGAATGGTCAAGACCCACAAATGATACAATGTTTCATAGTTTTCTGTGCTTAGCAAGTTATTACTGACGGTTTGTTATGTACTTTTCACGGTTATCTAGACTGATAACTGAGATAACACAGAAACTGGTTAAATTTATTTGGATAGAGGAATCTGATGTTTTTTTCAGGAAGTAAAGAAGATATTGGTGAATGCTCTAGTTTTGGCCTTACCTTCCCGAAATGATGAGTTTTTCATCTATAGTGATGCTTCTTTGAAGGGACTTTGTTGTGTTTTGATGCAGAATGATTAGGTAATTGCCAATACTTAGAGACAACATAAATCTCATGAGATAAATTTTCCCACACATGATTTGGAATTGGTATCTATTGTTTTTGTTTTGAAAATTTTGAGGCATCATCTATATGGAACCAAATAATAAATATATAATGACCATAAAAGTCTAATGTATATATTCACTCAGAATGAATTTTACATGTGGTAGAGAAGATGGCTAGAATTGATAAAGGATTATGACTGCATGATCAATTACCATACTGGGAAAGCAAACAAAGTGGAAGATGCCTTAATTTAAAAACATCATGCATCATTAATCATGCTACATTTGGAACATTATCCCTTGATTAATGATTTGATGAATTTTGTCTTAGAAGTTGTTGGTGAAGGGATTACATCTATTTTGTTTTAGGTTTTAGTGCAGTCTTTGTTGTCAGATAGAATTAAGAAATCAAATAAGGAATATAGTGAGCTACAGAAAAACATAGAATTGGTTAAAAAGGGTAAGTTTTAGGAATTTAACCTTGGAAGAGTTTGTGTTTTAAGATTTGGAAAATGGTTGTGTGTGCCTTGTGATTTCCAGTTGAAGAAATAATTATTGCATGTAGCACATAGTTCTCCATTTTCTATTCATCCTGGCAGTACTAAGATGTACAGAAACTTTTCGGAGTATTAATGGTGGGATGGAATGAAAAGAGATATTGTTTATTTTACCATGAAATGTTTGACGTCTCAACAGGTTAAAGTAGAGCGACAGTTACCGAATGGGATACTTCAGCCTTTTCCAGTGCCTGAGTGGAAATGATAGAATGTATCCATGGAATTCATGGTGGGACAACCCAGGACTTCTTGAGGTAACAATGCAATTTAGGATATTATTGATCGGTTAACAAAGTCTGCACATTTTCTATCCATTCGAGAAACAATGTCTTTGGATCAGCTTTCTCTATTGTACCTCAAGGATATTTTTAGGTTAAATGGAGTTCCTCTTTCCATTGTATCTGACCAAGATCCCAGGATCACATCTAACTTTTGGAAGGGACTTTAGAAGTCGTCGGGCACAGAGTTAAATTTCACTATAGCTTTTCATCATCAATCAGATGGGCAGTAAAAACGAACGATTCAAACATTAGAGGATAAGCTTTGAGTTTGTTCAATGAACTATAAGGGACGTTGGGATCATCATCTTTCATTAATTTAGTTTTCTTATAATAACAGTTTTCATTCCTGTATTTAGATGACACCTTTTGAGGCGTTGTATGGGTAGCGGTGTCGGACACCCGTGTTTTGGGATGAAGACAGTGGAAGAAAGTTTATGGGGCCAGAAGTAGTTTAAGATGTGGCTGAGAAAGTGAGGATGATCCAGTAGTAAATGAGGACAGCTCAGAGAAGGAAGAAAATTTAAGCAGATAACATAAGGAATGACTTCTCTTTCGAGGTAGGTGACCATGTTTTCTTTAAAATCTCTCGTTGGAAAAGTGTGATTCATTTCAACAAGAAATGGAAGCTAAGTCCACAGTTCATCGATCCTTTAGAAATCTTGGATTAAGTTGGAACAGTTACATTCCTCATAGCTTTGCTTCCGAGTTTGTTTCAGGTACACAATGTTTTTCATGTTTCGATGTTGAGAAAATATATTCCAGATTCATCAAATGTCTTGAGCCCCGAAGCAGTTCAGCTGGAAGAGAACCTTTCTTATGATGATAAACCAGTTCAGATTCATGATCAATGAGAATAGCTATTTTATAATAAGCTAATCCACCATGTAATGGTTTTTTGGAGGAACCACATGGTTGAAGAAGTAACATGGGAGTCAAAAAATTCTATGAGATAAAAATACCCTCAGTTGTTTAGGAAGTAAATAAAATTTTGAGGACATAATTTCAAGAAGGTGGGGATAATGTAACACGGCATGTTGTTCTAAAAATAAATATAAATTCAAGGATCTTTGTTTTAAATAGATATTTTTAATTATCCTTAAAGACATAAATTTTTTACTTCTATGTTCTGAATTTCAAGAAACATTCATCTACATTTGTGTATTGTATGTTTTTTGGAGTCTATTGGAACCAACTGGATTTTTTATGAATAGTAACATACCCTAATGAATATTAATATGAATAGTAATATGACCCTAATGAATACTAAATTTTATTATTATTTTATTTTATAAAGGCTTTATGATAATAGCATCTAGGTTAATTTTTCATTGTGATATAGAAGTAGTTATAGAATTACAATTGTTAATTTTTTATTTAAGTATGATTTTATTTAAATATTAAATTAATAATATATAAAAATTTATTTTCAAATAATGGAACACATTTTTTAAATCTACACGATGATAACTGGTTAGGGTGAATTTTTTGAATTTTTCTAAAAAAGTTTATTTTTCGGTGAATAGAAAAAAATACAGTTTTTAGATTCAGTTTATTAATGACATTATTAATGGTATAATAATGATGTCATAAATCTGGTAGACTTGTGTACAGTTAAATAATATGTGAGGTGTCCCAAGTGGCTTATACCATGGTCAAATACCATGGGCATGCCCATGGTTTTGCAAAACCCACTCATGAGGCATCCCTTGAAAATTATTAAAATAATCCATCACTTTTCCAATAAATACGAACTCTTACCTTCAATGAATTCATTCCCAATTCTGCCTAAATGAATCTATGTCCTCCTTAACTTCATTGTAGTCTCCCCATGGTTTTTTAATTCCCCCAAGGTACCAAGCTTCATGTTCTAAGCGTTTCACTACAATGTAAGAAAATTCTCAATTTCATTCTTTTTTCCTTTCAAATTCTCTTTTATGTGATATAATTTTCAAGTTTCCATACCATGTTCTTATTTCCTTATTATTCATGATATTCTATATATAATTATTCATTTATGGATGGGTGACCATTTTCCCCTCTATTTTTAATATTTTTTTTCTAAAACCATGTTGTGAAGCTATTAGGTTGGCGAATATTTGTAAGAGATTTCTCACTTTTTCTTTTATTTTGACTTCCTTATTATTTCTTCATATCTCCTTACCCAAGAGTCCTGAAATCTCCAAAAATCATATATACTCTGGATTTTATCATGTTTATTAAAAATTACTCATCTTTATTCTTCTCATATCCCAAATTTTTCAAGAATAAAAACATTGTCTGTTTATGTCGAATTACGAACATCGGGGATGATATGATTTCAAAATACATTAATTCTCTCAAGTCTTCTCATGAAAACATTTATATTGTTGAAACAGGATATAATATATATTCTATGACTCACCCATGGTTCTGGAATTCTTTTGTACTCATGGTTCTAATTTATAAGACAAAATGAGGTTGTTATTATCAATGAACCACTAAAATGATCTAAACGAACATCACTAATGTTCTAACATATGAATCATCCTCATATAATAATTCAAAATGATAAATGAAGTAATTTATGTTACTGGTTATATAAAAATACTACTCCATTTCAATTCTGGATTTTATATTCCAAGCGGCAAGAATATCCACCATGAACTAATCATAGAAATCATGTAAAGAATTCATCTGAAAACAGTGCGAGGGGAGATATACTAACAATTAAGGGTGAAAATATGTTATTAAATAATCATATAATATGTTATAAACATGAAAATCTATCTGTAAAATATTAATAACACTCTTTTAACCATTATACAAGAGGTTTAAACAAGATTCAAGTAAGACAAACCCGAGGTAAGGGAATTCTTAACCTGATTTCCATTCTTTGGGTTAACCTTCTAATTTATTATTTATGTGCTATATAAATTTTTTTTGAGATGTTTTTTGTTTATATAATGTTTTATTATTTTTATTTACAGTATATATACATTCCCCATCCACTATATTAAGTCAATATTCAATTTTATGATATTTATAAGGGGATATTCTTTAAAAATCCTCTTTTTAAATTCACCTTTATGAATTCCGTTGTAACTTATTTATGGAATAATTCATGTTGTATGATTTTTTTTGGTTCTTGGGAATTATTAATTATGAATGTTGGGACCTATATGGCTATACAATTCATTGGGTATGAGTAAGTTGGAGGTAATCCTTACGTTTACTCCAAGTGTAACTACGATGGTTACACAAAGTAAGGTAGTCGTGAGGGTTACAAATTATAAGGTATCCAAGAATGGTTACATAATTATGTAAGTAATACCCCAAGATACATTTATGACTATAATAATGTTCTCATATTTTGTGTGGATTTTGTGAGAATCTCATGTTACACAATGTATGTATATATGAGTGACAACCATGTCTTCTGAAAATGTTTTCATACGTTACGAGTATTCATGGACTAATGTTCCCTTTCCTTCCTTTTTCATCTCTTACTGAACTTTTGTGATAATCCCATGTTTTTAAATGTTTTTTCATAGGTTAATGGATGTGTAATATAAGGATGGATGAAATGTTAAATGTTAATGAATTGTCAAGGAGTCCTGTTTTATGTTTTAATGTTTTATATTTTGAAAAAAATGGTAACTATTTTTATGGTATCAACTCAGTAAAAATTTGTAATGTTATGAATGTTTTGTCCTAATTCTATAAATATATAAACTCTAAAACTTCCTCAATGTAAGAGGAAGTGTTTTCGTGAATAAACTCATTATTATTTATGTAATAATGTCAGGTCCATATAGAAGTTGTGCAATCTTCTAGTCAAGGATATACGAACACAATATAAGAACTCGTTGGTCCAAGGAACCTGATGTCATACTATGCTAATAGATCCCACATGACATTAAACCATTTAATTCAAATAACATGGTGTTAAAGTGAAGTGTTCAGTCCTATCATACTACCAAAACCTGCGATGTTTTCATCCTGGCCACATGACTGAAAATAAAACATCCTTTTGGGGTTATCACTTGAGAGGTCATCATCCTTCGAACTATTAATCCACAATAAAACCATTCAATACCTACAAATGGCTTGATTCTTGTAGAGAGACCCCTAATTTTCATCCTTGTCTAGTATCGAAAAAAAACATACAATAAAAGAACAGACAATAAATATCTAATTCTCTTCTCTATTGGAATGGGCTAGAACAATGCATGAAGTTTCCCTTAAAGAACTATGTACGGTATGATTCCCATCCTCATGGGATTCATAGTGATTCCTAGACAATTTTTTTCTATACCAGCCACATGTTTATTAACCTTTTAGGCTATTTAACCTTGACTACTGTCTAATCCTTATGAGATTAAACAAGGATCCCCAAAGGTTTGTGTGGTGTGAAGGTAGGTCTCCTTATTCTTTTTTAATGTTTGTTTTACCCTCACTACATCACATATTCCACCATTATTTTTGTTCCTTAGTATTGGTATGGTGCGCCAGCCTCTATTGGCTTATTCATGTGGAGTTCCTAACTTCTATAACATGAAACAAATATTGGAATACATTATGTTCACACCAAATGACTTTAAACTGGAATCCCTAATCCAAGAATTATGACCCTAGACTATATAGAAACTTTCTAATCACATTATATTAAATTGTGGGATGTCCAAATCACATGATAGTGAACTATACTATGCATATTCCTTACATGCATTATGTGAAACTACAAATAATACTAGGCCCTCACCTGAGAGGTCCTCTCCTGCATTGTCGATCCTCTACCGCATTGTTCAAATATTCATTTGTCACTTCACTTCTAAGGTGATGATCCCTTGGAAGATAGGTTTCATCTTTTTTCACACCAATATTCATGCATCAATATGATCTAATACATGGTGAAATAATTTAATGAATAATGGAATCCTTTTTAATAATCCACCACTCCATATTCGTTCTTTCTATTCCGCTTAATCGGATCCTAGTTTTCTATGATGTATGAAGGGATCCCTATAATGGTTTAGTCCCATGACACTTTGATTCACCTACTATAATGGGATAATTACCTATAATAATTTGAAATAAATTTCATGTTTGGTCCCACATATCGAATAAGGTCTATGGTTGGCCCTAATTTTTTTGTCCCCATTTTAGGATAGCGATATAGATACTGTGTTTTGAATATGGTCAATGATTATCTTTTATGAGAAACCCATCATCATATTGTTCTGAATATTGGGCTCCATGATTCACATTTATCATTCCCCATTTGTTAGGTTTGATTCTAACCTCCTGACATTTTCATGTTTGCACACTAGATCACATTAAAAATGGAATGTTGGCTGCTCTTAGACACTTATTCTTCAGTCAAAGTATGTTTAATAGAGAATACACTGGTTCACAGTCATGAATATAATACCTCGAGTATTAGATGATTTGGTGTAACTCTCATGAAAAGTGATTGATTATGTGCTTGTCCCTTTTTTCTAACATCATAAATGACCCATATGAGGTTATTGATTAATCATTTATTTCTTCACATAAATGGTTAATGTGTATTAATAAAAGAATGTGGGAAATGTGTCTATACATGCATTTCAAAATAAACAATCACTACTACAAATACTATGTTTAATAAAACTAGAAAATATATGCTCTAGAAAAAATCACTGATAATTGGAATGATTGTAAATAATAAAGAAATAAATAATAAATTTAACCCTTTATCAGCACTTTTTTAGCCCTTATAAAAGTACCTTTTATCATCGCTTTATATTTGGAACTTAAAAATAAGTTATTTATCATCACATTTTAGTGATGATAAAGACGTACCATTATCATCACTAAAATAGTGCAGATAAAAATGCCTTTTATATGAGCTTAAATAATAATTGTGTATAAAAGGAATATTTATCAAAAAAATTAAAAGCACTGTTAAAATTGTCCATATCTAATTAAAAAACCTAACATGTTTCAAACCCATTCCAATATCATAATCTTTGTCTGGAAGCCACCAATTATAGAATCTCCACCCTGGTAAATTAAGGCTCGAACCACACTAACCCAATTGTATCACACTAACCCACTACCTCCATCTACTCGAAAATCATATGATATTCAGTTTTCTATTATAGGTAGGGTTTTTAAATAAAACATTGGGATCTATATCCATAGATCTCAAATATTTTCATCCAAGAAAGTTATTATTTTGTTTTCCTTTATACGTTATGTTTTTGTTTTTGTATTTGTGGTTTCGAGATCTGGATCCAAGGGTTTCTGATTTTCCTTAGTAGGTTCTAATTAATATTATATATTTGTGCCCCAGTTTTTTATACTCATTTTATTTTTTATGATCCAATGTTTTCTTGAATATTTTTTTGGATATCCTATTTTGGTATTTTAGATTATTGTTTTGAATCAATTTTCTTCATTGTCTATATATATATATCACATCAAGCTCCTCTAGATTAATTTTATCACTTTTTTAAAATCACAGTGAACCACCTCTAGTATGTAGATATAATAATTAAATAAATATAAATTTTATTGTACAAATAGATGAGTTTTTTTGATAAAAGGCCTTAAATAAGAAATAAAATTTATTTATCAAACCCATTCATAGATGATCATGGTACAAAGAAATAATAGAAGCATATTTTATGAAATTAATGTAAAGTGATTTATTTATTTAAAATAAATTTCAATATGCTGGTGTGTGGGTTTTTCCTTAACAAATATTTTCTTAGAATTTTGTTGTTTTATTTGAAAATAAATATTTAAAAGGGTGAGACCATATTTATTTAGTTTGAATGAATCTCTATTTTCAAAATTAGTATGGGGGTATATATATTTTACTATGTTTTGATCTTATACTATAAGGGTAATATATAACACTCATAATTATGTTGTATTATTACATTATTCCAACATAATTATGGAACACTTTAAAATCTCATGGATTGGTTAATGCGTGTTATATGGATTCCATTAAATCTGTAGTTCTCTATAACATTTGTTCTAAAAAATAGAATAGAAGTAATGAAATTCTATATATTTGAAATTATTTTTAGTTATTACTAATTTTAGGTCTATATATAGATTTTAGGTCTGTATGTACATTTAATTAATATTAATATAATTTATAAAAAAATAATTTAAAAAATTATTCTAAACTCATGTTACTTATGAAATTATAAAATTAAGTATCTATGTATAAAATTTTTTGAAGTAATTTTTCTTTCCAAAATGTAAATAATTATATTTTATACATAATTACCTAGAATAATAATTATTTATAGTTAGTATAATTTATAAATTATTACTAATAGTATTTTTTAGTTTCATTGTGAAAAATAGTATTATATATATCGAATAATAAAATGTATATTTAAATATATCTAAATATGATTAATAATATATATATACAGTTATATCCAAATAAATATACTAATATAATACATACATATATATATATAATATAAATATATGTAACATTTAGAAAGATTCAATTTATTTATCTATGTATCGATTGAGAAGTGAAATCCATTTTATTGTATTTGATAGTAGAATGAATGGACCCCATTTATGTTTATTTTTTATTTAGGTAAGTGTGAATAAAGTGTACACCTCATTTGATATCTTTTTCCAATCATATAAAACACTATAATGTTTTTAATAAAAAAATTCTATAAAAAACCATGATTTTTCAAATTAAGCATTATAAAACATACCCAATAAATTAATTTATTAATGTATCTTCCAATCCATGTAGAAACATTCTAGGATAAAAATGAAAGAATTTATCATTAACTCTTCCTCCACATTAAATCAAATTAATTAATTTCAGAAACATAGACAAGTAAGCTAAAATTAAAATATAGAAACCCATGACTCTGGGTTCGCATCACTTTTGTTGTGTATTTTGATTATTCCATCTCAACATTATCTATTTCTTTCCCACCATTCACACTATCAATTCTCTAGATGTGTCGATCATTTCTTTTGATAGATTTATTGAGAATTTAGGTGATGAGTTTATAACTAGTTCCAATGGTATAATTCTCAAAAATGGGAGGCATTTCCCCTTGTAGAGAACACAATGAAATACAATTTTTATCCTAATTAATTTCATCAACTATATAGTTATTATTTCATTTTGTTACCTTGAGAATCACCCTCTATCTCTTTTATATTTTGTTTACTACTCTGAGCATTATTCATCCCATGGATCAATAATTCTTATATTATTTCATGATACATAGGTTCATGTTGACATGAGATGGAGTATGTGTGTCAAATAACAAAATAAAATGATAAATGTTTGGGGGATGAGTTGATGTGGATGAATGTTGTATATAACATTCACCTTTGAATGAATATTGTGGATAACACTAACCATAGTGGAGACATTCTCCTCATCCTCCTCACTTATTGATTGATTGATTGGAATGATCGGTTTTCATTTTTTTATCATAATTCTTACATTTTTGCCTATATATATTTGGGGTCAATAATGTTTTTCCATGTAAAATAAATATACATAGAAATAATGTATTTTTATATATTTATTTTTAATTCATTTTTTTAGTATAGATATATAATTGTTCTATTATTATATAAGTGGATTGTTTTGTTTTATCCTATAAATAGGATAATAACAACAAGGATATGTGTCAAGAAAGCACAAAACCATTAGGAAAAGGTGAATTCCTACTAATTAATTAATTAATTTTGAAATAATTTTATTTAAAATATTTAATTTAATTTAGTAAAAAATTTAATCTAATACTTATTTATTTTTTCATATATATTTTTGGAATTAATACTATTCTTTCAACTATCTTCAAAAACCCACAATAGATATAATATGGTTCCTTCTGCAATATTTTCCATTATATCAATTTTCATTGATTATTTTTCTAAATACCAACATTGTATATTGAGTTGATGTTCATAGTCAAAAAACCATTCTCATTGATGAATGCCTCTTCTCTTCTGAATTTCATCAATGATAAAGGTTTTCCCACTAAGAACATCGAGTCAGTATGAAGTGTTTTATATTTGACATAGAAATACAATGGATGCATGGGAACATTAGATGCTAGGTTTTTTTGAAGACTTTGGGACATGTAGTAATTGTTCACACCTAAATTTGACACACTTTATGACTGAAATGAAAATAAGTGCTTCTTTTTAAATTAAATGAACATTAACTATAGAAAAGTTCAACTGACATACTCAAAACTAAGAAAAAATATTCTAATTGTTTTGATAATTTAGGGATGCGGTCTTTATGTAATTTGAGACATGCAGAAATTAGCTGCATTGTAATTTGACACATGGTGTGATGACTATGAATCAATATGTCTATTATCAGGTTAAAATTGATAGTTTAGTTCAAAAAATGCCCCTCATTTAAAACATAGAAAACATTATCAAATTTTATTGATAATATAGAAAACTGATTTGTAAATTCATTATGACTTATATAAATAAATATCATGTTAAACTTATACATGATATGTTCAGTATAGTTCAAAGTGCATGTTTGTATTTTAAAAAGAACATTTTGGTAAATATTATTGATGTCATAAAAACGATGAAAATTCATTAGGATTGTTTTGAAACATTAGAAAAATGATCCATAATCCATTTAAAACATGTAGGAATCAAATTTACCTAAATCTGATTTTTTATGTCATTGGTATGACTCCATGTGCGTCTTAATTTAAAAATGACATCAATTTTAATAAACAATAAAACTGACCTACTAAAGAAAATAAAAAACATTTTAATTTCATTGATACATCAAGGAAATGATCTATATGTCATTTATGATATGTAAAAACCATAGTCACTTCAATACGATGCATGGTGTCCCTGGTATGACTCAACTTGTCAGTTATTTGTTTAAAATCGATACTTTTGTTCAAAAAATGCCAAACCCTCAAAATCGAGAATTCCCATTTTCATTATATGGAAAATTTAAAAAATTTATTCATAATTAATTTTTGATGTTTATAAATCATTCTTAGGTAAAATCGATACACGATGTGATTGGTATGATTCATAGTGTTTATTTCTAGTTTGAAATGTCATGTTAGTAAAAAATACACGTGAAGTACTCAAAACTAAGTAAACCCATTTGGATTGTTTTCATACTCTATGAATATGATCCATAATCCATTTGGGACTTGTAAGAATTATCATAACCTCAATCTGATTAATGGTGTGACCGATATGACTCAAAGTGCGTCTTTTTATTTAAAATTGACATATATTTTACTAAAAAGGAAAACACACCGACTCAATCCAAGAAAACACACTCAGATTATTTTTATACATTATAAAATTAAATGTATGATATTTGGGATGTGTTGGAATTATAATAACCTCAATCTAAAACATGTTGTGTCTATTTTGGCTCAATGTGTTCGTTATAAGTTTAAAATCAAAATTTTAGTTCAAAAATTGTAACTCACTAAAAATTCAGAAAAACATGCTCAGATTATCTTTATAATATATGATAATGATTAATAAGTCATTTTTGATGTGTAGGAATTGGTATCAAATAAATAAAACACATGATACTACTGGTATGAGTCAATGAGTTTGTTTCCAGTTTAAAATGGAATTTTCGTAAAAAATAGAAGTGACATACTCGAAACAAAGTAAACACATTTGGATTATTTTGGTAGATTAGAAAAATGTTCCATAACTTATTTTAGATTCATAAGAATCATACAAACTTAGTTTTATGCATTGTGTGACCATTATGACTCGAAGTGATTTTTTATATAAATATGTCTCATTTTCGATTAAAAAGAGCATCACATCCCCGAAATCAAGAAAACGATCCTAGATATTTTTCTCTTCATTTAAACATTGTATTTATTAATATATTTTTTTGATTTTTTTGTTCCTTTGTTTCTTTGGTGTGTTTTATTGAACATTTCAGTGTGCGCATTTATCAATGCTTTTAAAAGTGATGATAAAAGTTTCGAGCTTTTAATATCGCACATGTAGTTTGTGCTTCTCAAGCACTAATAAATGACATTTTAACCACATTAAATGGCATATTTTTTATTTCTGAAGTTAAAAAGAGAGTATGTTCCATTTGTTTGTGCAAAATAATACTTTTTAAGAATCATCCACCATAATTGGAGGCTTCAAAACTGCCACTTTTTATCATGTGGATTCCAGAGTCTCTTGAATCTTCTTAGGCTCCCCCTCATTGTCAACTTCCACATATAAAATTTCATTATCCCCAATCTGTATTCTATATCATTCATCTAGGAGATCATCCTCTTTTTGGATTGCATATTATAGTTTCACTTGGGATTTCATCCGCTAGGTCATCAATCACACAACAAGTTCAGACTAATTAGTGACGAATGTGAAACAATCGTTCCTCTATTACCTAAGGATATGGATTTACTTCTTATCCTCATGGAACATATAGATGTTATCAAATTTATTTTGGAACGAGGATGGATCTATATGTTCAATTGTCTCCCACATATTCTCATCATGGTATTTGTGTATCATCAAATGATGATGGTGTGAATCTGCCCCACTAGCACATAGATAGTGAAACTAGGTGCAATGTGACTCTATATGAATCATCCATTCACCCTCTCTATTATAAAAGAAATCACATAATAAAATTCCACACCCTACACTCTCTTATAAGACTCTCCTTGGTAGTATCATAATCAGAGTCATTCAGCTCTTTATGTTATACATGTCTGTATTCAAGGAAGATAGTTAGATGTTCAGATGTAGGGTCTTCCTATGGAATCATTTTTTTGAGGGACTGTATTCTATGACATGTGTGTGACCCTCATATCTCATTTCTCTTGCATCCTCAACATCTCTGTTTTTATGATCTTCCTTGGGGTGGCTCACCAGAAACAATTATTTCACTAATAACCATGTTTCATGGACAGATCGACTAGAATGAACAACTTATCACTGATAGGAAATCCCATAAAAAGATCCCCCGATGATGTACCATAATCTTTAGATTTCATGGTTTTTAGTCTTTTTAGCACTACATGGAATGAAATCCTCTGTAATCCAGATTCATATAAAAAAGACGTGGTTCTGTAAAAAACAAATTGTGAATTACAATAGCTATGTACAACATTGTCATGTGCATGAATTATCATGGTAGCTCTCAAAAACAAAGATACCATACCATTTATTAGATCTGTGATTGGCATGTGATCCTTATAAAAAAGGGATAAACCATTATTATTATATTTTCACTTTGACCCCTTATGCTGGCTCACCATTGACCACTTTAACCATGACTGGTCTGCCTCATTTCTCATCTCTAGATGTGGGCATAGGGAAAAATCCCCCCATGTCGATCGACACATTCTCCCCCCATTTAGTAGGAAATATTTAATATTCACCAATGTGTTCCCAAATAGGAAAATTTTAGTTCATTGTATCCTTGTTATAAAAAGTTAAGTGACTAATAGATATATGAGTCAAGACATACTTCAAGATGTTTTCCATGTTCTATGTAAAAACATGGGAATTGACTATTCTCATATGGGATCCCCTGATGAGACACTATCTATTGATGTTCATCGTCTCTATGATGGCCATCCTATACTTCTTCTTCTTCATCTTTCACTTCCTCTACTTTTACTTATTCTTCCTCTTCTTTTTATTCATCAATATTGATTTCGGATTACAGTTCCTCTGGATCAAGATCCTAATAGATAATCACTTTTACTAAAATATGTAGCTTTTCATATTTCCCCCATTGGCGTTAATATAAATACATATTCATTAGATATGCATATCGCTGATGAAAATCCACCTTTTCTACAACCTGGTTAAGCTCAATTTCTAGAAGGTGGATCCCATGCCGCGACAATTTTTTTCATAGAATTTTTCAACATAATATTTCCCATATTGTTTTCCTGGCTGACCAATGTGTGGGTAAGATTTTATTTGCGGTGGGTTGAATATGGTATCTCAATTTCTAACTAAGAGCTTCTACGACTAGTCTATGAGGCCGCCTTGGGAACCACACCTCCTTATAAGGAGGAGGTACAACCACAACTTATTAAATTCCTTCCACTGAGGATCCAGCTCATGCCCCAACCACCTGGCTTGCCTAAGGTAATGCTTTTCCAGTGGTATCTCACCTGCACTCTCACTTGCAAGACTCTACACTTTAATCCTTGATTTTTTCTATTACGCTTATATATAATTTCTTCCATATATGACACCACCATTTTCTCAACATATTCCATTGAAATTACTACATCAACATCAATGGGGGATGTTTAATTATTTCAACCAAGATGGATGTTGTAAACATGATCCAAAATATGTGAAGGATACAAGGGTGATGCTCCTCTTAGACATATGTATATACATTCATTAGTTTCCACAGTAGTCATCTGATCTATCTTTACAATCCTGATGGCACATATGGCTTGAAAAATATCATTCCATCGATGTAGGTTACTAGAATTCCACCCTTGACACATTGATGGAATTACATCTTCTCTAGTTGACCACATAGTTTATCCCCCATCTAGCCCAACAAAGTATAAAATGGGTATAAATTTATGTTTTCATGATTTTCGATCTGGATATTTTCCCCATCCTCTTTTAGCATCATTGGTTATCCATAAAAATGTATAAGATAGATGGTTTTAGGCCATTTACTAGAGGAATTATGGAATTAGGAAACCCATATCCTCTAATGTGAGCTGAACTCCAACCATGGATGATTTGGAATGGTCTACATATTAACCTTGATTTACCTCCTCTCAAAATATTCCGTACAATTCTAGATAACCTTCCCAATACAGACACACCATGGTTAATCTTATTGTGGGCATCAATGATCCCAAACATTAACAGCATCCCTAGATGGACCCTGATCCTCATATACCTCACTAGAAGCTGCCAAAATCATAAGAATGTAGTTAGGACAGAATCATATCAAACATTTAGATCATGACTCTCATCGGTGCTAAATCCCCATAATTGATATTCACCGGCTTCCAAGATAACCCAATATGATCCTACCTTGTACGTCTTTGATGCAATTGGGAACTGCTTCCATCATCCATGACTCCATATCTTCTTATACCTCTTCAGGAATATAATGAATCATGATGGGTAGGATATTTCCTTAAGGATTTAGTCAATCTCCATCATCTTGTTCACCAGATCTTGTATATTCCATGTCAGTCTTGGGGATCTTTATCTATATCCCATGATATTCTATATTGGTAGGAAATCATCATATTGAAGTACCACGAGAGGCATACCGTTGATGAAATGGATGTCCTAAAGACTTATACCAACCTCCCCATGGTGTGGGTTGAAGTTATTTATTCCAGGGGACCACTGGATGAACAACAATGGCTGTAGTTCCTATTAGAGGTATAAGTGGTATTGTGATGTCCACAAAACTTCAAATATCCTAATGTTTTCATATCTCTTCTAAAAATTCCATTTATGTTTGTCTCACCCTATGTGACCATTCCCATTCGCTCATGAAATTCTCCACATAATTAAAGTCTCATTCCTACAACCAATCCTTTCTCTTATCTGTAATGATGCTTGGGAAGGTGCTTCTGTAGTGGGTGGGAAATTCATTTTCTTCTAACTCACTCCCCATAACTATCATATTATTTGGATTCACGATGTATATGACTATATATTTAGTATCCTAGGAAGGGTTTCCATTGATTTTGAGGTTGTACCACTGAATGGTATCATAACACGTGATCCAAGATAAGTTATTCTCCAAGCCTTAAAAAGACACCTCCTTTAGAATGACAATATTTTATAGAGGGATTCTATCTCTCATGAATTAATCCTTCTGATAATGAATTATAATGACATGGATAATTATTTTGTCTAATATTAACCTTATTTCATGAATAATTTGGTGCTTCACAATCATCTTGACCCTCCTTGTTTCATAGGAACCCCCCCTCTCATTAGTGTTATATTCTTCAGTCATGATGGTAAAACGGTTAATGTAATAAGGTCTTTTCATTAAAGATTGTAATTTGGCATGAAAAATATGGTTGCCTAAAATATCATATGAAGACCGCACAAAATTTATCCATGTATAAAGTGAGTATGATTCTGGAGTTACTCATAAACTAGTAACTGAAATTCCGGTCATCCGTGAAAAGGTCATCAACTTACGTGCACAAGAATAAGTTATTGTCATATAAAAAATCATGGTATTTTGTGGTGGTTACCTCCATATATTTATAGGCATGGACTAGTGCTTCCCCATGTGCTATTGGAATTGTATGATTTGAGCTTTTACTTTTCTGTACACCTGTCTATAAACATTATTCGCTTCAGCATTTTCCTAAGAACCTAACATTCTGGTCCCCTGTTATCTCACATTATGGGGGGGGGGATTTTTGGCACCAAATTCTTCTTTATTCTACAAATAAGAAACATTGAGCATCATAAATCCATAATTTTACTCAATGATAAATCCTGAGAACCCCAAGGGAAGCGTGCATAAATATGAGGGACTACATGGAAGATAGAAATTCTTACGTAAGATTTTTACATGCCCAATGTGACGTCTATGGAAATATTTTACACGAAAATTTTATAAAATTACATGGTGTGTGCATGGATATTTAGCATTGATCATTCAAAGGGAATTCATACATGTAAGGCTCTTAGCTTCCCAATGTGACATTAGCAAACCTCTTCCACAACAACATTCTTAAAATATTTTCCTATAAATAGAAGGGAACCCATCCATTTGTGGGGTAATTCTCTTGAAGAATAACCATCACTCGTGTGCATTAAAGATGATGTCTTATGTGACAGAATGAAATTCATTAATTGAAGGTACACGATCATGCATGATAGTTACCCAATTGGTTTCCCTTAGGGGGGTCCCAAAAGGTCTTAAACCTCACCCATTTCATTTTTTTCCTATGAAATGTGCATGAAAAATATTCATATTGAGCGAAAGAATTGACCATGGTTTGTAGCTCTTCCACTCATCCCCCTTCATTTTGCACACAAGTCTCTAATATTGGGGGCCCCGCTTCTTATAGAGTCAATGGGTTGTCTTTATCCCAGGGCACCATGTTTGATCCCCGTTGGTGTGCACCATCTATATATTTTTTGTTCCTCCCTTGTGTGGTCCTCTAAGAATTCACAAAGTGATTTCCTAGTCCCCCATGCAGTGTCTCATATTGATTATCTCTAACTAATTCTTCTTCGCATAATTACTCAAGTGGTTATTACTTCTTTGCTTAGATACACTAACATGGACCCCTCAATTGACCCCTCCTACACCCCTATTGTATCCTTGAATTACTCGTACCATCTCTTTAACAAAGGTTAAAGGGACCAAATAATGTAAGTCATAGGGGTGTGGAGGGAGTCTTCATCATCCATGATACCGGATTTTAAACTTCCTAGAAAACACATCCTCAACATAGATGTTAAACTATGATTTTTTCCAGCATGGAATGTTTGAGTTGATCTGATAGGAGATGGGCACCGGAGCCCTCTCATACCTCAATCCATTTTGGATTTGTCTACAAGTACTCCCCATGTAGTATCCACATAAACCACGGCACACATTGATAGGGTGATCTGTATACAAATAAAATGCAATGAGACCTCAGAAAAGTGAAATTTAATCCTCCTCATACAGCAAGGAATTCTCATTGGGACTCCCTCATTGAGTGAAACCCATTATACATCTCCCTAGGTTTCATTAATGTGTAAACCCCACACCATCCTTTGATAATACATCTTTCACAAAGTGACTGTCTGGTATACTTCAAACTCTTGAATCCTACATTGACATTTACGCTTGTGGGCTTAAAGGTTAGTACTGACTATGACACCCTTATTTTGTGCAGCCATCTGGGAGTAATCCATAGTTTTAACCATAATGGGATGCAATCCATGTGCTATTATTTTAACCACAATACTATGTGGGTTTAGATACCTATAATATAAACATGGTCTGTTGGAAGCCTCTACAAGGGTGGATCCCAACTACTAGAATACCCTAGTTCTCTCTTCTTAGGGGTTCACATCTTGGATCATAGCATCCACCATCATCTATTCCTATCCAAATTTATCCTTCAATCCGCTATATATATGGAGGATAATTCCTCCACTTAAGCGAAACATATATTTCAAGTCCACATGGGTGGATAAACATGCGTAATCTCAAAAAACATGTCCCATTTTGAATGGGTGGATAACCATGTGTAAGCCCCATCACTCTCATTAGAACTATGAGGACTTTGAATCCCAACGAACTAGGATAAATAAGAATCCTCCTTGAGTTTCAATCACAAAAACATCATCTTCACCCATATTCCATCTCATTCATTTCTTCCACTACATCCAATACACTATCATCCATCTCTATTCATATCTGGGAAACCACATCCTGGTGGGATCATGCCATTCATTCGAGTAGCTAACCATGTATAAGCCCTAAAAATGTATTCCATCACCTCACCCATATCAAGGTATTCCCAAAACATCCATGTTTTCCATCTCAGTTCATAATCCTCATTCAACCATCCACTTCTCTCATTAGCACATGGGCCATCTCAGGCCATAATCCTCGTTGATCCTTTCACCACTCTTAATAGAACTTGGGTCCCCACTTGGGTAATACCCTTTCTCCATTTCACAACTATCAATATAAAATTGGTCATTTAATTATTTAAGCCACATTCATCCTATTGCTTCTCTTTACATCACCCAGGCATCTTACCATGTATAATCCTCACAAATTTACATGAATTCAACAAAGGGTGATGTTCTTGCAAAGGAATGCTGACCATGTGTAGGCCCCAAACCATCCCTTAAATATATGTGCGTTTTCATCACATTCTTCTATAAAAAGTTATTTTAAGCCTTCCTATGGTTCAATCTTATCCAATGGTAAACATTGTTGTCCCCCGATTTTGGGTCCACCCCTCCCCCTTGATCCTTTTTCATTGTTTTCTAGGTCAACCTTCATGGTGTAAAACTTTCTCTTAATGAGATGGACCACTTTGGATATAACCTCATTTCAAATTCTGATCTATCCATCTAGTGTCCCCCACATTGAGGTCCACCTCTCTGGTCACCCCTAAATGGTGTTTAAATCTCATTTCACGATGTGACAACTTCCATTTATGGGATACACCATTCTTGGGTACTTTCTTATAAGTCATTCTGAGCAATCCATCTAGAAAATAGTTTAGTTTATTGCTTCAAATTATGCACCTCTCTGATCCACCTTTATAAGATTTTAGATCAGTTTGATCTTCCTCCTCTAGATGTTAAAATTGTGTCATACTCCTTGTTAAACATGTGATTTCAAGGAAAACCCCAAAGACACGCCTCTATCATAAGATACCCCATTATTGACATGGGAAGTCTTAGGTTTATTATACCATGAGAATCCCTCTGAATAGGGAGAATACACATGTTTCAGTGTTTCATCATCCATACATGCCATCGTTTCTTAGAAGGACTATTTTCTTAACAAAAGGTTTCTTCCTGGACAAGAAAAATTGGAATTTGCTGACCAAAGCAACAAAATTAACCGAAGTCCACAAAGAGTTGTCACCATAAACAAGTTCCATGACCAAAATCTTAAACTATAAGGGAAACTCATACTAGTTGATTAATTCTGAGGAGGAATCCCTTAAATGAGGGACCAAAATCCCATCATTCCATTTATATCAAGGATAAATCATCTCTAACTAAATGATGAATAACACCCACCATTGGAAAGTCAGAATTCATGGAAATAGATGTGATAGCTAGTTTGCGGTACACACGCCATTTGGGTGAACTTTGATGGAAATAATCACAAATAATTATGTACCATGTTTTATTTTCATATCCTATTATATTATGGGAATAATGTGTGTAATCCAGCTTTGGAAGACTACTAAACTAATTGGTACATCGGTAATTGATTCCTTAAAATTTTTCCAATGTAATTATATAATACATCGGTTCTAGTCTTATGGGGTCGGGGAGTTATAATAGTGGTCACATGACATGGGATATTTATTTTCTCCTTAAAAACCATAGCACCACAGTTGGGGACCAACACAGTGTGTGATCCCAAATAACATGAATTGTATCCCCAAAAATTTTCATATCCATAATGATCTTATCTACCTCATCTTTTCCATTTATACTACTAGGATTCCAATCATAAATCATCGATCTAAGGTTATTTAGACCCCTTCCTTGCTGATCTTCGTGATTTGGGATCCAATATTCCTTGAAAACACCACTATTGAACCATATGTTATTGTTGTAAGACGGATTGGGAGTACAATAATCCCCAAAAATATGTGGTACACCTCTATTCATCTCGGGTTTCTGCACTCTAATTGCTCAGTTGTTCATGAACTGAACCTCGGGAATTGATCTATTGCACCAAATAATCGTAAAGAAATTTTTATATCCCATGAATTCATCAAACAATGGGCCAAAGAAATTACTTAGGATGAATGCGTGAAGAATTGTGGAAGAAATAAAAAATTGAAAAACATCTAAAATAATCCATAGCCAATGTTAATTTTGTACTAAAATTATTTTTGTTATAAAAATTAATGAAAAGATATATAAAATACATAATAGATATCCCTAATCTGAGATAATAATTGAAGTGTACCAACAATACACTCGATCTATGATTCATTTAATATTTTGATTGATTCACGCTCATCATATTAAAATGAAACAAAAATGAGTGAACATAAAATTGTGTCTTACCTTGAGTTTGGAATGATAGTTGATGAAGAGGGTTCCAACATTTCTGTTTTTGTTGAGATCCATGAACCCTAAAAGCAGAATGATCCCTTATCTTGAACCTATATGATGTCACCCCCAAGACTTACCTTCATCAACATTCTACTAAATCTATAGGGTTATTTTCACAACCATGAGAATTAATCATAACCATATACATCTAAAGGATAACACGTCTTCCCATTACTATAATAAAATAAATAAATAAAATTTATTTATTTTTTAAATTAAGCTAGTGATGAATTTTAACAAAATTTCCAAATACCACAAGTATTATTTCATTCCTATGGTAAATACTACACTCTAAACAAGTTTTATGCCTTATATTTCTAGTCTATGCCTATTTTTGGTTGTTATTTCCATTTTCTAGAAAACATGGAGAGTATGATTTTTATATAATCAATATTTTTCAATTATTTTTTCTGATCTTATTATTCCATTGAATCTCATGAAATATCAATAGATGGATTTAAAAATAATCAATATAATAATTTGATGTAATATGTTGAAAAATAAGAGATGTTACCTTCTCCATAACTAATGTTCTTTTTTGAAATAATAAAAAACATGCTCAAAATGATAAAGTCATTGAGCTTATATCTAGGTCTACCAAAACTAGTTTATCTCCTAAAAATTCTCATTATATCATTGAAAAAAACCCTGGGAATCATAGAGGCTCCTTTATTAATTTTCCTTAATCTCCACATATTACATTAAAATGGTATCCCCATCCTCAATGTCCATATCAGCCTAGTATATAACATGCAATAGTTTATTCATGCACCACATCAGTTGCAACACAAAAAAGACATTATGTACCCAATCTAACTTCTATGGTAGAGCTAATTGTCACACCACCTAACCAACACTATACAGAATTTGGAAAAGTCCAATGAATCTCAGATAGAGATTTTAAAAATGTAAAAATCTCTATAATCCCTATCAAGGCGAGAAACTCAAGAATAAATGGACTCACTACTCAAACTCAAAAAGCCTCTTTAGTCGATCCTTATATGACTTATTACTACTTTATGAATTCTTTATCCTTTCCAAGATGATTGGTACCTTACCCATAGTATCTCGAACCAACTCTAGGGCCATGAGTGCTGAATCTCCTGGATCTATCCGAAAAAAGAGGTGACCCACATGGTCACCCATAAAACACCTAAAATGGTACCACACTGATGGTGGAATGATATATATAATTGTATGAAAAACCCACAAAGTATATGTGATTATTCCAACTATGAACAATGTTTAACATGAAGGTCCACAATATTCCATCCAAGACCAGAATAGTGCACTCAATCTGGCCATCGGTCTGGGGGTGAATCAAAATGTTCAAATGAAACTTATTCATAATGGACACCTTCAATTTTATCCCTAGTCATGGTGTGAATCGGTTATCATGTACTAAAATGACTGAAGAGTTAACTACATTGATCCATACTATCTCTTTCCTGTAAAAGTTCCACGAGCTCTCTATTGAACTCTACTACCAAATATCTAGGAATTGTGTTGAATTGTATGGCCAGTCTATGATCACAATGATTGAATCAAGTACTATTAATGTATGTGGTATCCACATCATTAAGTCAATGGATATTCTATCCCACATTAACTCTGGAATCTCAAAAGGATGATCTATACTCACTAGAATTTTTTTTCATCTTTTACCAGCTGACATGTGATGGATCGAGAGACAAATGGTGCAATACATCTCATTAATCATGGATACTAATCCGACCTCAGAGGTCTTAGTACATATTTTCCATACATTGATGTACCACCATAGGGGATGAATAAAACTGCCTCATAAATTCCACCCATAACATAATTGGTACAATTATCCATCCTATAAAAATGATAACATGACCCCACCTACATAAAATCTATTAACAACACATCCAATGAATATCTAAGATGTATGGTCACACATTCAGTATCTCGATGAAGATATTTTCTAACACACTATGAATGAAATGGGGGTGACAACCATTGAATCAATATATGAATTACTATCATTTTACAATGCGGAAAACCTTAATGATGCTAACTGCTCTAATGCCTTATCCAAAAATGGGGAGCAAGATCTCATGTTGAGAAATTCATGCACAACATTATCATTCCAAGGATTATATACTATCTCGAATTGTGAGTCCTACAGTAAAATCTATAAATATTTTTAGACAAATGTTAATATCTTTATATGAGAAGATATACTAGAGTATCTTATAGTTCAATTCGGTGACAACCCCCTCCCCCATAATGTTGTGTCAAAACATATTTACTGAAAAGAATAATGCATAGTGCTCAAGATCAGGGGTCTTGTAGTTTTGCTAATGAGGTATAAACTAATGGGACCCATGAGAAATCACTTCTTATTTCTACATAATAACACTACCATGTTCTTTCCCTGAGGAATCACATAAGACGACATACTCAAAACCCTCGTTTATCAATCTCAAGATGGGGTTTCTCAGCATTCTTTTCCTATACTCTTGAAAATACTGTTTGATCATTCCCAACCTCACAAGGGGATCCACTTATACAATCAATGGTATAAAAGTTTCTACATATTTTTAGAAATTGGGTATAAACCTTTGATATTACATAACAAACCCAAGGAAACTCCACAACCATGTAGCACTATTTTTTGTCTCTAAAACCAAGAACTAACTCATTCATCACGTGATCCAAGGCCACTAATATCTCTGAAGTGATGTGTTGTAGGTTTTATACTTATCAAATATTAAAAAACACATAAAGATATTCCTATAAAGATGATTCTATCATTTTATTTCCAATAGAATCCTCATCTTTATCATATGATCATCCTATAATGTTGACCACAGTTGGATGTCATCAATAAAAATAGCCAAAAACTAGCCTAGGAAAAGATGAATGATCAAATTTTTGAGTCCCATGAAAACTCTTGGGGAATTATTCATGCCAAAAGGAATCACCTTGTAATTATAATGAATTTATCGACATCTGAATTCCATCTTTGGTATATCGTCATCCCATACTTGTAAGTGGTGATATCCTAATATGGGGTCAATCTTTGAGAACCATTTCACCGCTCTCAATAGATCATAAAGTCATCGATCCTTAGTAGTATATATTTATTCTTCATGGTCACTTGGTTTATGTTATAGTATTCAAAACCAAACCTTATGACCCCATCAACCTTCTTGGAAAACAATAATGGGTTTTTCTATGGGGAAACATGTGGTCTCATTAATCTCTTATTATATTGTCCTTCAACTTAACCCTCAACTCCAAAATCACTATAGGAGACATCAAATATGTCATTGAATATATCATGACTGTCCTAGTGTTTAAATCAATGATTAATTCTAAATATCAGTGGGGGGGGGTAATCAATTTACATCCTTAAGAAACACATACTCATACTCCACCGCCATCAAAATAATCTTATTTTCCATAGCGTCCACTTCTCTAACAGTCATAATAAAAAACATGTGAGTAATCAATTATAATTTCTTATTACTAACCCCATCCTATGATACATGGTTTTCAATTCACCAAAAAAAGAAAACATATCCCCATTATCATAGAAACAACACATCCTCCACCTAAAATAGTGAATATGGGAATGAAATCAGGAGAACCATTCCATACCTATGATGAGATAATAAAGAATCATTGATCCTATAATGATATATCATAATAATGTCTCACCTCCATGTTTTTGATATAACAGTTTGAAGAAGTGTGAAATCACGGAGTCACCTACTACCAGTGTCTCTAAGTGAAAGGGTTGAATTAGAGGATCAACAAGAATATCTATCATGAACTAACGAAGTGGAATCAATGATATAACTCAAACATATTTATATTTTTATTATAAATAAAATATAATTAAAAGAGATCATATCTTTTATCATACATATAGCCTTGGCGAAATAGGCCTTCATTTCCTGCAGTTCTTTTCATCAATGACCACCATCTTTCTAACACTGGCATGTATGTACATGGAATTTTTATGGAAGTATGTCAAACCTATGACCGCCTCCCACTTTTCTACACATATCTCTTCTACAAATATAATCTTGTGGCCCTCAGAGCTCATTCCTCAATATCTACTATGGTGGAACCTCTACCATCTCTTGATCAGCTGTATGATGAGTTGAATAATACCATGAATGATATCCCCAACTATTGCAAGAGATATAATGAATCTCTATTAGTTAACTCAAACGATCCTAATATCCCTGCACTACTTATCATATATAATCAGATTATCTTAATATGCATCTGACATGAATGGATCTTTATGAATTCCATCAGATACTTGATGTTGATCTATCAGATCCTTTGTTCCCACTACCATCACAAACCATCATTTTCTACTATTCTAGGATCCTTTAAATTAATTATTTCATATCAAGCACTCCAAGATATACATGAATTTTCATTATTATAGAGTAATTCATGCTCAAATTTATATACTCTGATGAAAGAATATCACACTATATCATTGGAGAACAAAGAGAGATAAATAAGAATCATTGAAAAATTCACCACTGACATACTACCCTACTGTAGGTTAAAAATATTTTGAATGTAAATTGATCACAAAATGAATATATAAAACCCCTTATTGAAGGTATTCTCCATGTCTTCCAATGAGAGAGTTACCTCATCCTATGAGTAATTCACTAGATTTTTTCATATCCTAGTAGATCCCTATAGAATACTCTCTCCAAGGACTTCTATATATTATGTAGGTTTCCTTACATGGATTAGAATGCGAGTGATTACCTCTATTTAGTCCTCATCTACCAGGGGGTTTGTCTCACCCTAAAACATAATATATTTCTACATATGAAACTCATGTGGTCTGCTCAGCCTATGTGCATCCCCAGTCAGTATATCCACTCATCAATGAGTGTTGGTATATATGTTAAACCACATGTGGTTTCAATTTATGGAATGACCCACTAATCTGAATCCTCATCACTTGGAGGATCATATTCATTATCAAATAGGATAATCATAGATGGGTTTCATCAAAAATGTATCTTTAAAAAAATATGTACCATAATCAAAGATTATATTTGGGTAGATGAATCAAGAAGTAAAAAAACCAAAAACCTATTCATATATGATTCATGTACCAATGAATCCCTAGAAACCAATGTGTTATTGTAACGACTGAAAAAGTAGGTTAAAAGAGTACTAATGAATTGAATTTTAGTCTCATTAATCTATAAGACTCCTTGGAAATCCACCTCAAAATACAGCACCTCGCCTATACCAAGATTTATTCCAAGACTAACTATCACCAAACATCATTCCATTCATTAGAATATACCTATTCTTGAACTACATTTGTAAAAGTGGAAACAAAATTCAATAGGACTCAACACCTGAATAGTCTCCCCCATCAAAGCTAGTACTGGTACTTAAGATCCCTATATACAACATCAAAACCCAAAGCATTCAACATGTGTATTTTATAGAACACAAGCACTAACCATGCATTGATCTCAAAACGAGTGTATAACCTAGATCTCTTCTAAAAATGGAATCCATATACCTGGTACAAACATACTCATAGGATTACCTTGATCAAATGATATATCGGCTTATAGGAGTTGAGTACAAAAAGTGGTCCTCTAGGTCTCCCACCTAGCCCATATGATAAACTCTCATGACCAGGTATCTAGGTCTATCCACTTAGACCCAAAGATGAAACCAATCTAAGTATGGTAAATATCAAAAAGGCCTATGAGGGTAACAACTATCAATAAAGAATATAAGGTTTTGATCATATATGTCCATCCTCATAAGTAAATTATACTTAGTGGTTATAATACAAATGTATAAATGATACAAAAATGTTACTCACCGAGAATCCACATATGATAATAATCCCATGAGGTATTGTTCATTATAAATGTCATACTACCTATTATTATCAAACTAAGTGATCAGACAAGATAACCACACGCATAGGAATCAACTACCGAGGATGACTGGTATGGGAAAATAGTACACATAAAACAGTGTATCAATGATCCGCTTCATCCATCACTATCGTAGTTTACCTAAGTATAATTTTATTCCTTATAATGTTGAAAACACTGTATAGGATGATACTAACAAATTAAACAACCAAATAAAGAATGAAATATCCATGATTGGTCAACACATGGGCATCAAGTGCCCTGTAAACCTATTAGTGTAACTACACCTCCTATGTAGGAGGACCGAGTCATCAAAATCACCATCATGCATCTCAATGTAAATGCACATCACCTACCATATGAATTATATATATAGACAATTCTATACAATTTAGTATAATTCCACAAAAAAACTATAAAAAACAACGTTTAAGTTTTTCCATTTTAAATAATATGCCCTTTTCTTTAGTAAAATCACACTTTAGAAGGCCTATAACATGCGGAACCTATATACCAAATATGATGAATGAGATTCCTCTTTCCATTATATTCTAATAGTCAAAAACCATCCATGACCTCTTTCTAATGGTACAACATCCATAAAAATTTATCTAATCATAAAATACTAACAAAATGTACATCAATAAATGAAAATGACATATAAAACAATAATATTATATATAAAAACAACAACATTATATTTCTATAAACCATGACATTTTACCAATGTCTTGTCGATGAATCATTTCAATATCCATCACATGTTTTGAAAATTTCCTAATACACCTATATAAAAATTCAAAAATATTAAATAAAAAGGAATGGAAAACCTTTGATTAATATTTTTAACATCTAGACCAGAGTGATAATAAATAGGTTCTCGGGTCTAGTTTTCCACAACACCTCAAGAATACCCCACCATATTCTAGTGGCTACTAACTAGTAGCGAGGGTCAAAAGGTGGTACAGAGGAGAGAATATAGCCTCATACCAGATAAAAAATATCTAAATTTCATATTATAATTGAAAATAATAATGTGGAAGTTGTTAATAATTTTAAATAGTTTTTTATTAATAATAAATTATATTCAATAGTATAACAAAAAAACATGTCATACAAATAGAACTGGTCACCCACTAGGATGTCCATAAAAATAGAAGTATATAAATGAAACTGAAATAAAATGGAAGAATTATAATTATATCTTCAAACTAAAATATATACTCTATATTCAGACATTTCAAACCCCACTATCCCAATCACAAAGTATCAACATGAGTGTTTCAGCTTGGTCAGACAAACATAGGCCTCAACCTTATCCATTATGAAACTATGCTCAACATGTATAACATACATAAGTCATGGATGTACAACAAGGTTCAAGTATATGGGTGATAAATAATATTATCATCCCCCCATGATGATCCTATAAACCTGCCTTTATAATTACATTCTCGTGAAATATTCTCAGCTTCGGCAAGACAAAAATGGTAAATAAATAATACAATAATATAAAAATGAACATAGTCGATCCTTGAGACCATAATACATATCAACCATATCTACTTATACCTAATTCTCAATGTCTGTGGTCCAATTTGATCACATATATCAATATAAAGATATACACAACATAATATATATATATATATGTAAATGTATTTATACGAAAATGGAAATTAACCGGGACCATAGACTATAGTGTACATGAACAATATCACAAGGAGAAACTCAATCAATAGTCAATCCTAGGATCCTAAATCTAGATGACATGACATCATATGACTAGGGATATGAGATGGATGTAATACTACACAATCTATGTATCATTATAGCGATCCTTAGGTCTGTAATCATGATATAAAATACCTCCAATGACCAATGAAAAAATGTCTTTGTGCATGCCATGTAACCACATGGGGATACATTTCCTTGCCCTTGGTTCACATGTACTCCCCAAAAGAAACCAAGATAAAGGGTTCCATGTATCAACTAGTCATAATGAAAATGTGTAATTGCACTATATCCAATACTACTCAATCCATGTATAATCTTTTCCTGGTGTCAATATACTAGGTATCATCATATTGGAAATCTGCACAGAGCAACATTGATAATACCTAAGGTGGATCTACCATTGATGATATGAATGGAATAATATTCTAACCTATTATAAAATCATAGATTCGTTTAACAATTTCCATAATAGCATCATCCATATATAATTCTAGGTGATACAATAATGGTGCATCCATCGATCCCATGAAATATCCTAATCATTAAATGTGGATATCTTTTTCCATCACTGGGAAGCTCATCAGCATCCCACTACTCAATTGAAATTCTCCCACCAATATACCTTTGAAATACACTATAATTATAGTGGACTAACCATTCCTATAGAAACCCACTATAAGGGGGATCTGAGAAAACCTCAGTGACTGACCTCTATATTCGTTACAATGGTGTAATCTCAGTGAAAAAATGGTACATTCTATAATTTTGATAGTATAAATAAATCAAGTAAGACACAAGGGATGGACCCCAAGAAGAAGATCAAAAAATCCCAATAAAATAATGCTTAGAAGTCGCATCGCTATTTTTGTTTCTGTAAATCCCAATACAGCATGACTCAAAATCTGGATCCCATGAAATACATTTGATTATCATGATAAAATAGCATTCAAAAGGAAAGACATATTATTTAATTTCCAGGAACTAAATTTAGGAACAACAAGGTAATCGTATGAATAAAATACATATCATAGGGACTACATTTGGGTATCCCAATATTTCATCATGTCAGGCACACAAAACAAAAACCAAGATATACCCCTAACTAGGACAGCGTCATCAATAGTAACCATGTGAATGCCTAAATAAAGAGTGAGGGTGGGAAAATTCATAATCACCCCACTACTACCATAATCCTCTGGTCTTACACATTTGACCCAGTTTTTATGGTGACTCCCTCTACCATCACTACCCGAGACCCTAATGCACTAGCTTAGTTCCAGTTAGCCACTGCGGATCTATTGGGTCCCTTAGGTCATAGCAATAGAGATACATCTTAATAGGGATCCATGGAAATGATATGCTACAATAGGCTTCCTACACGGGGGCCCAGAAAGAAGTAATTAAATATAAGGATACTAAACAGAATCCTCTACGGAAAATGGCATGTGGAGGAGTCTTATGTGTGACATATGGAAGGGTAAACCTAGGCAGAATTATCCAAAAAATAATCCATATTAATTGTAAAAAAGTATATAAAAAATTACCTATGTTATTATTTATGTGAAGTAATCCCATAGGGGATCCTCGGTAATAGTGATAAGGTAGAGGCATCCTACATGGGATTATCCGGAATATTGGATCATATCGCTTATAATTATTGAAGGGAACATATCACAATGGTTACATCTTTAAAGAAAGTGATACATGAGAATCGATCAAGAAATATGTCACTTAACCCATATTAGATCAAAGGCTCTCACTCTTAGGAGATATCAAGATTTGGTTACCTGATGAATGACTTATCTATTTATTTAGAATCATGATATGGCCCCTTTAATTCCTTAAATAACCTCAAGGTTTTTAACTATCATGATCTTCATAGAAAGAAACTAAAAATGGACTAATCATGGGTCCAATTCTGACTCTTTAACATACATAGTTGAGAAACCCTCAAAAGTGTAATAAGGATGTGTCACAAACCAACCTGGGTCAACCCTGAACCGGTCACCCGAGCCGGCCCGCAATATGGTCTGAGGGGCATTCCTGATCCCCACGGGCTGGAAACTAGTGTTGGGCATCAAAACTAAACAAGAGGGACTGATTTTTCCCATAAATGAATGACAAGTAAAATAGTGGAAAAAGTAGAATAATACAAGGGAAGTAAATTTCAAAAAAAGGAGGAACAACCAACAATAGAAAACGAACCTAAACCCAACCAAAACTCCTCTCTACTCTGAGAGTCTCTCACCAGTCCACAACCAACTCTCACCCATGGCGAGCAAGCTCAAGTCAATCCTACGACAAATCTAAAAATTGAAAAACAATATAGGTGTGATTATTAAAACTCAGTAGGTAGGCCTGAAAAATTCTATTCCCAATCCACATACCAATAAGAAAAGAGTTTATCAATTCTATGTTTGAACTAAACTAACTCTCATCCGTGCGTACACACGACAAATTAAATTAATGTGTTTTCATAAAAATTAGAATGAAATTTGTTAATTTTACCTGAAAATAATAATGTTTATTAATTTTTAATCTGATAGTATTTGTTAATATACATGTAATAGAAGGAGAAAAATATAGATACAACAAAATAATAGTTGAATGTAGAGGAAATACAGAAAAAGTAGATTTTCTTTTTGCAGGAAGTTTGAAAATCATTTCAAAATGCATACAAGTCCTGCTTCTCTGTCATTGTGGCCCAAGGATTAATTGGAGTAAAAAATGTCATTACCCAAAATAAAATTTCACAATAGTTTATGAACAAAATGTTTGTAAATTTTTTTAGCTAACTAATTTTTTAGAAGTGTTTTAGGAACAAAGTGTTGTTGCAATATCTCTTCATCTTCACTGTCACGAAAATGAACTCTATAGATGAAAATTTAATTATATAGATTAATAATTAGTAATGAATATTTATAAATGAAAACTAAATCAGAAAATTAAAAATAACAATGTATTAGTAATTGAATTGAATGTTTTGAAAATTCACAGTATACTAGACTGTAACAAACTCAAGAAATGTGGTACTAATTATTTCTAAAATAAATAATATACAAAATAATAGATGAAAATAAGATACAATTGCAGTTAATCAAAGAATACATAGGGAATAAAGAATGATGTTTTATTTTGGGTTCAACGATAGGTTAATTAAGATGAGATAGGAAATAATACCTATGCAGCCATCCAAGGCCATTTATTTCTCAGCTTAGCATGTATCTCGTTTATGTGATCTTTTTCATCGAAGGTGAATGCACCCTTCTTCAGATATGGTCCCCGATGATTTGTCCATCACAGGCGGCAATTTTTCCCAAAAATAAGAAGCCCTGAGTAATTCTGGACTGCATTCCAATTCGCTTCACCATGCTTACAAACATAATCCATTATAATAGCATCTTTAGCTGATGTCCATGGACCTTTCTTCAAGGAAGAGACTCCACGTGAGTTACCCTAACTTATAACTTCTACAAATGATAGAGACTATACTTGTTATTTCATTATGTAATCATCATAAATCTCATTCATGATAACCATATATTAATTTACCTTGGAATAATTTGAAAAATTAAACACTAAGAAACAGCATGGTTGAATAAACATAATATAAAGAAGCATTATATATTGTCATCACTCTTGCTCTCGATACACGTTGATTAATGTCATAAAAAAAATTAAATACTATGAAACTACTACAATCAATAAAAATAATATAATGAAGTGGCCATATACATGTAAGACTCAAGCCATGGTCAAGAAAACAATTCTATGATAAATTATATAAGTTACAAAATTTTCCACATTGGACAGAAAATAACAAGAAATCCTGATGAATTTTTAAATGAAACTGGGACAATGCATGAGAAAAATAAATTTCTGTGTAGGTGGGTGGATTTTGATCTTATAATTTCACATTGAGAACATAAAATTCTTATAATTAATTAAGAATATCATGGAGCCATCCTATCCATTATCAATTGATCGTAGAAATAAATCATGTGAAAATTATAATGGTACTAAGAAAATAATACATGCATTTGAAATATTTCCACATTTTTATGTAGCACTCTATATATATGTGGTCATAATAAGATCATTTCATATGTACCATATATGTTTTGACATAAAATATGATAATGAAGTAACATACAATAAATAGTAGAAAATGTAGTTGTGAATTATTACATACCATTTCTACTATATAAAGTGGCTTTTGAGAGGGATTGACTTGCGGACATAATCATTTGAGGAGTTATTGTGGTGGAATCCAATGTAATATGGTAGTATCTCACCATCATCAATTTGAATTAGGGATGGACATGAAGCTGATTTACACTCACCATGCCGCACAAATGTCTCATGAAAATGAAAAATTTGAGCCTGCACAATGTAATGAAATTTTTTTAGAACTGAAATTAATCGTTACGTAGAAATCTTATTTTATAACTCCATATATAACTTATATGTGATAATGAGCACATTCATATTCCTGCTACTAAGTCTGTAATTGGGTGGCAGTTCACCTGTTTCTTGTTAAGTCCAAAAATAAGTATAATGATGACTTCAAACCCACTGGTAAAATTTGAAATCCAATCTTCTTAGAACTGAATTTCAAAAACTATGTTAACAAAAAAGAACAAAATAATTAAAAGTATTATTTTAACAATCTATCCAACTGATATTATTGAAATTTGTTTAATTTGACATTGTGCTGAAAATATTTATAAATCTCAATAATATTATTAGCCTATTGAATTATTTGGGCCTCAATCATTTGTAGAAATAACTGCATCATACTACCAACGTTTTCTATGGAAATTGGATTTTTAAAAATTATAACAGGTGTATTGCCCCAATAAACTAACGCATCTCCTCCTTAGTTAAATCCCAGGAATTCATGAACAAATTGACAAAAATTAAGCTTCTATGATATATAGTGTTTTAATGGACTGATTCTATTCAATAGAATAGTATCTATTGGTGGTTCAATCAAATATTAGTAAATTTTAGATAAAATAGTTCAGTTAAAGAAAGAGACGGGAGGGTACCCTCATGGATTTCAGGGGATGAATGGGAAACCAACAATTTTTTTGATTCAACAACAATTTTAGAAAATCATCAACTTTAGACCCAACATTAAGAATGGAGGGGGATATAATGATCATTTCAGAACATATTGTCGGACCAAATTCCTTGTCTACAAGCTGTGGAACAGAAAGATCAATATCAATGCTCTAAATATGGCTTCAAAAAAAGATTTGGTGACTAGTATAATCAAGTCCCCTAACTAATCATGGACTCCACCTTTCTGTCCTGTAGAATTTGTTTCCAAGAAAATAAGCTATGCATGTGTTCCCCAAACATGTTTCCCTATTTGAACAAAATGTCACAGAGTAAGAAACAGTTTTTGACATTCAATAATATTAGCCTTTGTGGTGCTCTCTTTGAACGGGATGACAAGGGCAATGACAAAATTCAACTGTTCAGGCTTCCTAATCTCCACAACATTCACCTAATCACCTATCATTTAAAGATAAATAATAGGATCAGATAAATTGAACTGTATATGACAAAATGGGTGATAAAACTCTTCCAATGTTTTTAATGGATAAAATTGAACACAATTTTAACAAAACAATATAACCAAATTCTTCAAGTCATCAGGAACTCTATCATAATAACTTGGTAAAACCAAACAGGTTTGGACTTTATTCTTTATTGTAAAATAAACCATAATTGTTTTTAACATTCAAGTATATAATAATACAAATTTCTGCCAAGTGATGTTATCCCATTGCATTCTCCATGATCCTGCTGATAAACTCAAAACATGCATTTGGTCTGGTAGAAGATAAATACATCAAGATTACCACTATTTTCTTGTAAATTGTGTTTCTTTATTAGTTAAAAAATATGTGTAATTAGAAATACGTTACTCTATTTCAGTATATTAATTGAGATTTATGTCATCAGAAATGATGTCTACATAAAAATGTGTTCGATAAAGATGAACCACTAAAGAATAAACATATTTTAAAGGTTTAGTTCTGTCACTATGATAATGATTCCTAAAGGATATGAGTATACCTGTAGATTTTGGTGATTTTTCATAATCTACAGTTTTAGATTAGACACGATGTCATCATGATACATTTTCCTTTTGTTCTTTCCAAATCAACTAAGATATGTTTTCTGGTGCTTAAATTATATATATAATTTTATGTAGAATTTTCACTGAAATTATATTTATCAAATATTAAATTCATGGTGTTTTTTCTTATGTAATGGAAAAAATGTGACCTAAAATAATTTCATTCAATTGAATGAAGCCTTTCATATTAATTAATTAGTTTCAATACCTGAACATTCCCACGTAGATCAAGATATCCAAAATATGGATAGCTTCTAGAAATATCAAGAATTTAATATTCCATAAATATAATTAAAATACTAGAAAGATGAAAGGATTCAAAAAAATGAGACACCATTAAATAGTTGAACGAATAACGATCATGATACCATAACAATGAAAAATAGATTTGTTGTAGGATCTAGTCCTTTGTGTGCTCTTATTAAATGAATTAATGAAACTGATAATTTTACCCTTATAATTAATCATTATTAAAAATACAATAATCCCAAAAAAATTTGGAAAATAAGATTTCATACCCAGGTAGTCACTCTTAATCAAGTATTTTATATAGGTAGTTTTTCCAGTTGAATACTGACCGAGAAGAAAAACTGTAGGCTTTGCATCATAATCATTGTTTTTCAACAAGTTGAAACATGAACAACATTTAATTTCAAAACATGGGACAATATAGCCCACATGAAAATGAATGAATTTCGAAGGGGAGTGAACAATATTTAATATGTGTTCAATCTTCTTACCAATAAGGGAGATCCGAAATCAATAAAATGATAGGCAACTTGTAGTGGCTTAAGCATTCCAATGTACAATACTTTCACCCTATCAATTATTGATGTAACTATATGTAATGGTATCTAAAAAAATAAACTAAATAATAATATATGATCCTTTCAATCCAGTTGTAATTACAAGTCCTTGCTTTACCCACATCAGCTATATTGATGAAACCATTGTTTGGAAGGTATAATGGCTTCAAACCTACAGTCCTGACAATGTTATTTTTTATAGTCAAGAAACTAAAGTAACCAATTAATTATTGAGTGATGAAAAACTGACCATTGAATTTAGATTTAGCATATCTCATCAATGTGTTCACCTTAACCTTGGTGAAGGAATCAACACCTTCCATTATTGGAGGCTTCAGAGTCTCCATGCCACATGTTATGGGATGGGAACAAATCAGCTATCAATTCAACATTTAATCTTCATTTGATGATGTGGTTAGGTTATCAAATAAGAAAATCTGATTATTAGGTAATGTGAATAAATGAATTGAATGATATATGAAATTAAGAAAATTATTTAAGTGTATAACTGAAATTTTTAGAGACAATGTTTATAACCCTAAAGTCATCAATGATAAGACAAAAGTTTTGATTGAAGAAAAAATTTGAGAAAAATTAATTTTCCGGCCAGCAAACATGAAGAGATTTGACACAAAATCATATCTTTATTGTGCCAAAGAAATCATCAGGTTGAAACATATAATATACAACCTAGGTATGTATTAAAATAATAAATAAAAGGAAAGAAGAAAACTGAATTGAAGGAACCATGGTGCAACCTGCATTGCTATAACAAACTCATTAAAACTGAATAATTCTTGGCATTTAGAATCCACAATTTCCCATAATATTTAAATAGGAAATGTATAAACAAAATTCTTAAGAATAATTGCAATCAGCAGTCGACATGAGAGTGAAAATGAATACATATATATGAGATTTAAATCTACAAGTTATTCAGAAAATGAAAATTCTACTGAAATATATAATTTACATAGAATAACATTGAAATCATACTTATATAATGGAAGTAGAGATACTCCGTAATCTTGTAGTCTTTTCTTTTTATTTGTTGATTCTATAGATATTGTTCTCTCAATTGATAATTCTGGAGGAACTGTCAACATAGAATGTGTTCGATATGACTTATTTTTTTTAGTCTGTAATTTACTTATAAGTATATAGCCTTAGAAAAGAAAAATTAGAGATAACTAACCATTGATAGTTAATGGTGTTAATGTCATGTGGGTGTCTCCATGTGTGATTCCATTTTTTGGCCGTAGTCCACTTATTGGAGTACAAGAAAGATGAATATATGTAATTGAATAATTTCGAATAGATGTCGAAACTATTATTTTGTTAATTGTAATGTCTATATATACTATAATAAACATCATAAATATAGAATTTTAAAGTGAACAGAATAGAGAACTCACAACTTTTTTGGCATTACTTCATTAGTAATCTCATATAAAACCTTGAATCATTAGAGGTTGATGGTAAATGCATGTTTTTATTGGTTTTCATTATATATAATAGTAAATTTGTAAAATATATCCTTTATTTGAACAATGCACAGTAATAATGATAATGCAATGTAGAATTGATACTGGTTGAAAATTAACATAAATCACTGTGACCATTGAATTTAATAATCGGATATACTGATAAAGCAATCTGAATTAAAGAAGAAAAGTAGGCTCATTGGGCAGCATCATAATGATAATGAAATGTATAATCAATGTACAAGTCATTAATAAAATATAATTTGGAATAACATGTATCCAATAAGCAATATACACATAAAATTAAACGAATAATCAATATAGACATAAAATTAAACAGAAATTAATAAGATTTATATTATGAAAAAAATGAATACACTTCACACAAAAATGGAATCTGGATGTGAGTGTACAAATTGAAGATGATCCACCCACATCGAATTCGAAATTGAAATTGAAATGGAATCCTATGAACCTGGAACCAATAAAATAATTTTCATTCAAGAAGATCCAATTAATGAAAAAACAAACCTAATCGATGAAATGAGCCGCTATAGTTCAATGGTCAACTCGATCTTGGATCTAAATGAATTGTATCATTTAAATGATTGCGAAAAAGATTTCAGTGAAACCCTTGTGTGAATCAACAAATCATGTTGAATAGAATAAATTGAAAGAAATAAATCAAACCGGATGAAAATTGGAGGATGCGCTGAGGGTTTTTGGGAGTGGATTCTAGTATTGATGGAGGTAGGGTTGCATAATTCCTTAAATGGAAAAACGAGAAACAACATGTTGTATGTAAAATAAAGTTTTGATTTATGATTATACCAAGTAATATGAAGTAGTAGATTTTCAAGAAATGGTGGTGGAGTGGATGAAAAGCGGGATCCAAAAGCATTAGTGGTTCGAGTAGTGGACAAAGGGAATAATTTGTGGAAGTTATATGTTCTTAGGGAGCTTCTATAATAGTAGAGGATTAAATAATCATTGTAGGTGTTCATGGCCATTGGTGGATTGGAAACAACTGGAAAATGGATGTATAAGTCGACATGAAACCGCAGGGTGGTCATCAGGAAGGTGAGCACGAATGGAATCAGAGGTAGAATTTGTCGATGGACAGAGCTAGAAAGGAGACGATGACTAAGTTGAGGGGAAAGTGAGGAAAAACCCTAGTGAAATATAGAGTAATAAGACGGATTCAATGAACCATAATGTCGAAGGCCAGACGACATTATGAGATGGTGGTATTCAAAAAGAAAATTGGAAATGAGGGTTGGTAAAGTGGAAATGCATGACATGGAGATTTTTGGTGTGGACACATACATCTGAATACACCCAGGTTTAGTAGATATTGTAGTTTATATAAAATATTGGTTTCCACACACACTCTAATTTATAAAACAAGTTACAATCCATTTCCCTTTTAAATTAAAAAACAAGTTTAGAGTTTAGAAGAAATAAATGCATTTCATTTTAAAACATTTGTTTGCAAACAATTTATAAATAAAAATTTTAGTTGTTAGTAAAATGAAAACCCCCACACAACAAACAACACACACTAAGGGAAGTGGAAAAAGTGGTACATGAGGCCAACAACTGAGCTAAACCTCTTAATCATCTACCAAGTACAAATAAGTACTAAAAGAAACATGGGTCGAACCTAGGAGCTCGTGAAAAATCCATAAAGTACTATACATATGACTCATCCAGATGGAATGCCTACTCTCGATGACGTCATAACACCCGGTGTTTCCCAACGTGGCCTAACTGGGGGAGCAATCCCCTTGAAGAGTGTCATCCGTACTAGGGGCCACTATCCAGTGCGTAATCTAAACAAGTGCATCAATCGTTCTCAGAAGATTCACTTACAATACCAACATCCCATGTCAACATGTATAATAAACAGGAAAAGGGGTGAGTCAAAAAAGTCAATAAAGTAGTACTAACATCGAACACAAATCATGCAGTCAATGTACACCAAATATCACATCTGAGTCACCCCAAATAAAGTTTTCCAAAATAATTTATTTTATTAATGAGCCAAACGGTCCTTCACCAATATTAAAAAAATATTCACATTTCTCAAGTTATCGAAAACAATTTTTCTGTCTTAAAAGATAATTATATATCAACAAACCAAAACTGTATTTATAATTCCATGAATTTTTTTTAATGGCTGAACATGGATTCTTTCACTAGTGGGTGTCCGCTCGTCAGGAAAATGTTTCAAGTGTCCTGTATAAGATAAATGGCCTTTTATACACCAACTAACAATTTAAAAATTAATTATCTTATATTATATCCCATTTATTAAAATTAATAAAATATCATGAAATTAATATATTATAAATTTAAAGGATAGTGCAGTGGGGGGCCTATATAAACATGCCGATCGGTTATAAAGATCCGGCACGACTCACACTCACACCAAGTACGTGTGACCTGCTGATGACAACAATATCGCATGTCTTCCTCACCGATATGCTGCAAAAACAGCACAACTAAAATGCATAAACATGGACTCAAAAAAATTCTAATGTACAAATGGCGCAAACAACACCTTGACTTGCTTTCAAAACACAACTCGAACAATCTACACTATTTAATGGATTGTTTTCACCATTTAAAAAACACCACTAAATCACACAAAAAGGGGTTGACACCCAAATCATGTATTATTTTACATTAAAAAACTTAAAAAAACTCATATTCAATGATTCCAAAACACTACTTTCACATCATTTAGATAAATCAATAAATCAATAAATCATTTAAACTATTTATTAAATCAATTTCTTTAAATAAATAAATAAATAAGACTTTACGAAAAAAACATTTGATTCCATATAGGAATGTCACATTAAAACCAAGTGCACAACATAATCATACCAACCATGATTTTCACTACTCAAATAGTTTTCAATTCAATTTCAATGAAGAACAACGAGTTTGACACGCCAAGGGAACACACTTTCTATTAGGAAACTCATTTCCAACACACTCTGAATTTTATATACATTAATAAATCATTACAAAACTTGGTGAAAATGATTTCTCACCCTCCAAAACCCATTAGAACACATTCTTGGGACATTTCATCAAAGAGCATAGGGAAAACACGTCCAATCCATATATTTAAAATCCAATTCCAATAGTTATAGACAAAACATTTAAAAACATCAAATACACCACACAATAAAACCAAAGAATGCATTGATAAAATTAAACAAACATATAAAGTTGATCTAATGAGGTTATGTCATGGAAACACCTACCTCGAGAGAGAAAACATCAATAAAATGATGCGAAACCAAAAACTCACATCAAACACACTACAAGGAAACCCGAATAAACCCTAAAAAAAGAATGCAAACCAAAATGAATCCTAATAGAACACTAAAAAGAACATTATACAAACCAGAATCCAAAAAAAAGTGTCAAGGAATAAGAGGGGAAACCTTTCCAGGGGAGTTACGCTGGAGGTCGCAGATCATCATTGGAGGTGCCACAAAGGGCAGGAGGCAAGGGCCATAGCATGATCAGGGGGTGGGTGAGGGCAGAGCCGTTTGGGCATTGAAAAGGGAATGGCGACGGCGGATCTTGGGGGGGGGAGAGTTCTGTTGGACCCGGTGAGGAGGCGGCACAGGGTGTAGAAGCCCGGCTGGAGAGAGCGGGGAGGGTAGTGAGGGCAGGGGTGGCAACGGCTGGGCACGCTACGAAACATACCTAGTGGAAGAGAGGCGGGGGGTCATCGCTACGCATGGGAGAGGTCGTGGGTGGCGATGCAAAATGAACAGGGGGTAGAGTCATCAAGACGGGTGGGATACACAAACTGAGGTGAAGATCATGGTTGGGGTGCTGGAATGGTTGGTGGGGAAGGTAGAGGGGAGTCCAACTTTCACAGGGAATAGAGAGGAGGGGGGTACGACCTGTGGTGGAATAGGAAGCGATGGGGGCTAGCTGATAATTAGGGTTGTCACTTTTTTTCTATAAAAGTAATGATATTATTAAAATCATAATTATTGTTATAAAAATTATAATATTAAAACCCAGGAATACAATTAATAATAATAGTGATTATATTAATAATAATAATAATATCCAAAGACAAAAATTAAAAAATAACTATAAGAGTAATAGTATTAAAAACATATTCAATAATGAAATAATAAAAATAATAATCCCTCTGTAATAGTAATATTATTAATTAAATAATAACATTATTCTTTTTACAATTTTGAACAATCAACCAGCCTTATTTATATAAATCACTATTTATTTTAATCGTTGAACATTTACGCGGAACCCGAGCTAACGATGCGGATACCGCCCACTGTGTGGTGCCCGCGCACGGGTCCAAAGCCCACTAAACTTATTAAATGTCCAAAAAATTAAACCGATACCCAGCACAGACAATTATGCGGGGAGCCAGAGGAAAGATATAGTAAAATAAAAACAAATTAAAAATCCAGGGTGTGATAATTGTCCCCAACACAGACACTTTCTTGCCCCAAAAAATAACCTAGCTGAATGCGAGACAAAACATGAATCCATGCCCGAATGAAAGAAAAAGAAACCAAAACATATGAGGATGGGAGAACATGAGAAGATTCTCCCCACCACAAGAACTCAACTAATGTGGAAGTTTTAACACCCAACCATACCAACTCGAGAGTGGGTGAGACACGGGAACCCTCAACCAATCTAAACTAACCTATATAGCACGAGCGAAACAACACAACCACATGAACTTGGAATTCTCAACTCATACCAAATAATCCCCGAACACTAGAAAAAAATATCTTATCGGATCTTAACCCAAGTAGTAAAACATAGTATAACAACTATATTAAACTCATTCGTAGGAACTTACATCTCCAAATGAACACCGCCTAACCATGAAAAATGTATACAAGGTTCAAACACACTTCTATGAAAAAATACACGATTCCAAAAACTATAATTCGACAAACAATATTATTGGATTACAACAGAACATGTATATTATAACTCCATGTCAAAGAAATTTACTTACAACAACGTCAAATCTTTAATAGTAGAAAAAGAAAGGATGAAAATACTTTTAATGTTCCACTGCCAACATGGAACACAAAACCCGAACTGAGGCTTCGCACCCTTGGCAACTCCTGACAGTGCGTGAGATTTACCCCAAGACCTGTGACTAGGGTTGTGATGGCTGAAGCATCACTTGCCTCACAATCAGGAACTAGAATTCATTTTTTCACAATGTCTTCTTCAGGTAATGATTTCTACAGAAATTCTCTAAATCACCCAGACAGCCGCAACGATGACACGTCTTTAGACGGATGCGACATGACGACTTCATGTGCTCGAACCTGCCACACTTGTGGCACACCACAGAAAGGTCCAATGAACTGGAATCCAGAACCACTGTAGATGACTCTTTAGAAATAGGTTCCTCTTGCATGCCCTTCTCGCAAAACTGGAAACCATTGCAAGCAACCTGACATGCTAGATTTCCATCCATCTAATCTATTGATACCAACTCCACTAAAAACAGCTCATCCCCCATCTTCTCAAAAAAAGGTCCCTTAAAGGGACGACATGCTCCTTGATCTCTATATGAATACCCCTGATGAAGAGAAGAGTTTTCATCAATTCCTTGGATGCTACCTCATGAGAAAAGGACACAGGTTCCTTGAAATGGTCAACATATACCTTCACCATCTATTGGACTTATTGAATGCGCATAAGGACTTCAGTTTTCTTCATCATCACCTCTTTAGGTATAAACCATTAGATGATGAATTATTTGAAGACATCCCACGTCATCTCATCATGCATTGATTGTGGGGTGAGCAACTCCCATACGTCAAGAGATGGACATTCAAACAGACCAAAAAAATACGCACTCTGATGGCTTTGGGAGTTACCAATACCCTGAAAACACACTCTAACTCTTCAACCCTCAGGACTACCTTTAACAGAACTCAATCACGTTTGAGTATAGACAATGTTTTAGAAAGACTAAAAATGGGCCAGGTCTCATTAGAAATCTTGATGACCATTCTGGGAGACATTTTCCGAACAACATATAAATCATAGAGCCACAACTGATATCAAGCTATAGAAACATCAAATAAAATTCCTTCATCTGAAACAACCATCTCAATAACCAAACAAATACCAACACAACAGAAAAATATCATTGTATTTTATATTATCAAACTACCTTCTTTGAAGTCCATTTTCCAAGTACAACCCCCACTTTTCACACCAATATCAATTTTTTTCAAAAATAATTTCCCTTTTTTTAAAATCATTTCAGAAAAACAAGGTCAAGCCTTTACTTCCAAGTGCACACCCTACTAATCTCATGAATCGTTGCACATGTATTTATCCTCTTTCATCCATACGCACCAACACACACATCCCATGCATTCCCTCACATGTGAAAACATTCATAAAGAGTACTCGAGGTTGCACCCAAACCATATCTCTACCAGATCCAAGCAACCACCAGATTTTTATTCCAAGAGCATTCAGTTTTGAAAATCCATTTCGAAAATTTAAATCCATTCAAAAGAAAATTTTCTCATTTCAAAAACATTTTTTACTTTTATAGTGCACTTACACAAATAAAAACCAAGATGGTACTCAATATGCATCAAATCTCCAAAGGGAGGAACTAGTAGTCGTGCCTAACCTAGAGACATGGTAGTGGGCCATGCCCCATGTAAGCATCAATGACTAGAATGATCTTAAACCATTTATGTAGACTCCACATGGGTCACTAATACATGTAAAATCACAATGTAACATCAGTTTTCCTCTGTTGTCTCCCCTCAATCCAAAACAAATCAGAACAAGACAAGAACTCAATACCCAGACTACACCTTGAGACTGGAGGTTTGGAACGGGAGAGGGTTCATGAAGTCCTTCCAGTGCCAACCTCTTGAGTCCCAAGTGTCCTAATCTCCATCTACCAGACACCCCAAATAACAATGGACCCTCTGAAACCATTTTGTCACAAACCAACCCGGGTCAACCCTGAATCGGTCACCGAAGTCGTCCCGCGACATAGCCCGAAGGGCGTTCCCGATCCCCACGGGCTGGAAACTAGTGTCGGGAATCAAAAATAAACAAGAGGGAAAGATTTGGCCCCTAAATTAAAGACATTTCAAGCAGTGGAAAGAGTAGAATAACGCAAGTAAAATAAATGAAATGAAAAAATAGGAACAACCAACAACAACAAAATAATTCTATTCCCAATGCACATACAAATAAATAAAGAGTTTATCAATTCCGGGTTTGAACTAAATTATATAAAATTTTGGTTTCCACGCACACTTTCATTTATAAAACATGTAACAGTATTGTGACCTTTTTAATTTAAAAAACATGTTTAGTAATTTGATGAAACAGATTCATTTCGTTTTAAAACATTTTTTAGCGACCATTTTTGAAATCCAAATTTTAGTTTTTTGTCAAATAGAAAACCCCACACAACACACAACACACACTAAGGGAAATGAAAAAAGTTTCACATGGGGCCAGCAACCGAAGAAGACCTCTCAATCGTCTAACACATACATATAAACACTAAAAGAAACATGGGTCGAACATAGGAGCTCGTGAATAATCCAAAACGTACTATACATGTGACTCATCATGAAAGCATGCTAACTATCAATGATGTCATAACGCCCTAATGCCTGTTGTTTCCTTACTTGGCCTAACCGATGGGCCCAATACCCTAGAAGAATGTCATCCGTACTTGGGGCCACTAGCTAGTGCATAATATAAACTAGTGCAGCAATCGTTCTCAAAGGATTCACTTACTATGAAAAGTTCCCATGTCAACATGTATAATAAACATGAAAATGGGTGAGTCAACCAAGTCAATCGTGTAGTACAAACATCGCACACAAAAACATGTATTATTTTACAAAAAACATACAAATTAAAAAAACTCATATTCAACACTTCCAAAACACTACTTTCAAATCATCTTGATTAATCAATAAATCATTTAAATTATTTATTAAATATTTTTTAAAATAAATAAATAAATAAGACTTTACTCCAAAACCATTTGATTCCCTATAGGAATGTCACATTAAAACCATGTGCACAACATAATCATACCAACCATGTTTTCCACTACTCAAACTGTTTTCAATTCAATTTGAAATATGAAAAACATGCTTGACATGCCAAGGGAACACACTTTTTATTAGGAAACTCATTTCCATCACACTCCTAATTTGACATACATTATTATATCATTACAACAATGGAAGAAAATGATTTCTCACCATCCAAAAAACACATAAAACACATTATAGATACATTGCATCAAAGCCCACACAAAACAACACGACCAATCCCAATATTACAAATATAATTCCAATAGTTACAAAGAAAACATTTCAAAACATCAAACATGCCTCATAATAAAATCAATGAATTCATTGATAAATTTAAATAAACATATCAAGTTGATCTAATGAGGTTATTGCATGGAAACACCTACATCGAGATATAAAAAATCAATATCTTGGTGTGAAACCAAAATGCTCATCAAATGAACCACAGGAAAACACGAATAAACCCAAAAACAAGAATGAGATCCAAAATTAATCCAAATAGAACACTAAAAAGAACCTCCAACCCGTCGGAATCCAAAAAAAATGTCAAAGAATAAGAGGGGAAACCATCCCATGGGAGTTGCGCTGGACGTCGTAGATCATCGCAGGAGGGGCAGCAATTGGCATGAGGCAGGGGCTGGAGCATGAGCATGGGGCGGGTGAGGGAAGAGCCAGCTGGGCAATGAAGATAGAGGGTAGGTGGCGGATCTCAAGTGGGGGGGGGGGAGAGGTCTGCTGGACCCAGTGAGAAGGAGGCTCGAGGTGAGCAAGGCTAACTGGAGTGAGAAGGGAGGGTAGCATGGGAAGGGGTGGCAGTGGCTGGGAACACTTCAGAATAGATCGTGCAAGAGAGTGGTGGGGTGCTGTTACTGCGCATGGGAGAGGCTGAGAGGGGTGATGCACAGAGAACAAGGGGGTGGAGTCATCGGGACAGGTGGGAGGCACAAGATGAGGCTGAGAGCGTGGCTGGGGTGCTGGAAAGGTCGGTGGGGATGGCAGAGGGGAGGCCGGTTTTCATAGGAAATAGATAAGAGGGGGGGTGCATCCCGCAGTGGAACAGGAAAAAGGGGGGATGACCGAGAATTAGGGTTTTATCTTTTTTTTCTATAAAAATAATGATATTATTAAAATTATAATAATAGTAATAATAATTATAATAGTAAAACCTAGGAATAAAATTAATGAAATAGCCATAATAATAATAAGAATAATAATAATAATAAAAATAATAATAATAATAATTACCAAAGACATTAAAAATAAAAAAAATTATAACTATAATAGTACAGATAACATAGACAATAATGAAATAATTGTAATAATAAATCCTTAGTAATAATAATAATAATAATTAAATAATAAAATTATTCTCATTACAATTTAAACATTCAACCTGCCTTATTTATATAAAACACTATTTATTTTATTCATTAAACATTTACGTGGCACCCATGCTAACGACGTGGCTACCGCCCACTGTGTGGTGACAGTGCACGGGTCCAAAACCCACTAAACTTATTAAATGTCAAAAAAAATAAACTGATTTCCAGCACAAACATTGGCGCGAGGAACCGGAGCTAGGAAATAGTAAAATGAGAACAAATTAAAACACTGGGGTGTGACAGGAAGGATAAATGGTGTGTGAAGCCCAGTACACAACATGTACTATGGAATCTCTACAGTGGCATGTACATTTGAAGGAAATTGCTTATAAGTTACCATGTAGATGGTGTGTAAGATAGTTAAAATGTGTGTACCTTACATGTTATACCAACCCTTGTACCTTACCATCCTTTGAACTATACTTTTTAGGACATGTTCCAATACCCGACATATGATCCACACAAGTTTTGTTCATATACTCTTCATGGAGATGTGCCCATACATGAGGTTTCTAGAAGGGTACTCAACTACATGACTGATTCAAAATACATGGAATTTATACAATATACATATCATGTACATCAAAAAGATTATATTCCGTTAAAATTAAGAATTAAAGGCATGTGTCCCCAAAACTATTCACCGCGTGATCATGATTGGTGAATGAAAAAACACCAAAATCACCGAAATCCACAGGTTCTCAATTCAAAAGGTATACATTGAACCACCAGGGTTTATAAGAAGTTAAAAAAATTAAAAATAATATGGTGAATATTATTTCATTAACAAATATTTTAAAACATACTACCTTTGGGACGAATCCACTGAAGCTTCACCCTTTTCTGTGATCCATGAATGCCACATGAAAATCCAACTCCCCCAAGCTCCCTATAGGTACCAATATTCCCATATCTATATTTATATATCTATATATATCATTCTTATCATATTATCATGTAAAGGAATAATCTCATTGGGGAATGTTTGAGAGTCCATGTAATGAAGAAATTAAAATAAAGAAATAGAAAAAAAGGAAATAATATGAAAAATGAGCCAGACACTAGCCCCAATGCCCATCATGAGTTTTTGACCTACCTAGGAAATGAACCATGTTCCAAAATCAATTAAAGAGATAAAATATCAATATTATTTTTTTCAAAAGATATAGTCAATTAAACATGTGTGGACAAATTAAGATTTAGTTAATAAAATATTAAATAATAACTATTCATCAAAAAATTGAACGGTTTAGAATTCCATAACAATATAAATGGTAAAAACCATATTCTAGGACTAGTGGAGTGGTAATTGAAAATATATGAGATCAAAATGTAGAGGAAAATGAATATTTTACAATTCAAATTATTACTAAAACATTGAATCCGAAGAAACACATGTCTTTACAGGGTATATATTGCCTCTCATGTTATCATATATAATTCTAAACCTCTACCACAACATAATTGATCTGAACCATAATTGAATAAGAATTATTTCATATGGTATTGATTTGAGAATAGTTTCTTTATAATGTCTATTTGTGTAAGATAATAATTTTTTATAACCATGAAACTATTAAATTTTTTTAATGAAGTAAAAAATACCAATTCTTATTTGATGGACAGTCATGCTTTATGAGTGTAATATTTAAATTTAAGATAAAAAGGTATTGAAAAGTTATGTTATTGAACATATTACTAACATTCCCACTAACCTCAAAATATTCTTAGTAAATATGACAACAATTTCAATAATATTCCTTGATAAGGAATTTTATAATGTTTATGATACCATCCAATAGATTACCGACCTACTAAATATTTTATTTTCTCATTAGATCCATATAGATTAAATAAAAACTAACTATATTTACATAGGATATGTTTAAGGTACTTTATTAATGAAGAAAATATTTTTAGAAAATATATCATTAATATTTAATAGAATTATGTGTAACTAAATTTATGTTTACATTAATTCTATAATTTGACCCCTACACTTGTGTGTTTCTATCACATTAGTCTATAAAAAACTCTCAAAAAATTTCTAGGCTCTTTTCTTTACTAGAACACGTTATTCAGTGATGATCTCAGTTTTTTTAATTTATTTCAGAATTTAAAATGATATATAAATTTGTTTAATAGGAATGAAATGCCGCAAAATACCATTCTATTTTTAAGATATTTTATGTTTGGGGAACTAACTGCATAAGGAATTCACTTATTTCATTTTATTTATATGGTGAGATTCTAATACTCTCCCTATAAGGGGGTGAATTTGGGTGTTATAAATTTAAAATTATCATAATATCAATAGGATATATTATTCAAATTTTTTAAAAAGAATGTGGTACCTATCATTCAAATAACAACATTTCACTTCATAATGTAAAAATATAATGATCACATAATACAATATTCTACTTGGATAAACCACACTAGGAATAATACAAGAGAATCATATTAATTATGTATTTATATTACTAATAATCCATACATAACTAGTATTTTATAATATGATTAGAAAAATATCACTACCTATATAAGTTCTATATGATATTCATCTTTCCTAATCACAAAATTACAATATTATTTTAATAAAGGATTGTATTGTCACAAATATCGAACTCGTGATATTTCTAGAAATAAAATTAACACAAATAGCAATGTGTGTTCTATAATATGAAATAATCTTCCCCATTATAACCTCACATGTATGTGTTGGAAAATCCTTTTCCAAGGCTAATCATTACTAATATAAAGAACCAACTCACTGTTAAAATTCTATACCATGGAATGAAATCAATAAATACTCTCTCGTATTATTTTAATCATAATATTTATTATACATCCTATAATTTTTCTTCCACCATAATGATTCTTCTATTTTAATCAATGATTTTTAGATTAAAATTAAAATTTAATAATTAAAACCAACATCAAATTCCACTTCCCATCATTAAATCATTGGTTCATATCCACATAAAATTCCTACATTAAACATAATTAAACAATTAATGGTCATCCAGAATTCCACAAAAACATATGGAATGCTTCTTGTAATCTATTATATTAAAATTATATAGATTTTAAAATTTCAAAGCATGGATACATCCATTAAGGCACACAATTTTCTTTCTTACATGTATTTTTTTCAACTATCAAATACTTTTTAGAATCATAAGATACTTCATGCTACCATATCTATTTTCATTAAAAATAAAATGAGTTTATTTTTCATTTACATGGAATTTTGTACTTTTTTATTAACAATAATCTTATTATCAAATCAAATTGTGATTCATAATGAAATGATACATTATTCCAAAAATTATGAAAACATTATTTTCATGGTATCATTATTCTAGAAATATATCTTTTATAATTGTGAAATCATTGTACAATGGTATGATGAATTCTAGCAAAATTGTAGATAAAAAATTTATTGAGGTATTGCGTGTATCATCATGGGATAAAATTCATTTTCCATTTTTATAACTTTTACATAGAAAAGAATATAAATTCACATAATTATATTATTGATTATATAAATAATTTTGGTTTTAATTACTCTTATGAATGTTCATAAATTCATATATGACACTGATGTACTACCAATGTTAATCATATTCATCTTGGAAAATATCTTTTCCTCAAAACAAAACTCCATTATGGTGTGACTCATATTCTTGAACCATGATGAAATTCGTATCTTCCAAGAAATCTTTTAACCTTCACCAAACATTCCCATATTTTATAACTAAAGATAAAAAAATTAAAAGATTTATATTTTAAAAAAATATATATTAACTATAAATTATATTTTTATCCCTATTTAGTACTTTTTGTCCTCTAAAACATAAATCCATAACAAATTTTTTATTACCATATTAACTACCAACCATTCATCCATTAATGCATAATAAAAACACTCCGTAAAAGAGAGATTTATGTTTATCTACTTTATCATTTTGATAATAAAATTCCTAGGATATGAATCATAATATTTGGTCATATATGAATAACCAAAAAGATACCCAATTTAAATATAATTATTATATTTCATAATCAACTATTTAAATCACGTTTAATTCTTCTATAACAATTGATATTTCAAAAAAATGTTTTTCAAACAATTTAACTAACCCTACATGATTTAGAGATCGATACATGAAACAATGGATTTTTTTAATTCCAATTGTATTTTATAGATATTAATTTCATTCTCTATTTAAATCTGAATCAGCTTAAAAGACCAAATGGATCATTTATTCCATTTGTATTTACTATCTTTTCAACATAATCACATAAAAAACATATCTTAATAGTAGAATAAATGAATTATGGAGTGGGGTTATTTGAACCATCATAGTTTTTAAAATATCCTTAAACTTAAAGGTTAACCCAATTCATCTCATTCATATTTTTTATATAGTGGAATCATAAAAACAATCACCACATTATGATGAGTACCAAAAAATACATTTTCACAATGCTTTTCTCTTTCTTCTCCATTATAAATTGATAACATATTTAAATATGATTTTTAAAAATATTATATTAGGTTATTTATTACTTTGATAACAATATTATTATGAAATAAAATAGGCTTCAGTTTTCTCACCACATATCTAAGATATTCTAATTTATAACACAAATACATCAACTATATACATGCCTTGGTAGTTGAAATATACCTTCCATTAACTATACACAAGGATACACTTTATTATTTTTATTGATCCATTAAAAAAATTATTCCATTTAATATATTCGTACACATAATTATTTATGATTTGTAATATTTTTGAAATCTGAATTTATCTATATATGTCACCAAATTTTGATAATATATTACTATAATGACAAATCAATTGATCTGTTCTCCCCAAATGTATCTCATTATTCTCTTCATCATTTGAAATATTCTCCTCTTTCAGACAGCTCAATAATATTTCTACTTAAAATTAATAACAAATTATATACATCCGTATTTATATAGGATATATTCAGATCCAAATATGTATTTTAAATAAGGTTTATCCGATAATATTTATGCCCTCATAAATTCAAATATTTATTAAAACAATTATCAGAGTTAAAACCAGTTTGTTGTATTCTCTTTTAAACATATTCAAGCACTTTACTAAATTCAAAACTTATGATATAATATTTTCTCATTCCTTTATATGTATATTAATCCAAATTAAATAGGATGTCCCTTTAATAACTGACAAATAAAATTCAAAACGTACCAAATTTTAACCATCTCAACAGAGTTATTTATATTACTGCCATCAATGATATCATTCACATAAACCATCTCAATAAACATATCAATATATGATACAAATATATTAGTATTTTTATCAACAACTCAACTTATAACTCCGGTTTTTTCAGATATGTCTTCAACTATCCATACAAAAAACAACATCGTTCTTTAGGACATAAAATTGACTTTTTCAAACTAGAAACCTATAAATTATCATCTATTGTAATATGACCCATTATTTATTGATTTAGAATTCTTCCTTCCAAAATACCTTAAATTAATTACATATTCTCATTTATTTGATAAAAATAATAATTCCATTTAATAGAAACTATTTAGATAAGTAAAATAGATTTCAGCCTTTTCACCAATGAAATTTTTTTTCAATATAATATCCCTCAATAAGAGAACACCAATGATATACCAAAACATACTTAATTTAATATACTCATTATTTCTCATCAATTTTATTTTTAAAGACTTACTAAAACAAATAAAATTATAATGTTAATGTTTGTACAAATTATATCAGGTAATATTATTTTCAATTAAGAACATTTCTCTATTTATGTATTTTAACCTTGATTAAACCATTTACTCTTCTACAAATATTATAAGATATAACAAAAATAATAGTTAAATAAACACCACTATTTGGGTCTAATTTAGTGTATATTTAGTTGTAACAATGTTTCTTGAGTCAAATTTATCTCTTGTCATTATTTTTTAATCCATATTTTTACTTCTCCCCATATAATGATCATCCCCTAATTAAAATTGGTAATCATAATAAAGTGATTTATTTTAAACATCTCATGAATTTACATTAATATACTATTTTTATTCACACATATCATTAAGGATGTAACATATATAAATTTATTTAGTTTTATTATAAACTAATTTCATAATCTCAATTCAATAATAATATTTATCCAATTATTAAAGAATTTACAGGATATAATTTTTGATGAGTAACTCATAAATACACTTTCTTCTACCCACTATAGTTACTTAAATTACCATATTTACATTAGAAGATATAATTTTTTACAAAAAACATAGATATTTTATTGATATCTGTTCTACAATTCAACATTTCACATGGTGTACTCTCTTTTCATTGGATAACCAATGTGTTGTTCCTAGAATACATACCAAATTCCTTATGATATTCACAGTAATTTCAAATGATACCACACTTGATCAATATAGTTATTTCAATGTTTTCGACAATATGATTTCTCATTTACATGAATACATTATATTGAGGATCGATAATAAATAGAAAATATTCTTCATTCCATCTTTCACCATGTAGTTTTTCACTTATACATATGTATGTTTTTTTGCATTACCTTATTATAATATCATTAAGTGTAAGATTTGTTTCATTACCCAATATAATTTTGAAATATTTTTTTATTCCAACACATGTTTTATAGATATTATAAAGAGAATGAACCTAATTAATTTATATTAAATAATATAAAATATAACATATTTCTCACATAAAGTCTTAGAATTATTTATGAGACTATATGCAACAATGTAATCCATATATAATAGAATTTATCATATTAATTATTTGTTTGGAAGGAATTTCTTTCAATCTTATCCTGAATCATGCATAAAATGTCCAATATCTATTCCTATTTTGATAATGAATATTAACTGCATCATATAATGGGAATAAATTTTCCATACAAAACTAAATAACATGAAAAATATTTTTAATCAATATATTTTATTACTCAAGTACGATGTGGGTATATGTTTTCAACCAGTTTTCTACCAGATAAAAATTTCTATTAATTCTCTATCCATTTATTATATAATATTACCCTTCCTTATAATAATTTATAATTGAATATACCATCAAATATACAGTCACATAATCGACTCACAGTCAAAAAATTATTTCAGAGACTATCTACGAACATTAGATTATTTTTTTAACTACTCCACTAAAAATTTAGTTTTATAACTTCTTTTTACCATTATGTATAGATAATTTACAAACCAAATGGTTTCTTTAACTCGTCCATTCTAATTTTTTTGCAAATTTTAATTTCCCATCATGTGGAATGAATACACACAATTAAGAATACACTTGATATTACTTTTTTTTTGTAAAATATAATGGTATTTTAGAAAGTATATCATTATCTTTAATGGTTAATATTATTTCCGTCCATGAAATCCCTTGTTGATTTGGAACATAATATTATATATTCTTATTTTCTTCAATACATGAAATCACGTGATAAATGAAAAGACCTGGAAATTTCAAAGAAATTGTTTTCTTAAATTCTTTGGAATTTTACGAGTCTGTGGATTCTGACATCACTTGATTCCGGGGCCCAGTGTGCCTGGAATCAATTTTTGAAGATTAGCTCAGGTATGTTCAGTAAACGAACAAGCGAGTTTTTCTATCTTTTGAACCGGTGCTCGGAATAGATATCTGAGGGCACCGATGAACTCCCAGCGCCAATAATTTCTTAAGGGGACCTTTACTGCTATTGCGTTTTAAGAGGGTTGAGAATTATTATTTAGGAATCTAAAATAAAATAAATAAAATTGGTAGTGTAAAATTTTATTTATATATAGTAGTAGTTTTATCCTACAAAGGGGATTTATGGGAGGATCCTAACTACCCATGTGTGGATATATGAGAGGTGTGACCCACATGAGCCACAACCTTTCATCTCCCTTGAAACGCACATTTAACTCTCTTTCGTTTATTGTGATAACCATTTACTTTATTAAGTTTGTTACACTCTCTTCCATCATCCCAACTAAATTTACAACACATTATAATTAATTAAGGGGATTTTCCAATTAATTAATTATAGTGTTTGATTCTTAAATCAATTGTTTTGGGAATAAAATAATAGGAAGATGTATTATTATATTTGGGCAATTGTGATGATGGATAAAACCTGGGAAAGCTCTAGAGATATAGATAAAGAAAGTGTTCATCTCTTCTCCGCGACATCGTTCCTTGTGACGCCATATACCGCGATGTTCATCTTCCACGGATCGAAGACATGTGGTGTCTTTGCGAGTTAAGGGAATATTGTATATTTATCATTTATGTGGTTTATACACTCGAGCTTGAGCGTTTATTTATAGGATATATCTTTGTTGATTCATTACCCTTTTTTAAATTACTCATGATGAATGAGAATTATATAAATTAATTTGCGGATCAATAAGAAATTGATTGGATTAATTTTATTCTTGTTTAACTTGAATTTGAAATTCTTGAAGTAAGATAATAATTTAATTTCTCATTCCCCATGTACTTGATTCTAAAAATCGATGTCCAAACTAACACGGCTATCAATATACACTTTAACCGTGATCTTTCATTATTCATTGTACGCACAATCTTTACATGTTCTTCATCCCCAAATAATTATGTGCGTTGGAAACTCAATGTTTCCCTGAGCACGACATACAGATGCGAAGATCTCGACCCGAGGATCATGGATATGCATTCTTATATTTTTTCCGAGTTAAATCGAAGTCGGAATGGAGTGCAGAAGGATCTCTTGGCGTGATTAGGGAGGTCTGGAGATGCAAATTTGGTAGGGAGAGTCAGAATCTATTGGTGCAGAATGTTGGGGCGCTAATTGTGAGAATGAATTCTCGTGGGAGAAGAGTAAGATTGAAGAGACAAGAACAATATATTAATGATGATATAAAATAATAGATAAGACTAAATGAAAATAAAGGAGAGAAGGAATCCAAAGGGGTGTGTTGGCCATTCGTGAAGAAGGGAGTAAGGTGCACCAATATTGGAGAGGTGTGGTGCATGACATGGGATACTTCAAATAAATCAAATAATAATAATAATATAATAATCATATTATTATTTTTGTTGATAAAACACGTTTTCAACCATAACTTATGGGTGCGACCTCAGTTTCATGAACCGTATATGACAGTGTGACTCAAATTCCGAGACGGACATTACAGGTCCAATATTTGAAGTCTTTTTTGGATTTTTGGATTGGGTACACGAATTTCTCAAAAAATATTAGATTTTATATTATTATTAAATTTTGACCCTCCATAACTCCTGTTTGCAACGTCCGATTGACTGGCCGTTAGTGGAGATGTAATCCTATCAACAATACGGTAGATTCAAGTATATGGTTGGATACTAAATTCTGGTTCGTGGCCCGGGCCCACAAAACACAGAATATTATTATTATTATTATTATTATTATTATTATTATTATTATTATTATTATTATTATTATTACGGGATCTTGAATCGTACATATCACTCTCATACAGTGTCAGAATGAAGAACCATCAATGAAATTGAGACCCTAGAATTAAGACCGATTTTTCATGACCAATTTTGGATATTTATGTCGAGGTCGAGGCGTGGTCCCCATGAGGCCTGGTTCGCACGTGTTGTGCTAAAATGTAACTTTTTTAGCGGATATCTGTATTGGACCAATGGGTAGTCCATATTGTTTTTTTTCAGTACGGATCGCTATGGTGTGACTGGTTTGGTTAACCGATGTCATTTGAAGTACGACCGGGTTGGTTCGAACACGAAACCAACCGGGCCCTTGGAGCGGAAATACACATAACTTAAGGACCGAACGTCCGATTGACGTGTCGTCAACTATGTTGGATTCCCCTTGATGAGATGGTTATTTTGGCATACTTCAACTAAGGTTTGGATGCAGAAGGAGTATATCTGGATAGGATTGTACCCGAATTCGAATCGGGCCCCTGGAACGGAAAAGCTAAAAACTCAGAGATCAGGTGTCCGATTGATGCACTGCCTATTGCGTTGAGACCCCTATGAAGAGGAGGTCCTTTGAGATACTTACACATGAGATTACGTGACACTTGGAAGTATCGAACTGTAGCTCATGGAGAGGACCCTCTTGGAGATGAGTGTACGGAGTGAGGATTCCTAGTAGCTGTAGACCAGAAAACTGCTTGACCGATTCGACTTGGAGTGATTAGATTAGCCTAGTGGACGGAATGCCTGGTATTTGTCGGCCGACCCACGATAGATGGAGTGCCTGGTAGTTGGCAGCAGTCCCACGGTACTCGACAAGAGGAGTACCACTGTAGGCTATTCGGGGGAGTGCCCAGTATGTGGTTGCAGTCCCACAGCAGACGGAGCGCCCTATATTTGGCAGTAGACCCACGATACTCGACATGAGGAGTACCTCGATAGTCTAAGGTTAGTGAGTGGCACAGCGGAGTCATGACAGGACTACTGTTCTCGACATAGGTGGAGTTCTCCACTAGCCGTGTTTTCGTCATCGTGAATAAGAATCATAGTTTGAGTTGAGTAAATGACCTTTGTGTTTCCCTCATGATTGAGATGTGATACTTGATAACTTAGGTATATGTATGGTCATATTCCTATGTAAAGTTTATCTGTTGAGATCTTTCACTATGGTTTACCCTTGCTGAATTTTTGTGAGACCTTGAGGGTCTCGGGGTCCCCAATGAGTATCATTATACTCACCCCTACGTGGGCTACTCCAGCACCTCATTGTGTTTGATGCAGAAGACAGACAGTGCTGACCGAGGCAGAGTGTGCGAGGACTGGACGGTACCCAGAGAGGGACAGTTGGCGTGACGACACATGGAGTGGACGATAGATGCGGAGTGCTGAGGATGACACCTATACCTACCCTTCAGGTAGGAACCCAGAGAACGATCCAGGAGTTGCTTCACCATTTGACTATTTGCCTTTTCAGTTGTACTTTATTTCAGTTGTTTCTTTACCATTCTATTGGTCTTGTATTCCAGCCCCTTTGTACATTCATCACACTTGTTATACTGCTTTACATAGTGTTTTCTACTACTTGTATTGTGGTTGTGTGTGGGTTTACGTTTTATAAAGGAAATGTTTTTCCAGTTTTAGGGATTTACGCCTTTGGTGCTAGTCTCGATCCCCTGGCCATGGAATGTAGGCTTGGGTTTGTTATGACACAGGCCCCGGGGAGATACGTCGTGAAAATTTGGTATTAGAGGAGTCGGTTCTACTGCAGAACATAGGAATCTGATCTCTCATTTCTGTGAAGAAATAATGTTAAGGAACTGAGTTTGGTTCTCAATTCAGGGAGTCCAGTGTTGGGGTGGTGACCAACGTATCGATACACCAGAACCCTGACTAATTATTTTTGACTTAGTGCACGAAAACACTTGTTGTGTGTCTGTTCTAAAAAGTTTCCTTTATGTCTGCTCAACGAGGTCAGCTCACAAAGTTTTAATCATTTGACCGTGTCACGTCTGTTCAGGATGCCTCCACGCACACTGTCAGTTGGAGTTCTAGGAGAGTACATGATGACAGCCCACTGAGAAATGAGGCTCTGGTGTAGGGCCCTCTTACTATAATGGAACATTCAGATGGTGTACCAGTAGCACCACCACCCATTCTGAAGAAGATGCCACCAGCCATACTAGCTGACGGAGCACAATGACAGAGCGTGTTACATGAGTTCCAGGAGAAGAGGCCTCTGAGGTTACAAGGCGAGGCAGATTCCCAGGCAGCAGTTGACTGGCTGGAGGTGATTTCTAGAGTTCTACACGTTGTTTATACACTAGTAGAGAAGATAGTGATCTTAGCTACTGTTGTTTCCCAGCGAGTGACCATGAGGTCTGTCCGCATAGTGATGAGGCTTTTGAACGTGGACCAATGCCTGAGATAGTACTTTCGGGCTGTGTGCTAGCTATATCACTACTTGTTGGTCAACATTTTCAACTGCCAGTACCAATAGATGATACATAGAGGAATAGTTCCTTAAACGTGTTTCAGCATTAGATACCCCTCAGGTTCTGAGGTGAGCCCCACTCACAAGAAGATGAGGACTTTCTTGGGGAGGTGGCTGAGAGTTTTCTAGAGCTTATATAGCTTCGGCAGGACGACATATCAGTAGCTGAGTATTCATCGAGGCGCACCGATCGTTCCTGGTACTTGATGACTACAATACGATCTGTGCTTTAGTGCTTAGACCTCCATGTGAGGTGAGTTTAATGGACATCTAAGCTAACACTTTTTGTTCTATGCATTCCTACTTATGCTAGTGTGCTAGAGAGAACCTTTTTGGTTGAATGTTATTTGGATGAATGGATACAGATATTGAATTTTATCAATGGGAAAGCATGAAACTGGAATCAGTCTCATATATAAGAGCATGTGGAATGATTCAAGATAAGGAAGTGTTAAGGATAGATGAATCTACAGGGCATCTGATGTGGAAGAATATCTAGGAGAGCAGCATGTGGTGGTGAACATTTCGACATGTTACAACCACCTGCCTTGTAGTCCCTGGTAGGATCAGGGAGTTGGAGGGTAGGGGAAGATAATAGCTTCTTGTGGTCATGAAGTGTGACCCAAAGTCTCTAAGAATGATTATAGGCATGGTTTGTGTCTACTACTAGCTTCTGTATCAATATACATAGGAACTAATCATTCCTTCCACGAATCTTGTCCCAGACCTAGAGTTTCTGGTTAAACCGTTGATTTTAACCTCACATCTGGAGATACCTTTGGGAGGAGACTCGATAATCACCCTTAAGACAATGGTGTGATCTTACCCTTGAGGCGAGAGTTTCAGTTGGAACCTCTTTGTGGGTGCATTGAGGTCGTACGACGTTAGATTGGGTATGGACTGGGAAAACACAGTTCATAGACAGATTGACTGTATTCATAAAAAAGGTTGTGGTTTACCTACAATGTTGGGATGGGTTTTCCTCGATCGGCAAAAAGGAAACCCTAGGCAACATTGGGTGGAATCATACATAAGTGGGTACAATCAATCACTCACGAGCCAGGCAGACATAGAATTGAGCCAGACTTCTCCAGAGTTGTTGCACTTCTTTTAGCATTGACGAAGAAGGGGAAAACCCTTCATGTGGTCAGAGAGATACCAGCATAGATTTTCAGGAGAAGGTCCTACATGGACGATTGATTGCTCTAGTTCACATTCGTTGGCAGCACGAGAACCTCCAGGAGAGCACATGGGAGTGGGAGGCTCAGATGCGTGCTCAGTACCATTTTTGTTTCCCTAGTTTTTGTTGTAGCTTTATGGGGACGAAAAGCGCTATGGTGGGAGTATTGTAAAGACTGTGAAATTTCAAGGAAGTCTTTTTCATAAATACTTTGGAATTTTATGAGTCTTTGGATTCTAACGGCACTTGATTCTGAGGCCCAGTGTGCCCGGAATCAATTTTCGAAGTTTACCTTGTGTACGTTCAGTAAACGAATGAGCGGGTTTTTCTATATTTTTAATCGGTGCTCGGAATTGAAATCTATGGTCACCGATGAACTCATAGCACCGGTAATTTCTTAAAGGGACCTTTGCCGCAGTTGTGTTTTAAGCGGGTTGAGAATTGTTATTTGGGAATCTAGAATAAAATAAATGAAATTGGTAGTGTACAATTTTATTTATATCTATGGTAGTTTTATCCTACAAAGGGGAGTTAAGGGTGGAACCTAACTACCCATGTGTGGATATATGAGATGTGGGGCCCACAGGATCCCCAACCGTTCAGCTCCCTTGAAACCCCTCTTAAACTACCTTGTAATTATTTTGACAACCATTCAATTTATTAAGTTAATAAACACTCCACCTTCCTCCAAATTAAATTTACAACACATTATAATTAATTAAGGGGATTCTCCAATTAATTAATTATATCATTTGATTCGTAATTCAATTGTTGTGGGAATAAAATAATAGGATGAGCTATTATTTTTGTTGGGAAATTGTGGTGTTGAAGAAAACCCAGGATATCTCTGGAGATATAGATAAAGAATGTGTTTTTCTCTTCTCTGTGACGCCATTCTTTGCGACACCATCTACCATGACGATCTTCTTCTGTGGATCGAAAACGTGTGACGTCTTTGCGAGGTAGGGAAATATTATATATTTCACATTTATGTGGTTTATACCCTCGAGATTGAGCGTCTATTTGTAGGATATATCTTTTTGGATTCCATACCCTAGTTTAAATTTCTCATTATGAACGCGAATTAAATATATTAATTTGCGAATTGAAAAACAATTGATTGAATTAATTTTCTTCTTGTTTAACTTGAATTTGAAATTATTGAATCATGAAAAAAATTTAATTTCTAATTCCCTATGTTCTTGATTCTAAAAAATGATGGAAAAACTAACACGAATATTGATACACACTTTGAATGCATTCTTTCCTTGTTTATTGTCCATGCATTCTTCACGGGTTCTTTATCCCCAAATAAATAACCACACTGGACACTCAATGTTTCCCTGAGTGTGACATACGGACACGATGATCTCGACCGAAGGATCATTGATATGCATTTTTATCTTTTTGTCTAAGTTAAATCAATGTCGGAATGGAGTGTGGAAGGATTTGGTGGTGCGAGTAGGGAGGTCATGCAGAGCATGGTTGTCAGGACGAGGTGGAATCCATCGGTGTAGCATTTTGGGTGCTAATTGGGAGAAAGAAGTCTCATGGGAGAAGTGTAAAATTCGAGAGAAAAGGCAAATATATTAATGATGATATAAAATAAAAGATAATATTAAATGAAAAGAAATGAGAGAAGGAATCCAAAGGGGCATGTTGGCCACATGTGAAGAAGTAAGTGAGGTGCACAAAATTGGAGAGAGGTGGTGCGTGACATGGGATACTTCAAATAAATCAAATAAAAATAATAGTATAATAATCATTTATTATTTTTGTTCATAAAACACTTTTTCGATAGTAACGTATTCGTGCGACCTCGGTTTCACGAACCGTCTGTGGTAGTGCAACCCATATTCCGAGACGGACATTCTGAGTCTAATATTTGATGTCTTTTTCGGGATTTTGGATTGGGTTCCCGAAGCGCTCGGAAAAAAATAGATTTAATATTATTATTAAATCATCGACCCGCCCTAACTCATGTGTGTGACATCTGATTGACTGGTAGTTAGCGGAGATGTAATCTTGCCTTTAATACAGTCGATTCAAGTCTAATGTTGGATACTAAATTATGGTCCGTGGCTCGGGCCCACGAAACACCGAATAATATTATTATTATTATTATTATGAGATATTTTATCGGACATATCTCCCCCATATGGTGTCGAAATGATGAACCGTCTGTGACGTCGCAACCCTAGAATTAAGACAGATGTTTGAAGACCAATTTTGGATATTTATGTCAAGGTTGAGGCATGGGCCCCACGAGGTCCGGTTCACATGTGTTGCGGTGAAATGAAACTTCTTCTCCGGTTATCCGTTTTGGACCAATGCATAGTCCATCTCGTGTGTTTTTCAGTATGGATCGCAATGGTGAGATCGGATTGGATAACCTGTGTAATTTGATGTACATCCAGGTTGGATCGAACCCGAAACCAACTGGGCCCTCGGAGCGAAAACACATATAAATTAAGGATCAGACATCCAATTGGCGTGCCGTCGATTATGTTAGATTCCACTTGATGAGACTGTTCTTTTGAAATAATTCAACTGAGGTTTGGACGCAGCTGGAGTATAGAGGGGTAGGATTGTACCCGAAAACCAACCGGGCCCTTGGAACAGAAATGCTAATAACTCACAGACCGGGTGTCTGATTGACGCGCCTTCTATTGCGTTGAGACCCCTATCACGAGGATGTCCTTTGATATACTTACACGTGAGATTATGTGACACTTAAAAGTATCAACTAGTAGCTTGTGGAGCGGACCCTCTTGGAGATGAGCGTACAGAGTGAGGATACCTAGTAACTGTAGAACTGATGACTGCTTGATCGATTTGACTCTGAGTGATTCGATTAGTCTAGTGGATGGAGGGCCCAATATTTGGCGGCAGACCCATGGCAGACGGCTTTCCTGGTAGTTGGCAGCAGACTTGCAGTACTCGACAAGAGGAAAACCTCTGAAGGATATTAGGGGGAGCGCCCATTATTTGGCGGGAGACCCACAACAGATGGAGTGTCTGGTATTTGGCAGCAGACCGACAGTACTCGAGAGGAGGAGTACCTCAGCAGTCTAGGATAGTGAGTGGAATCTCGGAGTCGTGACAGGACTACTATGCTCGACATAGGAGGAGTTCTCCAGCAGCTGTGTTTTCGTCATCGTGAATAAAATTTTTGGTTTAATGTGATTGATTGAACTTTGTGTATTCCTCATGAATGAGATGTGATACTTGAAAACTGAGGTATATGTATGTGCATATACCTATTTAAAGTTTATATGTTGAGATATTTCTTTGTGGTTTATCGTTGTTAGATTTTTGTGATACCTTGAGGGTCTCTGGGGCCCTATTGATTATTTTCATACTCACCCTTGCATGGGCTAAGCCCGCACCTCGATGTGTTTGATGCAGACGACAGAAAACACTGATCGAGGTAGAGTGTACGAGGACTAGATGGCACTCGGAGGTGGACACTTGGCCAGACGGCACACGGAGCGGATGACAGACATGGAGTGCTGAGGAGGACACTTGTACCTACCCTTCAGGTAGGAACTCAGAGGACGATTCAGGAGTTTCTTCACCATTCAGTTGTTTTTCTTTTCAGTTGTACTTTCTTTCAGTTGTAGCTGTACCTTTCGGTTTGGCTTGTATTCCAGCCCCTTTGTACTTTCAGTACACTTGTTATACTACATTACTTAGTGTTTGCTTCTACTTCTACACTATTTGTGTGTTTGTTTACATTTTATAATGGTAATGCCTTCCTAGATATAGGGATTGATGCCTTTGGTGCTAGTCGCCAGCCCCTGGCCTATGGAAGGCGGGCTTGGTGTAGTTACGACACGGGCCCTAGGGGACGGGTCATGACAGTAAAATTATTATTCCAATGGATAAAATATATTTCCCCATGAATTGTTTTTGAAATTTATAATATCCAAAATATAATTTTTTTTAATAATAACTAATTCTTCCCATTTACCAACAGTGAAAAACATTATTTAAAAAAATAGTTCAATTTAAATAATATTCCTATAATGTTTTTTATTCAGGGGTGATTGAAATTTTTTCAATCTCTATTGTTGAAATTAAATTACCACACTATTCTAATAGATTTATAAATATTCAAAATATTATATTTTGTAGACTAATGAATCAAAAAATAAAAACTTATTTATAAAACAAAAATTTCAATATCATCCTATATGTTAAATAACTCCTTGATTGTAATTAGGTTGTCAATAATTGACAAATTTTTTATATCTTGAACTTTTCTTTTTCTACTTACATAATTGAAAAGTTATTTATGTATTATAATAATTTATAATATCACTTTTCTCCATAAAATTGGGTCGTAGAGTGTTTTCACTTTTCTAAAATCTAGTATGCCTCATTAAAACATTTCCTTTAGTTTTTATTCTTACAAGATTCCAAACCATAACATTATCCATGATTCATTATAAATTATTTTGGACTCAGTATTTATTTTTAACGGTAAAAATTTCTCATTGGATGCATCCATATATTAAAATTTCTCATCGACATACATATTTTGATATTTAATAATCATATAATACTTAATATTTTTTACATATTCATCACTACTTATTCTGGTTTCACTCAATCATTTATATGTTCCTACAAAAATTTCATATTTTGATCAATTTCTACTTCAACATTATCACAAAAAATAAAATATTCTTTCAAAAAACATCTAATATTACAGTATTAATATTTTTTAGATCAATATACTTAATATATCCGTCTAAATCCACTATATCTATCAACAACTCCATATGGTTGATCATCCTCATTCACGTTAGTTTTTTTTTCAACCATATCTATCAAATAATTTCATTTCTATCATATAAGTAGAATTTAAATTCCATATAATGGATCTTCATTAGTATCATCGTCCTATATACTTAACTGAACATTTCTATGAAATGTATTCCCAATTTCATTTCCAATATTGAAGTTATTTCTAGTGGAGAACCTATTTCATTAAATTTATTTGAGTTCAACCTCACTTCCTTATCCATCAAATATTAATAGACACCAATATGTGATATTCCAAACCGTTCCAAAATGAAAATATAATAAAATCATCCTACAAATAAATATTTATTACCCACTCTTAAAATTTATCTTTAACCGTTATTTGAAATCATCACTAAAATATTTTTATTTATTTATAGCCATATGAATCATTATATTCTCCATAGATTTAAATGTCACATAATTTAAATAATGTTTGGAAGAAATTTCTATTTTTTCTCACCTTTCATATACAACCATTCTATTTTTAAAATCACAAATCGATAATTCCGTAAGATTAATTTCTTCATATGCTAACACATTTGGATCATAAACTTGTTGTAGTATTGATCAAATATTATTCACAATATCAAAATCTTTTCACTCATTAAAAATTTCAGGGATTGATCAAATAACCATACAATTCATTATAATAAACCATAAATATTTTTACTTTGCCTTTTTTTAGAGCATTAAATATATTATGATAAAATAATATCACTACCTATTTTACATTAGTTCCACATTTATATTTATTTGAATAATTTTCCCAAAATACATTCCCTTAATATTAACTCACCACCATCATGGATATTATATTAAATAATTCTTCAAAAAAAAAATTAAAAACATTTAACAATTATTCAATAATATAATGTCTGTAAATGAAATTTATATATGCAAAATACTATTAACATGTATACCATGAAATAATATTAAGAAGGAATCAGTTATAACAGATAATAAATGATATATCATTATAATCACCCACACCAAATAATTTATGCAATCAAATAAGGGAACTACCATTCCATTTATGATATTTACTATAATAAAAAAATATTTAATAAAATCACTATGATTTTACCTCGATATAAAACAACATGATATGTTCAAAAATAACATTACTGACAAGGTTTTAAGAGTTACTATTAAATAAAAGATGGTAAAAATATTTTAATTTAATATATTTATATAAGAAATGTTAAAACCCATGTAATTGTGGTTTTAATCATATATTAAAAAATAATACAACTTTTAAAACCTTTTAAACATCATTTGTTACTAAAAAAATTTTAATACCCATGGAGTTTTAATATTAGTTATGTGAATAATCAGTGATAATATATAGGTTTTAAAAATTGGTTAATATATTAACCTATAATAAAATCCACCACAATAATGAATTTAACATCATTTATTTGAATATTTGATATCAATACATAGGGTTTTAAAGGCCATTTTTTAAATAATTTATAATAAAACCCATATCACATTAGTTTTTGACATAGTTTATATATTAGTGGACGTTATAAGTAAAATTTCACAATGCACACCATATATGTTTTAATTTTTTTCATAATGTAACCTTTCAATATTTAACTCCCCACCAACAAAATAAAAGATTCCAAAATACTAAAAAGAAATAAATTTAATGTAGATTATCAAAACATCTAACAACTAAATTCATATATAATTTGCATTATAAAATTAACTGATGTTATAACTGACATTTAAATTTTTTTATAACTATAATAAAAAAGACATTAAAACTTATATTTTTTTATAAAAATTTAAATATAAAACATGAAAAGATACATAAAACATTTATTATAGTTATGTTGGCTGTAAAAGTTATATTGAAAATTAAAAAAATGAAATTAAAAGGTATTTTTCTATTTGTTATTATTATAACCTATGATTATGATATGAACCATTATAGTGGGTGAGTTAGGGTGATAAAGTTTTATTATTACCCCAAAATTATATATATAATTTCTATAGGTTTTCAAATTCACATAGTGAATTTCATGAAAATCACAAAATTTCACATCCAAAAATAGAAATTTACTGTGCACAAACTTCATGTATTTACTTACTTCAATCACCATAGTGTAAATATATGGGGTATATATAGATAATATATCCATATTCTAAATAGATTGTTATTACAATATTTGTACCTAATCATTTCTTTTCAAGTATCTATGACCTCATTAATTCTTCCACTTACTACATTCAAAGAAGAATATAAGTCATGATAGTATTAAAATTTAGGTCAAACACAAGATATTATATGTAAATGATATAACAAAAAAATATACTTCTCCATGAAACTATAATATTAACCACTATTCATCACACATATGTTAAATATTCTCCTCTTCCTCAAATGATATTTAATTCTATATTATCGAACAACAACTCACGCGTATGATTCCATAGTTTTTATGACATATAATCCTTATCTCTATAATTATTTTCTTCTTGATATTATTAATATTCACCATAATTTTGTTTTTCAAAAAACATTTAAAATCATATTTATAAATTATTTTTAAACTCTTATTAAATGAAAAAAACATAAAAATGTCCTATAAGTAAACCTTTATATCATATTTCGATAATTATCCACTATTAAACTTCATTTAAATATTTATTAGTCATGTGGAAGATCATTCAAGAGTTTTTCATAGTGAAAATTTATTGATTATCTTTTAATTTTCTAGTTATTAAATATTCATGATGTGATAGCATCAATTGAGATCAAACAAGTTGGTTCTAAAATTATTTTTTTGAATCATCATGACAGATTTATATTATATGATTCTTCATTAAACATCATGATATCTTCCATTGAGATTTAAGTCCCACACATTAAATAGTAACAATATTAAAAATGTTTTCACAATGATCATAAAATATTCAACATATAAAAATCCCATGATATTAAATGGGTTTAATAAAAATTTCATCAAAGAATAACCTATGGAAAATAAAAAATATATTTAATTATTCCATTTTTTAATCATAATATAACCCATAAATAAAGAAGTGGACTTCTTATTTATTCTATAAAGGTATAACTCGTAGAAGAGAAACAATTTTCATAAATATAATATTAACATAATCTCGGACACTTCAGTGGAAGGATAATAGTGTAATCATTGGAAAATATACCCACATAATAAAAATTAACATTAATCTATACCATCTTAGATGGAAAATAATTTTGAAATAAAATTCACCTTGAACATTTCTTGAGGAAAATATTTTTTCATTACTAATCAACTATTTTAAAATTAAAAATTCATAAAACATTGTCTAAATTATTTTACCTGAAATAACATTAAAATAATATAATATAATATTAAATTAATATATTTGATATGAACTTGGTAAAATTTTCTCATTTCATACATTTTAAAATAATGATTACTTTTTAATTTTTAGTAAAATCCTGACAAACCTTGTTTGGAAAAAGTTATGAAGATTCCTTTCAATAAAATTTATAAAATGTAAAACATTGGAAATAATGTATTTAAGAAAATATTTTTAGAAGTTTTAAAAAAATCCATTTAATACATTTTTATAGAACTTGGTTTTGGAAGGAAATTTTTTTTAAAACATATGGGAGAAAAAATATGATTATTCCTAAAAAAATTATTTTCAACTATTGAGTACGTAAAGAGAGAAAAATGAAGTTAGGAAATGAATTTTAATTACATGAAAAAATAAAATGAAATTTATTGATTGTATTTTGAGTTAAATTACAAACTTTCATCATTAGAGGCACAATCATAAACAATTCTGATAAATAACGAGATTGTAACATAAAATATTTTGGACATTGGATTCTGTTTTGTTATAAAATACATTAAATATTACCATAAAATGTAAATATAAATATAATTAATAGATTATTATTAATTTTATAACATGTAAACGTGTCAATTCATACACCTTATATAAGAATATAGTTGTATAACAAAACATAGGCCCCATAAAAAGTAATTTAAGAAAAAATCCCAGCCATTAAGTCCCATATTAAATCTTTCATGTTCTAACCTCATATATATTAAATATAAATTCATTATAAATATATTAAATACCAATTGTTAAAAATATCCTAAAACATATTATTTACTAACAACCTTTTGTTATCCCTTTATTGAGAATTCCGTGTTAATGTCATGATTTAGGTGATAACTACCTTTTCTTCATGTCTGTTTTGATTTTTAATTTTGGGTCCTATTACATTCATATTATTTAAATCATATAAATAATGTTAAAAATGATATAAATATCATATATATTTAGTATAAGTTTATTTATATTCATCCATAAAATGTAGATAAAGAAAATTAAATATACTATTTAGGGAGATGATATGTCGTATATACATAAGAATGCTGTTTCCATTTTTAAGATGGATTAAAATAAAGAATGTAAAAAAATAAATGAACATTACGGAATAATATTTATGTCATATATATAATTTTTATTTCATTAATGACATCTTATTTACATTCATTCAATGAAATAACGAATCACATCACTTCGTAAGGCGGTATTCCAATTTACACATGAGTGACATTACCGTATTCCAATTGAATGTAAATTAAAAATGTATATGTGATATAATAATTCCCAAAGTATAAAAATATAAAATATATCATATATCACCATTTAATCTATCAGTTTATATAGTATTTATTGGTGGTTATGGAAAATAAATAACATCAGTTCATGATGAAGTAGTCTACCATATATACGAATAATGATTTCTTATACCATTTAATGAAGGTGGATATGGTTGTAGGTCATAAAATTAACATTGAAACATATAGGTATATGTATGATACATATTTCTTTATATTATCATTGTTTAATAGTAACTGAATTATCCAGAGTAAGAAAAAAATAAAACACTGGGTTGGGGATGTTACCTATTCGTCAGACAAAATCTTTTGGTTTTCAACAAAATCATTAATTAGCTGGATTTCACAGAAAATAATTCTTATAGGAAGATATAAGGTAAGTAAGTATAAATTTGGGATTGTATTTTCTAATATAATGAGTTTTGGAGCATTAATAAGATAGGATAAGGGGTATCTTTTATAAGTGAGGCGAGTGGCACACATATACTTGTTTGAAAGGGAAAAGGTGTATACATATTTATTACATGCCACTCAATTCCAAAATAGACCATTATCAAGACTATGACATTATATGGTCCATATATTCCTAGAAATTTTGTGTTGGATATGTTTTGGTTTATGTTCAACCCTTATATTTTTATTTTAACACTATAGTGAACCCATTTTTTCTAAACCAAAATTAATAGTTTTTACTATTTTTACTATTAAATTTAGTCAAAAATTATTTTTATATTATTATATAATATAAATTATTATAAATTAAAAAATTTAATCCATTTCTATATAATTAATCAAATACATGTGTAAAAATTTAATTTATAACGAAACCCACAAGTGCACCAAGAATAAGGTTTCTAAAGAGAAATGTTGAAGAGTTTAAAATTATTTTATAAAAAATTAAATATAAATCTGTTTCCATTATTCTAAATTGGATTAAAATATATATAATTTTATTATGTATAATTTCTAAAAAATTAACATAAATATTATATATAAAAAATCATTAAATTAATAATTATATTTTTAATAAAAACCATTATATTTCTATATTCATTTAAAATTTGTTCTTTTTCAAAAAATCAAAAAAAATAATCCTCATCCACTTTTAACATAAATATTTAAATAAATATTTTTATTTTATTAAATTTATTATCTATAAGAGTTAAAAAGTAAATCTACTAGTATACACCCAAATAAATAAAAGATATTTTTTTGGAAAATAGTATATTCAAAACATGTAAAGGTAACACTAAAAATTTAATACTTTTTTATTAGTATGTTTTATTTAATAAAAAAATTATAATTGATAGTTAAATTTTTTTATCCAAATTCATGAGACCATGTATGACAGCTAGTTAACAAAATTTATTTTTAAAAAATGATATTAATACCATATCGTGGTTTGTTAAAGCATTGTGTTGCGTTTCATTTGATCAATCAGAGAAATTAAATGAAATCCAAAAAATATTTCATAAAATATTTGGGAGATAAATTGTATCCCTGTAAAAATTATTTTCACCATCAAAATCCATATCTATGATAAAAATAGATGACTATACATCTCCCTCATTATATAATCAATTTCCTACATTTATTCCCTAAGTCTGTGGTTTCACTATTGAATGTTGACCTGGTGACTGGTCATGTTTCGTTGAACATTATATGTACCATCCAAAATTTCACAAACTATTCCTCAAAACAATGATATTTATCAAATTTTATGAACTTTGAGTTTAGTACATGTGAAGATATTTATGTACTTCCTAATGAGAGATACATGGAACCCATCATGAACTTTAAATATGTTTTGTTAATGAACCAAGAGATAGGATATTGTCCCAATATTATAAAGAATTTAAATGGGACCAGCATACGAAGGGATGATTTTTACATTAATTTAAAATATCATTACCCTATTCCCTAGACAATTATTAGAAACACCTTGTAACCTTTTTTATATTCAATATCAAACAGAGATTATGAATATAACTTTTCATCCAACTTTATGCTTAAATGATGTGTTTCTAAAGGTTTATAACCATTATTCTCATTTCTTAATCTATATTAAGTCCCAATATTTTGATTTCTTAAAATTAATCCCATTATCTAGGAGCTTTAAATTTTTTATATAGGGATTCAGAAGTATCCATCTAAATGATCGTGTAAAATCTATTGGTATATGAAAACACAAATATAGAAAGTTGTTGATCTCAACCACCATTAAAATATATAGAAATAGACCTCAACATGTCCAATAGTGTTTGTATTATTTTCTCATGTTTATCATATTCTTTGGTATGAAACTAATAGATTAATCACAACTCTGTATCAAGATAATTCTAAGTAATTTTCCAGAAAATCAAGTCAAAACATAGATATTTACCCTACATAATTAAATGTGGTACTACATATAACCATAAAACATTAATAATGTATATCCTAGAATGATGATATATAGAGAATTATTATCTTGTATAAATAATGTGTGATAAATTTTTAATGTGACCAACTATAAACCATACAATATTGATTAATTTAGATGTTTTTTGGAGTCCAATGAAAAAATCCGTGATGAT